>CM019067.1:331093288-331466933 GCA_009667805.1 Leptobrachium leishanense
ATATAGATATATACAGATAAATAGACACAGATAGATAGATAAGATAGATAGATAGATAGATAGATAGATAGATAGATACAGATAGATAGAGATAGATAGATAATAGATACAGATAGATAGATAGATAGATAGATAGATAGATACAGATAGATAGATAGATAGATAGATACAGATAGATAGATAGATAGATACAGATAGATAGATAGATAGATAGATACAGATAGATAGATAGATAGATAGATAGATAGATAGATAGATAGATATACAGATAGATACAGATAGATACAGATAGATAGATAGATAGATACAGATAGATATATAGATAGATACAGATAGATAGATACAGATAGATATAGATATATACAGATAAATAGACACAGATAGATAAATAGATAGATAGATAGATAGATAGATACAGATAGATATAGATAGATAGATAGATAGATACAGATAGATACAGATAGATAGATAGATAGATAGATACAGATAGATACAGATAGATATATAGATAGATACAGATAGATAGATACAGATAGATATAGATATATACAGATAAATAGACACAGATAGATAGATAGATAGATAGATACAGATAGATAGATAGATAGATAGATAGATAGATAGATAGATAGATAGATAGATAGATAGATACAGATAGATACCCTTGTCTTTTTTCCTTCCTGCTTGTTTCACTAGACTCTGTATTCGCCACTAGAGGGCAGTATGTCCCTTTGTAAGTGAATAGCCTGCAGTATATGTGACATTCAAAGCATGTGTTTATTGTTACATTCAGCATACTGACACTAAGCATTCATCGCCTTTGGATGTGGACAGGTTGGATGATTGGTGAAGATATGAGATAAATCTAAAATATTCTAGTGTTCATACAACTAGTAATAGCTATAATATTATGTATGTCTGTAATATACATTACTGTCCACCAGAGGGCGCTAATCCACCACATGTACTAAAGCATCTCTTTGCTGCTGGAGACTCAGAGCTTCCACCTATTGGCTTCACTTCTTCAGTGACTGTTGGAATGTTCTATTTAGAAAACATTTAAAACTTCCATCTTTTTGCAATAACGCTAATAATGAACTTTCCAAGAACCGGATCCCTATGTTTGATAATGCACTGGGGGGGGGAGCAATGTTACATTAACATTGAAACCTATGGGATTCGCCTGATTAAAGCTGCCGAATGAAACCACTGAACATCAGGGCATTTCACTGACATTTCTCTGCTGTTCAATGTGAGCAGATTAACCATTGCTTCTCTATGGGGATTTCACTGCCGCCGAACAGGCACTGTATTTCACTGCCAATTCGCCAATATTTGGTTTCTTGAGGTTTGCTGAGGATGACTAACTTCTTGTAGTCAGAAAATCAGTAAATCCTTTCAGTTGCTAAAATCCTTCTTTTACTGGGTTTACTTCGGTGAACTTAAAAAAAAATCTAGAATAATCTTCTATGATTTTACTATTTTAACCCCTTCACTACCAAGTGATTTTACAAAAAAACATTGTCAGAAACCAGTGATTTTTTGAAAGATAATTTTTAATAAACTGTACAGTAATACCTATTTGGCCACTAGATGGCGCCATCTACTGCCAAACTGAGTTAAAGAGGTTTTAACAGCAGGTCTATTTCTCCTGCGTCGGCTGCTGACAGATTCTGAAAGCCGGATATTTCAGAGCTTTTTCAGCTGACGATTTTACAGTTTTAACTCTTTGAGCATTATGCCCACAGTGCTAAAAACTTTGGGGGCACCTTCTGCAGCCTGAATGCTAATGAATTTCATTTGCTTTTGGGCTGCAGATTAGCAGATCGAGATATCTCGATATCGGGGCACCAGATGGTGCCTTTGAAGCCCGAGATATCCCGATATCGGTAGTGATGGGGTTAATTACCCTGCAGAGCATGACTGGCTTTGCTTTTTGGGGTTGTAGTGCTTTAAATCCTGCAGAGCGGTGACTCCGCTGGCTCTGCGTTCGGGAGAATAATCTGTCAGCGCAGTCAGATGAGAGACATCACGCAGCCCTGCACGGGACTTCAAAACACAAAACCAGGAAGCCCTCTGAAGTTCTGGTACCGACAGATCCAAATCGTCTATAACCTCACAAAGGGAGAGGACATCACACTGACATGAAAGAATAAAAGTACAGTCTGTCCCTCTGCAAGAAAACAATCGGCAGCAAAACAAATGCGCCGGAACGTTATCTTCTGGCTGCTGATTTTTCCGTTTTCGAGACACGAGTAGTGACGTCTAGGGATGTGCGTTTCGGGTTTCGGAATTTCGGAATTTTCACGAAATTTCCTGATTTGTGTTTTCGGATGCGGCCGATTTTCCGAAAATTTTTAGATCCGAAAATGGCAGATCCGAAAAGTTTTCCGAGCCGAAACGAAATATTTTCGGAATTTTCGAATGTACTTGAAATGTGTCAAATCGAAATTTATTGCTTTGAAACGAGGAGAACAGACGTTCCGAAAAAACGAAAATTTCCGAACGTACGAAAAGTCGATACAAAAAACGAGCAAAGTGACACGAAAATACGAAAAATGGTCGATATTCCGAAAACATGTACAATTCCGAAAAATGAAAATTTCCGAAATCACGAAAAGTCGATACAAAAAACAAGCAAAGTGACACGAAAATACGAAAAATGGTCGATATTCCGAAAAAAAAATGTGTACACGAAAAACGAGTCGAGCCGAGCCGAATCGAAACAGAAATCGGTCGAAACGAGCCGAATCTAAAAGTTTTAAAATCCGAAAAATCGAACCGAATCAAACCGAAAAAAAAATCGGTGCACAAGCCTAGTGACATCACGTGGCGCGTCCACACGATGCCGCGGAGCTCTGAGCGTGAAGATGGACTTGACTGATAAAACGTATTTCAGATGGAAACCATCCGTTGACCAGTGTAGTGGTCACGGTGCACACACAGATACTTTGTGGCCGGCACTTACGATCTCTGCTCCTTGGGTCAATGTGTCGCCTTTGGCTTTTTCCAAACGTTTGAAAAAAAAGTGGACAAGATGTAGAACTGACGACCAATGGACATTGTCTGGAATAACCGCTCAGTTTTAAGATGACAGCGTCAAGTCACCCGTGAAAGGCTATAGAGAACATATTAACCCCTTCACCGCTAAGTGGTTTTCCATAAATCCTCTGCCAGGACCCAGTGGATTTATGAGAAAACAAAACACACCAACAGAGGAAGCGGACTGCCGCGAAACGCGTCTTACTGTGTCATCTATTTGTTTTATTTGTGTTTTCTCTCTAATAATAAATTGTTATTTCATTTAAAATATCCGTTTCCTGATCCATTCATGCGGTGGAGGAGGAGACCGTGGCAGAGAGGAGGCCTAAGCTGAGAGGAGATCCGGTGCTCCTAGTGAAGTCACCGGCTGTCTGCATGTCTGGTGTCTGATATTGAGACACCAGAAAATGTGAGTTTAACCCCTTATTTTCTTTTATATTCTCATTTCAACTTGCTACACTAGTTGAGGGAATCTGAGGAAAGGCTATAAAGAAGGGACACCTGCGGAGGCCCAGGAGACGAGCCACACCAGAAGAACCCCCACAATATTGCTAAGTGAAGGAAGCGCTGATCCCACCACATTATTCTACAAATGTGAGTTATACATACACACTAAATTGTGCTTCAAATATAGATTCAAATATCAGAAGCACGTTTTCAAACTGTTTGCTTTATATGACAGGCAGACAGCGCCACCTGCTGGCCAAATAGCACTGCTACATCTCAGCAGAACGGCTTGGGATCCGTTTTTCTTTTGCAGAAAGGAAAGGAATCCAAGCTGTTTAAAGCGTTTCGGCACCTTGGGCATGATGCCTGATGTGCTAATACTGTGATGGCAGATTCGGGATGGCATTTGCAAATGAATTTTGTTAGCGAAAATAAATTCCTTTTTTTTTCAGTTTTTTACAGTTTACATTCATTTAGAGCACTGTATCTCTGTAGCCCTAAGGGCTAGAGGGACATATGAGGTATCATTGGAAAGGTCAGATTATGGCCTTTTCAGTGATGCCAAACATAATCAGCTGAGATTTATGTAAAGATTAAATAACAAATAAAATATTATTTTTCTCCTTTTTTTTCATCGCGGCACTATTATTCAGTTTGCAATTATAAAGTGCACAGTGATGCTGCGCTAACTCACCTTCTCATTTCCCACACTGCCAGCAAACGTGGAGCTGATGATGCAATGCATTGTTTCATCGACAGCCTAGACCGTGGCGCTGCAGTGAAGACAGACAGTGAAGACTTTGGAACCTGCATCTCTGAATTGTACAGTGCACAAGGTTAAGCGAGGTGTCATTAGAAAGGTCAGAGTCTGGTCTTTACAATGATACCAAACATGACCATTTAATGTGTGAAAATAAAAAAGTTTAAAAAGTTCAATGCAAAATGTTTTTTTTCTCTGTTCTCCGTCAGAGGCAACATATGCTTTTACATATAAAACAAACAATGCCGCTGCACTAACTCAACTAACGCAACAGATTCTGCTCCTCCTTTTGATTTGACGCAGAAAGAAACTGTTTTTCAGTTTTCCCAAAAACGAGGATTTAAAAAGTGATTTTGGCATATTTTCTTTTTTTTGGGGGGTGGGGAACTCCACATTTCTGTGCCTACAGGATCCTGGGATGCAAATCTGGCCCTAGCTCACACACTTTACCTACACAAGTTCCGTAGCGCCTGCGCAGAGCGATGGATCGGAGCTACACGCTCTGCATGCGCAGATCTGATCCAGCGCTGCCTCTCTGAGAACACTCGCTACAGCGTTTGTCTCACAGGGTGACGTCGGCCGCTCTCTGTGTGTGACATCACTAGTGACCGATCTGGTGACCGGCAGCCGGGAAATTCAGAATTCCGGCCGCTGGTGACAATGGATAGAGTGGAGGAAACTCCTCCACTTCACCCAGTGATTTCACCAGATTGCAGCAGGAGTGAGAGAGGATATCATGTGGTCAAAGTGGCAGCCAATCATATCGACCACATGATATGAATCAGCCGTGATCACCAAATGGTCCCGGTGAGAGAGGTTTGCATTGTGTTAGACTTAGAATCATTTCAGACCGAATCGATATTCAGACGAATTATTGGCTTTTCTGAAATATCTGAATTTGATGAAGAATTGCACCTAAATAAAGAAACCTGGAGGTTCTGCAGGGTTTGGTCACACCGGAAACAACGTCCTCTAATGAGAGCGCGTCCTCCTCGACCACGCTCCAAAAAAAGAAAACCTGTCCTGACAGAGATGGAAACTGCTTCTTTTTTTTTTAGGAATGATTTTCTTCGGCCAGAAATAGATCCAGAGGTAGGAAACCTATAACTGGGGTTTCCAGCAACCCACGGAGGACGTGGACGTCACATTGTGGCAGCTCTCCTGCTCCAGGCTGGTCAACACAGGGGACGGTTTTATGAACTTTCTACGACTCAAAGAGCATGTTGTGCAGAATTCAGAGACCGCTGTGCTAAATCTAACATAAAATACCCAGATCCAGGCTCTACAGCCAGCTAGAGAATTTTTACCATTATTTTTTGAGTGGTTCGCTAAAATTCGCCAAAAAGCAAAAGGCTGATAAAAGAAGCATTTTAGCAATTCAAACCATTTACTTATTTTCTGTCTACGAGGAGTTAAACCTGTACCATCCTCCCGGGTTCATAGTATGGTGGTGGCAGGTCTGCTGTTCTATGCAGTGAGCAGAGAGTTGGTATCAGGTTACAGAGTGAAGAGAAAAGAAGACAGAGGATATAAAGTTTAGTTTCGCACTGGTAAACGTTTTAACACATTTAAATAGAAACGCAATGCATTAGATAGCAGGAAAAATATATTTAGCAAATTTGGGTTCACAGACGTAGATAAATCCTCTTAGGACTCGATTAGCGATACTGAATAATATGCCTTATCTGGGGCGATTTTGACTGGCCCAGGGCCCACAAATGCTAAGGGGGGGAGCGTAGCGCGCTGAACATACGGGGTCTGCAACCTTGGCCCTCTAGTGATTAAAGAACTACATTTCCCATGACTGTCCAAAACCGTGATGAGTGGCGGAGCATCATGGGAGATGTAGTTCCAAAAACTCTGGAAATCTTCGAAAGGCTATCAAAGATTGCAGGACTGATCCCCTACAACAAGGATCAGCAACCTTGTCCCGCCTGGTGTTTTTGCACTACATCTCCCATAATGCTCAGCTATTCATTAGGCTGGCAAAGCCTCATGGGAGATGTAGTTCCAAAACATCTGGAGAGCCGAGGTTGCTGGCCCCTGCAATAGACAGGTCATGGAATATATCTGGAGTCTTTTCTTCTGGAAATCTAAGGAAAACCGTCCAAGATTGCAGGACTGATGCCATACGGCACGGATCAGCAAACCGTGGTCCCCGGAGATGTTTTGGAACTACATCTCCCATGATGCTCAGTTACTCATTACGCTGGCAAAGCCTTGTGGGAGATGTAGTTGCAAAACATCTGGAGGGGAAAAGTTGATAGTCTATGCAGCGCCGTCAAACTCTGCCCCCCCCAGATGTTTCTGAACTACAACTCCCATGATTCTCTGGCTATTCAATGCATTGCGTATTCCATGAAAAAATACGTCCATTCGTTCGAACACACTTTTTCATGGACGACGCCAAAAATGCGTTCGTCTGACCCTAGCCTTCTCCAGCCTGCACCGCACGCGCTCCTGTAAGGCATTCCGCGCAGCTCAGACTTTCCGAACACGGTGGCGCGGTGCTCCTGGCTGATCTCTCTGAGGTCGATCCTTGGATATCACCAAACAAACTTTTCCTAAACCCACATCGAAGCCGTTACTATGCGGCGGAGTCTGGACTCCTCAAACTTTCCAGGCCAGAAATACAAATGAAAACAAAAAAAAAGACATTGCGCCGATCCAGCTGCCGTCATCCTCTATAAATACCGGCAATACGACTCGGCTGGAGCCGCCGCTGACATCTCATCCACACGGCACTCCAACGAGGGGAACAGTATACACCCAAAAGATCTGTGTCAAACGCAACAACAACAATGCCAATGGTGTGAGAGACAGGAGAGAGGTGGAATGTATCAGCGTCTGTGCGGAAAAACAGAAAGAATTCTAATGTACTGTAATGTAAACAGATGCTGCTGGAGAGACTAGAGGAGTAACATCGTATCCCTAATACTGTGATACAAAGATAAACACATGGATAAAGTATCTCCTTCCAGCGCATTCAATCTGTGCTCTAATAATGCTATATAAAAAATGCAATCATATAGAAAAGAAAAAGAAACAGAGAGCCGAAAGGTAACCGAACCGTGAGTTTCCCCGTACGGTGACATTTCGTGGCCATTCGGCTATTCAGAGAGCAGGCGGTTTGCTAAATTTTGGCGAACAGCCAGCAAGCACGGTGCCTGTTCGGCGGCAGTGAAATCCCCATAGAGAAGCAATGGTTAATCTATTCACATTGAACAGCAGAGAAATGTTAGTGAAATGCCCTGATGTTCGGTGGTTTCATTCGGCAGGTTTATTCAGACGAATCCCATAGGTTTCAATGTTAAAAATTTTCCTGTTTTATTCAATATCTAATAAACCGTTTATTATTTTAATCTGCAGCAAAAAGTCTCTTTATTTAATGATTTATTTAGGATTTTTTCAGGATTTTTTTGGCAAAATTTTTAATTTCGATTTTTAAATGCATTTTTTTACTTATTTTTTTCCCCCTGTTCGGCAGCTTGTCGGCTTTTTTCAGCACCAGGTCAGCGGTCTGTTCGGCGGGTCGTCAGATTTTTTTTCGTTTGTTCTTGGAATTCGCAGAAAAAGCTCTCTTTGTTTATATTTTTTAAGCATTTTTCTGCAAAACAAAATTTCTGTTTTTTTAAAAGTGCCAGCTGGGCGGAGTAGAGGTAACATCGCTGCTTTATAAGGCTAGGGTCAAACGAACGCATTATTCGCAGCGACCGTCAAAAAGTGCGTCCGAACGCATTGACTTATTTTTTCACGGAATGCGCGAAAACACAGACGACGCGCATTTTCGTGCGTGATTTTTTACGGATCATCAATAAAACACTTTTTGCGTCTGGACGTTATGTTGGCCGGACATTAGTAGCGTCTGACGTCTCCAAATCTCGCACACACGCCGCTAGCGGGCGCAGCGCACTCTGTACGTCAGTACTAGCGGTTCTGCGTTCTCGAAAAAATGCGTTCATTTCCCACTTGCGTTGCGCGGCCGGACTTTCATGCGACCGTACTTCATTTATTGGCCGTCATTGCCCGTCATTTGCTGCTACTGCGGCCGTGATTAAGTGCGCCTAAACGCACGTTAATAATGCGCTAGTCTGACTCCAGCCTAACTGTGAAGACACAGGTTTGATCCCAGCAAGAGCACCTCTCCAGTAAGTGTCCTTGGGCAAGACACCTAACGGTACATACTCGCCACCCAGGACATACTGAAAACCAGAGAAATCTCAATGTATCCTTCCTGGTAAAATCCTTTCTCCAAAAAAAAAAGGTCTGTTACAGAAAAATGAAAGAACGATTAAAAAAAAACGGGAAAATAAATGCCTAGAAGATCCTAAAAAATCTATACATAAAGAGACTTTTTGCTGCAGATTAAAATAATAAAGGGTTTATTAGATATTGGATTAAAACGGGAATATTTTTAACATTGAAACCTATGGGATTCGCCTGAATAAACCTGCCGAATGAAACCACTGAACATCAGGGCATTTCTCTGACATTTCTCTGCTGTTCAATGTGAATAGATTAACCATTGCTTCTCTATGGGGGATTTCGCTGCCGCCGAACAGGCACCGGATTTCACTGCCGCCGAACAGGCACCGTACTTGCTGACAGTTTGCCAAAATTTGGTGAACTGCCTGCTCTGTGAATAGCCGAATGGCCACACAATTGCATCGTACGGGGGAAATTCACGGTTCGGTGACATTTCGGGGCCAGATCAGCTCTCTCTGAATAACCCTGTATGTAATGTATTAAAAAAATAAATTAAAAAACCCAAAAAACACTGGTTCCTGACACTGACAGTAGTTTTCTGGCAACGACGGAGTTTAAAAAAAAAAAATGATATTTTCTAACTAAACTATTGTAATGCATTTTTAATCGATATTGATTCTCCATAAATACACAATTTAGTGAATAAGCCCTTGTTGGTGGTTTTTTTTTTTTGTCTGAGAAGACGCAGACGCGGTGATACGGCTTTACTTTAAATCTGCACTTCTGGGAATCCGGTCGCTGGAGGAATCCTACGCTCAGCTGAAAATGTTACATCTCCTGAATCTTATGTAAATCGCTGCCAATATTGTTCTATCCTCGATAAGATCCTGAGGTTTATATAACGCGCGAGATAAAAGCCAGTAAAGTAAATAAACCCGCCCTTATATAAAGCGGCTGATTGTGTTTTCAGGGTCACGCTGGGCGCACGAGTCGCCCTTTCTGCTCTGAGCAGGTCGGACGCGTTTTAATTATTTTATTCTATTTATTATTTCTTTTAAAGATCAAATGTAAATATTGTTTAATTTCGCTCCCCTTGTGTTATTCCGGATAAGGCTCGCGCTTGTGATTGCCGGCCAAGCCCTCGTAGCACGGATCTGAGCTCAGCATACGGCCAGCGCTTTAGGATCTGAGTCTCCGCTTTTCTATTGCTTTGATTTCCGCTTTCCCAAGTTTCTCAGATAATATTCGCTTTCAGGATATTTCCACGTCATGATTCCAAAACGCAAGCCGCGCGGCCCACGCGTTGCACGACAGTGATACCTCGGCTTTCTGTTTATTTGGTTGCGTTTACAGGGAGGGTTTGCAGCTCACTGTTTGATATTTTGATACATACTTGAAATCGAGAGAAATCTCAATGTATCCATCCTGGTAAAATACTTTGGGCTCTATTACAATCTTCGAATCTTCGTGCTTCGTGCATACATTTGCGCCGGCGCAAAAACGCATTAACGAGAGGGGTCAAAACCCTTTTGCGCTGAACGTCGTATTACAATGTCAGCGCAACAAACGCGCGTATACGTCTACCGCGGGTGAACCTCCGCGAACGCCGCGCGAGCTTACTGTACTTTGCGCGTCCTATACTTAACATTGTGAGCGCAAATGCGTTTGTGCGCTGGTACGTGGATGGTATTGTAATCTATGTGCAGTTTGTAACGCACAGCCTTTGTGTGGATAGTTTTAGCAACTCCTAAAAGCTGGTGTTAATGGCAAATTCTATCAACCTGCCGAACCCAAATACACCAGCCCAAAAAAATATACGCAGCAAAGTATAGATACACATTCTACACATACCCAAAGCAATAAAATGGAGAAGTTGTGCGTAGTTTTTTTATTGATGCAGCATATATGCGCAGGTTGACTTTGGCAGGCGCAAAAACTTAATTGTGGTTCTTAATTCTGATTGGCTGAATCGCGTGAAAAAAACAGTCCGCACACTGATTTCTGCACGCAACGTTACTGCGCGCGCGTTTGTACGCATCCGTTTTACGCGCGTTATTGCTCGACGGATGAAAAGATGCGCGAGGATTATAATACCAGCGGTGATTTACGGGCGTTAACATTTAATGCTGGGCGCACAAATTCACGCGTTGCGTGAGCGTTCTAACGCGAAGATTGTAAGATTGTACAGTGTTCGACAGGAGCAATGTAAAGGAATCATGCTCATTGCAAAAGAAATTCATTAGCATTCGAGCTCCAGAACATCTCCATAAAGTTTTATCAGTGTGGACACGATGCCCGAGGAGCTGACACTTTGTAAAACCAGCTGGGAATGTGTGTGAATGACGTCTCCCCAACTGATCCTGCACGGAGACCTGAACTGCAGTAACTCCTTTTGGCCAGCAGGTGGCGACATCTCCCTGTTATATAGGTTATTACAGTAAGGAATACATTGGGGATAATTCTTACTGTATAATTCATTAAAAAGGATTATCCAAATGCCAGCAAAATTCGGTGCCTGTTCGGCGGCAGTGAAATCCCCCATAGAGAAGCAATGGTTAATCTATTCACCTTGAACAGCAGAGAAATGGCAGTGAAATGCCCTTATGTTCAGTGGTTTCGTTCAGCAAGTTTAACCTCTTCGCTGCTGAGCCATTTCACTGCTGTGTGCTGAACTTATTTTTACCGCTTTCGCTCATCATGTTTAAACGCGATTTGAAGCCACGTTTTATTATACCACCCAGACATATTATATATCGTTCTTTCCGGCAGACTCATAATATATCAATATTATATGTATACGTCATGTCCTGCCTGAATATTATGACAAAAAAATGCAATAAAATTCGAATTTTCAATCATCTACTGCGTGTTAAGTGTTTTTTTTTTCACATTTTATCATGCGAGCTCTTGCGGTTATATTTTCTATGGGTTGCGCTTGTAAAATAAATTAGAAATAGCGACTCGTTACATTTTTTTGTGGGAAATTACGGGATTTTTAGCAAACGCCCCCATAGAAAAAATTGTTAGTGCAGCATCATTGTTCACATTATAATTGAAATGGGAAGAATATTGCTGCATTAATAAAAGAAAAACAGGTTTTCTTTTTTTTTTTTTTTACATTTTACATGGGTCATGTTTGGTTTCATTGGAAAGGCCATGCTCTTGCCGTTCTAATGATATCAAACATTAAACCCTAGCCACCACGGATTGGGAGATGGGGGGTTCCAATGAACCCGCTATCTACAACATAGGTGGCAGCTATGGGATTAAGTCCCAAACTGACATCATCGCCCTATGCGCGATGATGTCAGTAGGCAGGGGGTGATCCCGGAAACTTGGCCGTCACCCAAGATGTCGGCCAGCTTTGGGAGGGGATTATTGGTGCCGAATCGCGATCCAGCCCCCAAGGGGTTAAAGACAGCCACCGCTTGGAAGGGCAGGCTGTGCCCTTCCAAGCAGTGCCTGCCGTTTTGCTGTGCCCCAAGCCTATCGGGAGGGAGAGAGGTCCAAAGGACGTCGCCCCCCCTTCAGGCACCTTCTCCGCACTGGCGGGGGCTGCCTGTAATAGATGTCATCACGCTGGCGTGATAACGTCTATCGTGCCCGCCTGGGTCCCAGAGGCTGGGCTGGCATCCAAGATGTCAGCCTGCACCAGGAGGCCAGGGCCGCCATCAGGGCATTACGCCCAATACTGCCGTAAGGGGCCCGGGCCCAGTGGGGGCCCGGGCCGCCGGGGCCTGGGGGGAGGATCCCGGCCCCCGACGGCAGCGGCGTCGCCCTTTAACAGCTCCGGTATCGGACTCGATGAGTCCGAATCCGGAGCTGTGTCCCTGCTGCTGCTGCAGGAGCCAGAGGAGACTGAGACACTGTGTCTCCTCCGGCTCCTGGCAGCTTCACTTCCTGGCTGGGCGGGGCCAAGCAGCGTGTGAGGGGCCTCCCAAGCACGTTGCTTTGGCTCCGCCCCTCCACTCAGTGAAGCTGCGCGCCGGAGCTGGAGGGACCGGGAAGAAGACAGAAGAAAAGAAGAGAAGAAAATTAAAGAAAAGGTGAAGAAAAGAAGAGCTGAAGACAGAAGAAAAGAAGATAGAAGACAGCGAGTGTTGAGCCAGGGCCCAGACCCTAAGACCCAGGGCCCAGACCGAGGGCCCAGACCCCTAGGCCCAAACCCAGGACCCAGACCCCAAGGCCCAGACCCCTAGGCCCAGACCTCTAGGCTCAGACCCCAAGGCCCAGACCCCAAGGCCCAGACCCCGGGCCCAGACCCTATGGCCCAGACCCTATGGCCCAGACCCAGGGCAAAGGCCCAGGGCCCAGACCCAGGGCCCAGACCCCTGGCCCAGACCCCTAGGCCCAAACCCATGGCCCAGGACCCAGACCCTAGGGCCCAGACCCTTAGGCCCAGACCCAGGGCCCAGACCCCAAGGCCCAGACCCCTAGGCCCAAACCCAGGGCCCAGACCCCCTAGACCCTCACCCAGGGCCCAGACCCCAAGGCCCAAACCCAGGGCCCAGACCCCAAGCCCAGGACCCAGACCCCAAGGCCCAGACCCCTAGGCCCAGACCTCTAGGCTCAGACCCAGGGCCCAGACCCAGGACCCAGACCTCTAGGCCCAGACCCCAAGGCCCAGACCCAGGGCCCAGACCCCAAGGCCCAGACCCAGGGCCCAGACCCTAGGGCCCAGGGTGTCCAGACCCCTAGGCCCAGGGCCAAGGCCCAGACCCAGGGCCCAGACCCAAGGCAAATGCCCAGGGCCCAGACCCCAAGACCCAAACCCAGGGCCCAGACCCTATGACCCAGACCCTACGGCCCAGACCCAGGGCAAAGGCCCAGGCCCCTAGGCCAAAACCCATGGCCCAGACCCCAAGGCCCAGGACCCAGACCCCAGACCCTAGGGCCCAGACCCTAGGGCCCAGACCCAGGGCCCAGACTCAGGGCCCAGACCCCTAAGCCCAAACCCAGGGCCCAGACCCCAAGCCCAGGACCCAAGGCCCAGACCCAGGGCCCAGACACTAGGGCCCTGGGCCCAGACCCCCTAGGCCCAAACCCAGGGCCCAGACCCAGGGCCCAGACCCCTAGGCCCAAGACCCAAGGCCCAGACCCTGGCCCAGACCCCTAGGCCCAAACCCAGGGCCCAGACCCTGGGCCCAGACTCCTAGGCCAACCCAGGGCCCAGACCCTAAGGGCAGACCCTGGGCCAGACCCCCTAGGCCCAAACCCAGGGCCCAGACCCAGGGCCCAGACCCCTAGGCCCAAGACCCAAGGCCCAGACCCTGGCCCAGACCCCCTAGGCCCAAACCCAGGGCCCAGACCCTAAGGCCCAGACCCAAGGCCCAAACCCAGGGCCCAGACCCTAAGGCAGACCCTGGCCCAGACCCCCTAGGCCCAGACCCTAAGGCCCAGACCCCCTAGGCCAAATCCAGGGCCCAGACCCTAAGGCCAGACCCAGGGCCCAGACCCTAAGGCCCAGACCCAGGGCCCAGACCCCCTAGGCCAAACCCAGGGCCCAGACCCTAGGGCCCAGACCCTAAGACCCAGGGCCCAGACCCCTAGGCCCAAACCCAGGGCCCAGACCCTGGGCCCAGACTCCTAGGCCAAACCCAGGGCCCAGACCCAGGGCCCAGACCCCACGGCCCAGACCCCAAATACAGACCCAGGGCCCAGACCCTAGGGTCCAGACCCCATACCCAGGGCCCAGACCCCCTAGGCCCAGACCCCCTAGGCCCAAACCCAGGGCCCAGACCCTAAGGCCAGACCCAGGGCCCAGACCCTAAGGCCCAGACCCAGGGCCCAGACCCCCTAGGCCCAAACCCAGGGCCCAGACCCTAGGGCCCAGACCCTAAGACCCAGGGCCCAGACCCCTAGGCCCAAACCCAGGGCCCAGACCCTGGGCCCAGACCCAGGGCCCAGACCCAGGGCCCAGACCCCAAGGCCCAGACCCCAAAGCCCAAATACAGACCCAGGGCCCAGACCCTAGGGTCCAGACCCCATACCCAGGGCCCAGACCCCAAGGCCCAGACCCTAGGGCCCAGACCCCAAGGCCCAGACCCAGGGCCCAGACCCTAGGACCCAGACCCCAAGGCACAGGGACCAGACCCAGAGACCAGGGCCCAGGCTAGACCCCAGGGACCAGACCTCAGGGCCCAGACCTCAGGGACCAGACCCCAAGGCCCAGTCCCAGGGACCAGGGCCCAGACCCAGACCCAAAGGCCATCATACACAGCCCGTTTCTGTGAGATTTATTGCTGTGGATTCTGTGATATGTTCAGACACACCGCTCATTACTGTGAGTTTTATTGCTGTGGATACTGTGATAAGCTAATACACACTGCACATTACTGGGAGTTTTATTGCTGTGGTGCTATGTTATGTCTTTTTTTTTTTGAAGGGGGAGAAAAGCTGTTAGAGGTTGAGGGGGGGGCCTGGGGGGCCCCATCGTGAGGTTTAGTAAGGGGCCCCATCATTTCTAATGGCTGCCCTGCAGGGGGCCGCAGCAATCGGCTAGAATCCCGGCCAGTTGCGGCTGCAAATGGAGGACGCATCGGCACGTCCTCCATAGCCAAGTGTCAATGTGGCAGGACGCGCTGACCGCTGAGCGCGTCCTCCGCATCAAAGTGGCTAATCAGGCGAGTCCCATAGGTTTCAATGTTAAAAAAATATTCCCCGTTTTTATTAAATATTTATTCAACCATTTATTCTTTTCATTTGCAGCAAAAAATCTCTTTATTTCTTTATTTTTTAGGAATTTTTCAGGATATTTTCCTGCAAATTTTTTTTCCAGATTTTTATTCATGGTGTTTTGTTTCATTCTGTAACAGATATTTTTATTGTTATTCTTAGGATCTTGTATATTATTTCCAGGCATTTTCATGTATTTATCTTTTTTAAGCACATTTTAAAAGTTTAAAAGTTGCATTTTTTTTACCCCTTTGTCCGGCAGCAGGTCAGCGGTCTGTTCAGCGGGTCGTCGGATTTTTTCGGATCGATTAGGGGGTCTGTTCGTCGGATCATCGGACGCAGTCAGCGGTTTTTCGGTATTTTTTAGATTTGTTTGGCGGTTTTGTGGTGTTTTTTTTGGATATGTTCGGCGCGTTGATTCGCCGCACTTTGAGGACCCTGCGATGAATGCTGAGTTCACTGCAGGATCGGCAAATTTAACTCACCAAAGTGCAGCGAATGAGAGAGCACCGAAATGTCCTCTCTGAATAACCCTATAGTCAATGTGTGTCAGGACTCAAGCACATGAGCACTCAGGGGTAACAAAAAGGCTTGTGCCCATGCTGGATACTCCAAGAGATGAACCTTGCCAGCTCCCTTCCTGCCCCTGCCAATCGGTAGCTCCACCTGATCCAGTTTGGGATTTTGGTGACTCTCATTCAAGCTTGAGATTCAAGTTGGACTTCCTACTTAAGGGTGTTGCCCTCCAGAACCTATGCCCTTGCATACTAGTTCTTTGTGTGACTTGGCACCTATGTCCTATGCCCTGCTACCATGTTCCTGCTATCCCCAAGTCTGCTGTGTTCCAGCCTTGTATTCATGCCTGCCATGTACAGTATCTAAGCCTACCATGTTCCCAACCTGCTGTGTTTCCGAACCTTCTGTGCTTCCAGCCTGCCATATTTCAAAGCCCACCATGTTCTTGACATACCAAGTTCCCAAACTGTGATGTCCCTGCCTGCCATATATCCAAGTCCACCATGTTCCTGACATACCATGTTCTCAACCTGTGTTGTCCCTGCCTGACATTTATCCAAGTCCACCATGTTCAGTGCAGTGTTACCAGCCTGCAATATATCCAAGCCCACCATGTTCCCAGTCTTCTGCATCCAAGTCCTGCCGTGTCTCGTCTAATGTGTTCCAAATGGACTTTCCCCCAAACAGCTTACCTACCCTGCTGATGTCTTCTGCACTCTTTGTGTAAACTAAACCCCTCGTCTGGCATTGTTGACCTGTCGGCTGTGCCGTTTATACCTACCGCATTCTGGGCTCTAGCCTGCACCGCTGCACCGTGAACATGACAATATTGCATTTATTGGCCTGTGACTTCCTTGTGGGACCTTGAGGCTACATTTTTGTTTGTCCTGGTGTGGAGTTTTAGTAAATCTCAAAGATTGAAAGAAGCAGAAGGAAAACTATAGGATGCGGCCAACAAACGTCCAACACTATTTCAGATGAGCCAGTCACTAGATTGAGTCACTAATGGAAAACTTTGGCACAAGCCATTAACCATTGGCGGCCCATGTTGCCGACTCTATAAAGTCATTATGTTAGCGGCTCAATTCTTAACACTTTGGTGCCACTAACACATACCAGCAGTGACTTGGTTGGCGTGGTAAAAGAGCCGTTAGCATTAACGCGCAGGGCTGCACGTTCATTAACCATAATGACTTGATCGGAAAAAAGCCCCTCCTGGGTTGGACATCACTGTGGCCATGGGACGGGATGAAGATATTTGAAAGCTTATTTGACCCAATAATGGAGCACATGAGTGGAGTTATTTGGTTGAGGTATGTGTAGATATGCACCAGCAGTTGTTTGGGATAAAACCCATTGGTCCTACCAAGTCAGTGTGCTTCCACCTTGTTCATACTTCCTCCCTGCTAGTGCTTAACACATCATGTCTACTGGTAGGTGCCGCCATTGCACATCTCCAACAGGCCAAATCATCTGATCTCACACCTGACAGGTGAATGAACAGTGGCAGCCCTGATTGGGATCTCAAAGTGCTACGCCAATGCTACGTCCAAGATGGCGGCTCCAAGTAGGTAAGCATGACGGACATGCGTCAACACTCTGACCAGGATACTGCAGCATTATTTTCCATAAAGTTTCGTTCAGTTTTAATCAAGTTCACAAAATCACAATAAGCTTTTCCCACTTTTAATTTGGTTGCAGATTAATCCCATGATGAAGGTGTGGTTGGCTCAGCCCTCGTGGGACGGAGGTGCAGCGAGCGCCAGATTTATATTACAAGGGAAAGACTGACAAATCGCCTCATTTTGTGGCTTGCGTTGATCTAAAAAAACCTTTATGACTTGATCCTTCCCAGAGAATTCCCCGTGCGGCGCATAAACATAAATTATACACTGTGATTCACAGAGCAACCACCACAAACACTTACTGTGCCGGC
Source organism: Leptobrachium leishanense (assembly GCA_009667805.1). Classification (NCBI taxonomy): domain Eukaryota; kingdom Metazoa; phylum Chordata; class Amphibia; order Anura; family Megophryidae; genus Leptobrachium; species Leptobrachium leishanense. Next base: position 331,110,871 of record CM019067.1, read on the forward strand.
CGGATACTACAGCAGTGCCGTGAGCCTGTCATGTGACCAGCTCCAATGTGAATCAAAACAGATGACTGAGAACTGAAAAGGAATATTCTGTTATCCCATAGTAACTATTATATCCGGAATATTCTGTTATCCCATAGTAACTATTATATCCTGAATATTCTGTTATCCCATAGTAACTATTATATCCTGAATATTCTGTTATCCCATAATAACTATTATATCCGGAATATTCTGTTATCTCATAGTAACTATTATATCTGGAATATTCTGTTATCCCATAGTAACTATTATATCCGGAATATTCTGTTATCTCATAGTAACTATTATATCTGGAATATTCTGTTATCCCATAGTAACTATTATATCCGGAATATTCCGTTATCACATAGTAACTATTATATCCGGAATATTCTGTTATCTCATAGTAACTATTATATCCGGAATATTCTGTTATCCCATAGTAACTATTATATCCTGAATATTCTGTTATCCCATATTAGCTATTATATCCGGAATATTCTGTTATCTCATAGTAACTATTATATCCAGAATATTCCGTTATCACATAGTAACTATTATATCCGGAATATTCTGTTATCTCATAGTAACTATTATATCCGGAATATTCTGTTATCCCATAGTAACTATTATATCCTGAATATTCTGTTATCCCATAATAACTATTATATCCGGAATATTCTGTTATCCCATAGTAACTATTATATCCTGAATATTCTGTTATCCCATAGTAACTATTATATCCGGAATATTCTGTTATCCCATAGTAACTATTATATCCGGAATATTCTGTTATCCCATAGTAACTATTATATCCGGAATATTCCGTTATCCCATAGAACTATTATATCCGGAATATTCTGTTATCCATAGTAACTATTATATCCGGAATATTCTGTTATCTCATAGTAACTATTATATCCGGAATATTCTGTTATCTCATAGTAACTATTATATCCGGAATATTCTGTTATCCCATAGTAACTATTATATCGGAATATTCTGTTATCCCATAGTAACTATTATATCCGGAATATTCTGTTATCTCATAGTAACTATTATATCCGGAATATTCTGTTATCCCGTAGTAACTATTATATCCAGAATATTCTGTTATCCCATAGTAACTATTATATCCGGAATATTCTGTTACCCTATAGTAACTAATATATCCGGAATATTCTGTTATCTCATAGTAACTATTATATCCGGAATATTCTGTTATCCCATAGTAACTATTATATCCGGAATATTCTGTTATCCCATAGTAACTATTATATCCGGAATATTCTGTTATCTCATAGTAACTATTATATCCAGAATATTCTGTTATCCCATAGTAACTATTATATCCGGAATATTCTGTTATCCCATAGTAACTATTATATCCGGAATATTTTGTTATCCCATAGTAACTATTATACCCGGAATATTCTGTTATCACGCAGTAACTATTATATCCAGAATATTCTGTTATCACGCAGTAACTATTATATCCAGAATATTCTGTTATCCCATAGTAACTATTATATCCGGAATATTCTGTTATCCCATAGTAACTATTATATCCGGAATATTCTGTTATCTCATAGTAACTATTATATCCTGAATATTCTGTTATCCCATAGTAACTATTATATCCGGAATATTCTGTTATCCCATAGTAACTATTATATCTGGAATATTCTGTTATCCCATAGTAACTATTATATCCTGAATATTCTGTTATCTCATAGTAACTATTATATCTGGAATATTCTGTTATCCAATAATAACTATTATATCCTGAATATTCTGTTACCCTATAGTAACTATTATATCCGGAATATTCTGTTATCCCATAGTAACTATTATATCCGGAATATTCTGTTATCCCATAGTAACTATTATATCCGGAATATTCTGTTATCCATAGTAACTATTATATCCAGAATATTCTGTTATCACGCAGTAACTATTATATCTGGAATATTCTGTTATCCCATAGTAACTATATAATCCTGAATATTCTGTTATCTCATAGTAACTATTATATCTGGAGTATTCTGCTATCCAATAATAACTATTATATCCTGAATATTCTGTTACCCTATAGTAACTATTATATCCGGAATATTCTGTTATCCCATAGTAACTATTATATCTGGAATATTCTGTTATCCCATAGTAACTATTAATCCTGAATATTCTGTCACCCCATAGTAACTATTATATCCGGAATATTCTGTTATCTCATAGTAACTATTATATCCTGAATATTCTGTTATCCCATAGTAACTATTATATCCGGAATATTCTGTTATCTCATAGTAACTATTATATCCTGAATATTCTGTTATCCCATAGTAACTATTATATCCTGAATATTCTGTCACCCCATAGTAACTATTATATCCGGAATATTCTGTTATCTCATAGTAACTATTATATCCTGAATATTCTGTTATCCCATAGTAACTAATATATCCTGAATATTCTGTTATCCCATAGTAACTATTATATCCGGAATATTCTGTTATCTCATAGTAACTATTATATCCGGAATATTCTGTTATCCCATAGTAACTATTATATCCGGAATATTCTGTTACCCTATAGTAACTAATATATCCGGAATATTCTGTTATCTCATAGTAACTATTATATCCAGAATATTCTGTTATCCATAGTAACTATTATATCGGAATATTCTGTTACCCTATAGTAACTATTATATCGGAATATTCTGTTATCTCATAGTAACTATTATATCCGGAATATTCTGTTATCCCATAGTAACTATTATATCCGGAATATTCTGTTATCCCATAGTAACTATTATATCCGGAATATTCTGTTACCCTATAGTAACTAATATATCCGGAATATTCTGTTATCTCATAGTAACTATTATATCCAGAATATTCTGTTATCCCATAGTAACTATTATATCCGGAATATTCTGTTATCCCATAGTAACTATTATATCCGGAATATTCTGTTATCCCATAGTAACTATTATATCCGGAATATTCTGTTATCCCATAGTAACTATTATATCCGGAATATTCTGTTACCCTATAGTAACTAATATATCCAGAATATTCTGTTATCCCATAGTAACTATTATATCCGGAATATTCTGTTACCCTATAGTAACTATTATATCCGGAATATTCTGTTACCCTATAGTAACTAATATATCTGGAATATTCTGTTATCTCATAGTAACTATTATATCCGGAATATTCTGTTATCCCATAGTAACTATTATATCCGGAATATTCTGTTATCCCATAGTAACTATTATATCCGGAATATTCTGTTATCTCATAGTAACTATTATATCCAGAATATTCTGTTATCCCATAGTAACTATTATATCCGGAATATTCTGTTATCCCATAGTAACTATTATATCCGGAATATTTTGTTATCCCATAGTAACTATTATACCCGGAATATTCTGTTATCACGCAGTAACTATTATATCCAGAATATTCTGTTATCCCATAGTAACTATTATATCCGGAATATTCTGTTATCCCATAGTAACTATTATATCCGGAATATTCTGTTATCTCATAGTAACTATTATATCCTGAATATTCTGTTATCATAGTAACTATTATATCCGGAATATTCTGTTATCCATAGTAACTTTTAAATCCGGAATTCTGTTATCCCATAGTAACTATTATATCCGGAATATTCTGTTATCCCATAGTAACTATATATATCCGGAATATTCTGTTATCCCATAGTAACTATTTATCCGGAATATTCTGTTATTCCCATAGTAACTTTTAAATCCGGAATATTCTGTTATCCCATAGTAACTATTATATCCGGAATATTCTGTTATCCCATAGTAACTATTATATCCGGAATATTCTGTTATCCCATAGTAACTATTATATCCGGAATATTCTGTTACCCTATAGTAACTATTATATCCGGAATATTCTGTTATCCCATATTACCTGTTATATCCGGAATATTCTGTTATCCCATAGTAACTATTATATCTGGAATATTCTGTTACCCTATAGTAACTATTATATCCGGAATATTCTGTTATCCCATATTAGCTATTATATCCGGAATATTCTGTTATCCCATAGTAACTATTATATCTGGAATATTCTGTTATCCCATAGTAACTATTATATCCGGAATATTCTGTTATCTCATAGTAACTATTATATCCGGAATGTTCTGTTATCCCATGGTAACTATTATATCCGGAATATTCTGTTATACCATATTAACTATTATATCCGGAATATTCTGTTATCCCATAGTAACTATTATATCTGGAATATTCAGTTATCCCATAGTAACTATTATATCCAGAATATTCTGTTATCCCATAGTAACTATTATATCCGGAATATTCTGTTATCCCATAGTAACTATTATATCCGGAATATTCTGTTATCCCATAGTAACTATTATATCCGGAATATTCTGTTATCCCATAGTAACTATTATATCCAGAATATTCTGTTATCACGCAGTAACTATTATATCTGGAATATTCTGTTATCCCATAGTAACTATTATATCCTGAATATTCTGTTATCTCATAGTAACTATTATATCTGGAATATTCTGTTATCCAATAATAACTATTATATCCTGAATATTCTGTTACCCTATAGTAACTATTATATCCGGAATATTCTGTTATCCCATAGTAACTATTATATCCGGAATATTCTGTTATCCCATAGTAACTATTATATCCGGAATATTCTGTTATCCCATAGTAACTATTATATCCGGAATATTCTGTTATCCCATAGTAACTATTATATCCAGAATATTCTGTTATCACGCAGTAACTATTATATCTGGAATATTCTGTTATCCCATAGTAACTATTATATCCGGAATATTCTGTTATCTCATAGTAACTATTATATCTGGAATATTCTGTTATCCAATAATAACTATTATATCCTGAATATTCTGTTACCCTATAGTAACTATTATATCCGGAATATTCTGTTATCCCATAGTAACTATTATATCTGGAATATTCTGTTATCCCATAGTAACTATTATATCCTGAATATTCTGTCACCCCATAGTAACTATTATATCCGGAATATTCTGTTATCTCATAGTAACTATTATATCCTGAATATTCTGTTATCCCATAGTAACTATTATATCCGGAATATTCTGTTATCTCATAGTAACTATTATATCCTGAATATTCTGTTATCCCATAGTAACTATTATATCCTGAATATTCTGTCACCCCATAGTAACTATTATATCCGGAATATTCTGTTATCTCATAGTAACTATTATATCCTGAATATTCTGTTATCCCATAGTAACTATTATATCCGGAATATTCTGTTATCTCATAGTAACTATTATATCCGGAATATTCTGTTATCTCATAGTAACTATTATATCCTGAATATTCTGTTATCCCATAGTAACTAATATCTCTGGGAGCGCTGTGACTATTATATTCACGTCACTGACAGTCAGGCATAGCACAAAATCCTAAAGAATATTGAGGTTAGGGTTCTGCTTGTTTTATGGTTATGGTTAGGTTTAGGTTTACTCTTAGGTTTGAGTTTACTCATTCTGCTTTTTTATAATTAGGGTTAGGATTACTTTTAGAATTTGGGTTTTATATAGGGTTAGGGTTGCAATTTCTGTTTGTGTTAAGATTAGGGTTAGGATTAGTGTCCCTGCTTATTTTATGTTATGTATTTTAAATTAGGGTTATTTATTTATTTGCAAAGTATTTTTACCAGGAAGGATACATTGAGATTTCTCTTGTTTTCAAGTATGTCCTGGGTTACTGTTAGGGTTGGGTTTACTGTTTCTACTTTTTTAAGGTTAGGGCTAGTTTTCGAGTTAGGAGGATTATTTCTAGGGTTGGGTTTACTATTTCTGCTAATATTATGATTAGGGTTAGTGTTACTTTTAGTATTAGGGTTCCTGTCTGCTATCCATGATTAGGATTACTGCTAGAGTTATGATTTATATTTGTGTTATGATTAGGGCTATGGTTACTGCAAGGCTTAGGATTCATGTTCTCCTTGTTTTATGATTAGGGTTAGTGTTAGAGAGACACTACCACTAACATAAGCTGTAACTAGATTACTTGTGCATTATAAAAAAACAACACATTATAAAACACTTTAAAAAACACTTTAAAAAATTTACAAAACACTTTAAAAAACACTTTAAAAAACACTTTATAAAACACATTATTAAACGCTTTATAAAACCACGTTATAAACACTTTAAAGAAACATTATTAAACACTTTATAAAACACATAAAACACATTATAAAACACATGCTGCTGCTGTTTTTTTCTTTGTTTGAAGTAATTGCATGTAAAAAGGAAAAATACAATTAGATGTGTTTATCTCCTGTTTCCATTTTGTTAATTTTTTTCCATGATTCAACATTTACCACAGTTTTTTTTCTTTACTTCTGTGTCTTATATAATTTATAGTATTTAACAGTTAAGGCTGCAGAAGGCTATTATTTTTCAGGCTACCCGAGCTATCCGATGGCAGCTGAATGAGATAAAACAGGGAACTTAAACGACTTTAATCTACCCCCTGGTGATGTCCTTTGAATAAATCCCACACAAGACAATGATGTGAGTCGGTGACTGACCCATTCACTCCATTCTATGGCCAAAGCCACACAGTGAGGAGCAAGTGATGGTAGATACAACACAAAATATCACACAATGGATGCATCCAGTGACACATAGATGAAAATATCACACAATGGATGCACCCAGTGACACATATAGAGGAAAATATCACACAATGGATGCTCCCAGTGACACCTATAGAGGAAAATATCACACAATGGATGCACCCAGTGACACATACAGAAGAAAATATCACACAATGGATGCACCCAGTGACACATATAGAGGAAAATATCACACAATGGATGCACCAGTGACACATATAGAGGAAAATATCACACAATGGATGCACCAGTGACATATATAGAGGAAAATATCACACAACGGATGCACCCGGTGACACATATAGAGGAAAATATCACACAATGGATGCACCTAGTGACACATATAGAGGGAAATATCACACAATGGATGCACCCAGTGACACATATAGAGGAAAATATCACACAATGGATGCACCAGTGACATATATAGAGGAAAATATCACACAACGGATGCATCCAGTGACACATATAGAGGAAAATATCACACAATGGATGCACCTAGTGACACATATAGAGGGAAATATCACACAATGGATGCACCCAGTGACACATAGAGGGAAATATCACACAATGGATGCGCCCAGTGACACATATAGAGGAAAATATCACACAATGGATGCACCAGTGACACATAGAGGAAAATATCACACAATGGATGCACCCAGTGACTCATATAGAGGAAAATATTTTCTTAACTAAACATACAAGAGAAAAACAAATCACATGTAAGAAATCAGCAACATAAATAAACACAATACAGACATTGTATATTTTTGGTTTTAATGGTGTGGTTAGGATACTGTAATATATTGTTATTACCTTATTTAATACAAGGTGGAAAGCCTGCCCAGAGGGCAGTCTATTGTGAATATACTGCCCCAGCTCATGGATATACTGCCCCAGCTCGTGTATATATGCCCCAGCTCGTGGATATATGCCCCAGCTCGTGGATATATGCCCCAGCTCGTGGATACTGCCCCAGCTCGTGGATACTGCCCCAGCTCATGGATATTTGGCCCCCACCTCTCATGGATATATCCCCCAGCTCATGGATATTTGCCCCCACCTCTCGGATATTTGCCCCCCACCTCTCATGGCTATATGCCCCCCAGCTCAGACCCCAGACCAGACATGGGGCGGCTGTTCGAATGCTCTATCGGCATTCGGACAGCCGCCCCATGAGCTCCTCATACTTACCTTCCCGAGCGGAGAAGTGAAAGTTTCCCCGCTTCGGTCGTTGAAGGACCCAAGCCGCGGTCACGTGACCGCGGCTTGGGTCCTTCAAAGAGCGGAAGCGAGGGAACTTTCCCATCGCCGCTCGGGGATGGATGCGCGCGGCAGCCGGGTAGAGGCTGCGAGCGCAGCCTCTACCCGGCTGCCGCGCGCATCCAACCCCCGAGCGGCGGAGGGAACTTTCCCATCGCCGCTCGGGGGTTGTATGCGCGCGGCAGCCTGGTAGAGGCTGCGAGCGCAGCCTCTACCCGGCTGCTGTGTGCATCTTGTAACCGCCGCGGCGAGCGTACAGCCGGCTCGTGCCGCGGCGGTTGCATGCGCGCGCAACCAACCGCCGCTGGTTGCGCGCGCATGCGCAGAGTAAGGCTTGGCGACGGACACGCCAAGCCTTACTCAATTATATTATAGAAGATTTTCTATGGAATCAAGGAGCATATGATAATGTTGTATGTCTATACTATAATGCTGTAAGGCTTGGCGTGTCGGTTTCCAAAAAAGCCTACTGCGCATGCAACCAGCGGCAGTTGGCTGCGAGCGCATTCAACCGCCTCGGCACGCGCCCAGCTGGGCGCGTGCCGCATCGGTTACAAGACGCGCACGCAGCAGCTGTGTAGAGGCTGCGCGCGCATCCTGTAGAGCCGGATGCGCTCGCAGCTTCTACCCGGCTGCCGTGTGCACATCCAACTGCTGCGGCGCATGCCGTGGCGGTTACAGGATGCACACGCAGCAGCTGGGTAAAGGCTGAGCGTGCATCCTGTAGAGCCGGATGCGCTCGCAGCAGATGGCTATAGGCTGTGCGCGCATCCAGTAGACCAGGATGCGTGTGCAGCCTATCGCCGTCTGCTGCGAGCGCATCAGGCTCTACAGGATGCGCGCGCAGCCTCTACCCGGCTGCTGTGTGCGCATCCTGTTCTCTTGGATGCGCGTGCGGCCGACAGGTAGAGGCTGCGTGCGCATCCATCGGCTGAGCACGGGGCACTTATACCCACGTGAGCTGGGGGCACTTATACCCATGTGAGCTGGGGACAAATATTCCCATGTGAGCTGGGGCGATTATACCCATGTGAGCGGGGGCCAATAATACCCATGTGAGCTGGGTGCAATTATACCCATGTGAGCTGGGGGCAATATATACCCATGTGAGCTAGGGGCAAATATACCCATGTGAGCTGGGGGCGATTATACCCATGTGAGCTGGGGCAAATATACCCATGTGAGCTGGGGTCAATTTTGCCCATGTGAGCTGGGGGCAATTATACCCATGTGAGCTGGGGCAATATATACCCATGTGAGCTGGGGGCAAATATACCCATGTGAGCTGGGGCGATTATACCCATGTGAGCTGGGTGGCAAATATACCCCTGTGACCTGGGGGCACTTATACCCATGTGAGCTGGGGGCACTTATACCCATGGGAGCTGGGGGCAAATATTCCCATGTGAGCTGGGGCGATTATACCCATGTGAGCGGGGGCCAATAATACCCATGTGAGCTGGGGCAATTATACCCATGTGAGCTGGGGTAAATTTTACCCATGTGAGCTGGGGCAATTATACCCATGTGAGCTGGGGGCAAATATACCCATGTCAGCTGGGGCCAATTATACCCATGTGAGCTGGGGGCAATTATACCCATGTGAGCTGGGGGCAAATTATACCCATGTGAGCTGGGGCGATTATACCCATGTGAGCTGGGAGCGATTATACCCATGTGAGCTGGGGGCAAATATACCCATGTGACCTGGGGTCAATTATACCCATGTGAGCTGGGGGCAAATATACCCATGTGAGCTGGGGTCAATTTTACCCATGTGAGCTTGGGGCAAATATACCCATGTGAGCTGGGGCAAATATACCCATGTGAGCTGGGGTCAAATATTACCATGTGAGCTGGGGCGATTATACCCATGTGAGCGGGGGCCAATAATACCCATGTGAGCTGGGGGCAATTATACCCATGTGAGCTGGGGTCAATTTTACCCATGTGAGCTGGGGCAATTATACCCATGTGAGCTGGGGGCAAATATACCCATGTGAGCTGGGGGCAATTATACCAATGTGAGCTGGGGCGATTATACCCATGTGAGCTGGGGGCGATTATACCCATGTGAGCTGAGGCAAATATACCCATGTCAGCTGGGGCCAATTATACCCATGTGAGCTGGGGCAAATATACCCATGTGAGCTGGGGCAATTATACCCATGTGAGCTGAGTGGCAAATATACACCTGTGACCTGGGGGCACTTATACCATGTGAGCTGGGGCAATTATACCCATGTGAGCTGGGGGCAAATATTCCATGTGAGCTGGGGCGAATATACCTATGTGAGTGGGGGCAATAATACCCATGTGAGCTGGGGCAAATATACCCATGTGAGCTGGGGCGATTATACCCATGTGAGCTGGGGGCAAATATACCCATGTGAGCTGGGGTAATTTTACCCATGTGAGCTGGGGGCAAATATACCCATGTGAGCTGGGGCCAATTATACCCATGTGAGCTGGGGCAATTATACCCATGTGAGTGGGGGCCAATAATACCCATGTGAGCTGGGGGCAATTATACACATGTGAGCTGGGATAAATTTTACCCATGGTAGCTGGGGAAAATATACCCATGTGAGCTGGGGGCATTTATACCCATGTGAGCTGGGGGCGATTATACCCATGTGAGCTGAGGCAAATATACCCATGTCAGCTGGGGCCAATTATACCCATGTGAGCTGGGGGCAAATATACCCATGTGAGCTGGAGGCATTTATACCCATGTGAGCTGAGTGGCAAATATACACCTGTGACCTGGGGGCACTTATATCCATGTGAGCTGGGGGCAATTATACCCATGGGAGCTGGGGGCAAATATTCCCATGTGAGCTGGGGCGATTATACCTATGTGAGTGGGGGCCAATAATACCCATGTGAGCTGGGGCAAATATACCCATGTGAGCTGGGGCGATTATACCCATGTGAGCTGGGGGCAAATATACCCATGTGAGCTGGGGTAAATTTTACCCATGTGAGCTGGGGCAAATATACCCATGTGAGCTGGGGCCAATTATACCCATGTGAGCTGGGGACAATTATACCCATGTGAGTGGGGGCCAATAATACCCATGTGAGCTGGGGGCAATTATACACATGTGAGCTGGGATAAATTTTACCCATGGTAGCTGGGGAAAATATACCCATGTGAGCTGGGGGCATTTATACCCATGTGAACTGGGGGAAATTATACCCATGTGAGCTGGGGCAAATAAACCCATGTGAGCTTGGGGCAATTATACCCATGTGAGCTGGGGGCAAATATACCCATGTGAGCGGGGACAAATATACCCATGTGAGCTGGCGGCAATATATATATCCATGCGAGCTGCTTCACTTTACAATAGACTGCCCTCTGGGCATGCTTTCCACCTAGTATAATATAATATAATATTGATATTGCATAGTCATACACACGTTTATACACTTATATCACAAAACTACTGAACACACACCCAAAAACACTCTGGGGTAAATTTATGGTGTGCAAGGTGGGGGGGGGGATGCTTGCTCTGTGTGTATATTCAGACTTTGTGTCATTATTACGCCCCTGGAAGGTCATTTACTTTTTTGAACCCATAAGGATGTTCCTTATCATAGAAAAGCAGACAGTAACCACCCAAAAGTAACCCTAACTCAAATATTGTTGGACTCTAGCAATGCCATTGCCACATCTCATCTAATGTATCTACAACATTCTGCTATCACATATTAACTATTAAATAAATGAAAATTAGTCTTAGCGATAACCTATGAAGATCCTACACTCATGTTTACCGGATCCCATGCACATCTGTGCGTGTTCCGCGGCCGTGTTCCTCTGCTGACAGCTGCCTCGTCAATGGAAATAAAGCAGGAGCTAAAAAAATGTTTCCAGCTGATGTTTGTGCAGCTGGAGACAGATAAAAACTGTAAATGAAAAATCCATCAGGTGTAACGGTAACTCTGGGCAGAGCATAACTCAATCCGCAAGATAATATTCTGCGAAATCCCCGATCTTTCAAGAAAATATTTCCCTGCACAAACTCATCAACGAAAAACGGAAGAAATGCTCTGCGGGATATGGAACTTTATTAAAATCTCTTGAGCTCAACACAATATATCTCAGATGTGGAGCTCTGTGATACATACATACACACTGCACATTACTGTGAGTTTTATTGCTGTGGAGCTCTGTGATACATACATACACACTGCACATTATTGTGAGTTTTATTGCTTTGGAGCTCTGTGATACATACATACATACACACTGCACATTACTGTGAGTTTTAATGCTGTGCATGTCTGTGATATGCTCATACACAGTGTGCATTACTGTGAGTTTTATTGCTGTGGTGCTCAGTGATACGCTCATACACAGCGCACATTACCTTGAGTATTATTGCTCTTGCTCTCAGCTCACATGTCTCTCACCTAGTGTGTCACCCCTCTCTTAGATTGTCAGCTCCTCTCTCCTACTGTTCTGTCTGGTGAACTTGTATGTATTTTTGTTGTTCTGACTCTTCCATTGTACAGCGTTACGGAACTTGTTAGCACTGTATAAATACTTGTAACTGTAACATGTCACACATACAGTTACATAGATCCCATATTGCACAATTCAGGTTCACACTCATATTCAGTCCTATCACACTTACACATCATTTCACAGACATTATTGAGGGAAATGGGTGAGAAAGTGTCACGTTTCCACCGATTTCAGCCACGCCCCCTGGTGGTGGGAGCGATCCAGGCCAGCTTTTCCCTGTCTGGGTCTAGCTATTCCACCCTCTGCTGCTCCTGGGTTTCACTGTACTGTTCAGGTCTAGGATCACATGTCCAACTTACACAGACCTGGTCTCTATTTAAATGCCAGCAGCACAGAGGCTCATTTCTCTGGCATGAGTTCTGTTCCTGTGAGTTCTAGTTGTGACATCTGTTCTGTTGCTGCAAAGCATTCTTCTGTTTCCCTGGTATTGATCTCGGCTTGCTTGAATACAATATTGGTCTGCTCCCTGTGCTCTGTATATTGTCACGGATCCCTCTGATTACCAAAAGTGTGGTCCCTTTACGCAGACCGCTCTCTACCCTTCCGATCCTTGAATGGTCGGCAAAACTAGGAAGACAATTAACCAGACAATAGATAAAAACAGGGGTAACACCAGACAGAGGTATGGAATAGAGTATTGTCACGAATCCTTCTGACTACCAAGATATTGATCTCTTTATGTAGCTCACTTTCTACTCTTCCGATCCTTGAATGGTCGGCAAAGCTATATAGACAATTAAGCAGGTAACAGATAAAGAAAGGGAAACACCAGACAGGGGTACAGACCAGATCACAAGTCCTCCCTAGGACTTTAGTAATAGCAGAGGTAATCTGATGCGTGCTTAGGGTGCCACATAGACTGACCTCGGTACCAACGTTAAGGGCAGAACCTAGAGCAGAGTAAATGCCAATACCAGGGTATACACAGAAGGGTTCGTTTGCCAATGCCAAGAGTCATACACAGGAGGGTTCGTTTGCCAATGCCAAGGGTCATACACAGGAGGGTTCGTTTGCCAATGCCAAGGGTCATACACAGGAGGATTCGTTTGCCAATGCCAAGGGTATATACACAGGAGGATTCGTTTGCCAATGCCAAGGGTCAACACAGGAGATAGCCAAATACACAAGAGCTCTGCGGGAGGTGAATACCACGTCAGGGCACCGGTGTAATGGTGATACTGGGTTTTAAACCCGGCGGGTCCGCGTCATAACGCCAGGCCCCGCCCCTCGGCGTCCCACGTGAGCGCACCCGGAAGCGTTTACATTCGGCGCCTGGCCAGCGAGCAGCGAGGAAGCTGCTGCCAGGCGCCCCATCCCCTGACCCACCGTGACAGAACCCCCCCTCCAGGGGCGGCCACTGGACGACCCCCAGGGGCACGGGGGTGCGCCAAATAGAAGGCCTTCACTAGCCTAGGAGCATGGACTTCCGCAGCCGGTACCCAAGAACGATCCTCCGGACCGTAACCCACCCAATCGACCAAGTACTGCAAAGACCCCCTAGACATCCTGGCACCCAGAATGGCCTTAACTTCGAACTCCTCCTCGCCCTCCACAGAGACAGGAGGCGGTGGAGCATGGACTTGGTGTACCGGTTACATAACAACGGCTTCAAAAGGTTTACATGGAATACATTGTGTATCTTTAAAATGGGGGGGTAACGCCAAAGCATAGGAGACAGGGTTGAGTCGCCGTAGAATCTTATAGGGACCGATATACCTAGGAGCCAACTTCATGGAAGGCACTAAGAGCTTGATGTTACGTGAAGACAGCCAACCCTGTCCCCAACTTGATACACGGGTGCCTGCCTCCTGTGTCTGTCGGCCTTAGTTTTCTGGATGGCACTACTCTCCTCCAGTGCCCGTCTCACTCTCCCCCAAGTCTCTTTCAATGATGCCAGTTGCTCATCTAAAGCAGGAATCGTGGTATCAGGAAACGTGGCGGGGAGCACGGGAGGATCAAAACCATAAACAGCGAAGAAAGGGAATGTCCTGTGGATTCACTCACTGCACTGTTCAAAGCATATTCTGCCCATGGTAGCAGGTCTGACCAGTTATCTTGTTGTTCTGATATAAAACACCTCAGATATTTCTCTATTTTGGTTGGCTCGTTCTGCTGCTCCGTTGGTCTGGGGGTGATAAGCCGAAGAGAAAGAGAGGTCTATCCCTACGTTCTTACAAAACCCTCTCCAGAATCTGGAGATGAATTGGGTCCCCCTATCAGAGACAATCTCCAGAGGGACACCGTGTATGCGGACCACGTTGGCAATGAATATGGGCACCAGTTCAGCTGCCGAAGGTAGTTTCCGAAGAGGACATAGTGACCCATCTTGGAAAATCGATCTATGATCGTAAGTATCACTGTATTCCCTCTTGACTCAGGTAACTCTACTATAAAATCCATGGCTACATGTGACCAGGGTCGTTCGGGGATCGGCAAAGGCTGGAGTAAGCCAATGGGTGCTGTTTTGGGACTTTTCTGCCTTGTGCACACTTCGCACACGGCAATGTAATCTTTGACATCTCGGCGCAACGTGGGCCACCAGAGGAGTTTACTGATACTAGACACAGTCTTGGTGATACCCATATGCCCGGAAGTTTTATTATCATGATAGATGTTAAGTACTTCCTCTCTTTCGTTCTCAGGTACAAAGAGTCTCGCAGGAGGTTTTCCCCCAGGAGCTGCGCCCTGGACGGTCTGCAACCTTTTCATTAGAGGAGACGAGACACTAATCGTGGTAGCGGCTATAATCCTTTCCTGGGGTACAATGGGATGCTGATCTTGGATATTATGTTCATAAGACTCATACTGTCTCGACAATGCGTCTGCTTTAATGTTTCTGGACCCAGGTCTATAGGTAAGTACGTAATTAAAACTTGAAAGAAACAATGACCATCTCGCTTGTCTGGAATTTAAACGTTTGGCATCTCCAATGTACGTGAGATTCTTATGGTCGGTTATGATAACGATGGGGTCCTTAGACCCCTCTAATAAGTATCTCCATTCGGCCAAGGCCGCGATGACTGCTAACAATTCTCTATTTCCGATGTCATAGTTCTTCTCTGCCGGGGACAACTTCCGAGAATAGAAGCCGCATGGATGCAAGGGTTTGTCAGGAGCCTCCCTTTGGGACAAGACTGCACCAAGACCTAGTTCGGAGGCGTCAACTTCTACTTGGAAAGGCAGAGCCGGATCTGGATGTCGGAGAACAGGGGCAGTAGTAAAAGCTTGCTTTAGTGCCTCAAAGGCTTGAGTGGCTTGAGGTGTCCATTTCTGATTTCCCACCCCTTTCTTTGTCATAGCCGTGAGGGGGGCCACCAAGGCCGAAAAATCTTTAATGAACCTTCGGTAATAGTTCGTAAACCCCAGAAACCTCTGAATGGCTTTAAGTCCTTGGGGTAGAGGCCAGTCAAGAATAGCTGAGAGCTTAGGATCCATTTGAAAACCCCCAGGAGTTATTATATAACCAAGGAATTGCACAGTTACTATGTCGAATAGACATTTTTCTAGCTTACAGTACAATCCAGCCTTCAATAGTTTTTTCAACACTTGTTTCACGTGGACATGATGAGTGTCCACATCAGGAGAGTATATCAGGATATCATCCAGATATACTATGACGAATTCTTGCAGAAATTCCCTTAGAGTGTCGTTTATAAGGTCCTGGAAGACGGCTGGCGCATTACACAACCCAAAAGGCATCACCAGGTATTCATAATGCCCGCTACGTGTATTAAAAGCCGTTTTCCATTCGTCTCCCTTTTTAACCCTGACCAGGTTGTACGCTCCGCGTAAATCAAGCTTAGTATAGACACGAGCCCCTTTTAATCGGTCGAACAATTCTGTTATGAGAGGTATGGGATATGCATTTCTTATAGTGATCCTATTCAAACCCCTATAGTCGATGCAAGGTCGCAGATCTCCCTCTTTCTTGGAAACAAAAAAGAAACCTGCTCCTGCTGGAGAGGAGGACCGTCTAATGAATCCTCGTTCCAGATTCTCCCTTATGTATTCCTCCATAATGTCGTTCTCTCTTTGTGATAAAGGGTATACGTGACCCCTAGGAGGCATCGTACCAGGGAGTAAATCAATGGCACAGTCATATGGACGATGTGGTGGTAGGACCTCAGTCCTGGCTTTAGAGAACACCTCCTTTAATGCCAGGTAACATTCAGGAACCTCTGTGGACAAAGGAGGGGCTGTGGCAATATTGAGGCTACCAATCACATTAACTCTGCCTAGGCACTTAGACTGACAACTCTGACCCCAACATTTTATGTCTCTCTGGACCCAATCGACAACTGGGTTGTGCTCTGTTAGCCATGGAAACCCAAGAACGACAGGACATGAGGGTGATTCAATAATTTGAAATCTTATTGTCTCCTGGTGCAAAACTCCTGTTTTCATACATACATCGACTGTGTCGTGAGTGATATGTGGACATGACAGGGGTTTACCATCTATGGCCTCCACCATTAGAGGTCTTTCCTTGAGAACCAGAGGTAGGAGGTTTTTGGCAGCAAAATTCTTATCCATAAAATTGCCTGAGCCCCAGAGTCTAAGAACGCCTCAGTCTTGAGGTGAACCCCCTCCCAGGTTAGGGAGATCGGTAACAGAATCCTGGATTTTTTTTTTTCATTATCCACAAAGGAGGCATACAGAGAACCGATAACCTGGGTGTTTCCTGTTCTGAATCCTACTTTGCTATGTTCAGCCCTGCTAACCCTGGGTCTCTGAGGACATTGAAGGCGGAAGTGATCTGCCCCTGCACAATAGAAGCAGAGCCCCTTTTCTCTTCTGTGCGCTCTTTCTGCTTCTGAAATACCTGTCTTCCCTATTTGCATGGGTTCAACGACTGGTAAATCTGTTTTCACATTCTCCGAACCACCTGACGTACTGGTGTGTCTGGGTAACGAGGGTAAAGGAGGCAAAAACCCTTCTGGGTCTATCTCTGGGGTGTCTCCTTTCCCTGATTTGATCGTCCATGGCTATACAGAAATCTATCAGGTGGTCCAGACTTTCTGGTAATTTTAAGGGAGCCAGCTCAAACATAAAAGCCTCGTTCAAGCCTTCGGTAAAGGCTAAGGTTAAAACGTCGTTCGGCCAAAGTACCTCAGAAGTCAAAGTTTTAAACTCTATGGCATAATCGGCGACCCTCTTATTACCTTGTTTGATGTGAAACAAGGACCTACCCGCATTGGTAGCCCTTCTAGAGGGATCAAAGGTACGTCTTAACTCAGAGGTAAAACCCTCATAGTCATAAATGATGGGTTTCTTATTTTCCCACAACGGCGTAGCCCACAATAAAGCTTTTTCTGTTAAATGATTAATCAGATATCCTACTTTGGCTTTATCAGACATACAAGAACCTGGATTGTTCTCAAACAAGATCTCGAGTTGAGTCAAAAACCCCCGACATAGGCTTGGTGTACCATCATAGCGTAGGGGTGCCTTCATACTAAGCCTATGTCCTTCAGGGGGGACGGAACTGACCCTAGGTAACACTGGATCTGGAGGGTTTGTGGTACCTGTATTGGACCGATTTAACAGGGTTTGCAGAGCGAGAGAAATCTGGTCCATCCTATGGTCCTGTTCCTCTTGTCTGGCTGCGATACGTGCCAGCTGGTTAGAGAGGTCTGCGGGATCCATTGGCCCTGACGTAATGTCACGGATCCCTCTGATTACCAAAAGTGTGGTCCCTTTACGCAGACCGCTCTCTACCCTTCCGATCCTTGAATGGTCGGCAAAACTAGGAAGACAATTAACCAGACAATAGATAAACAAGGGGTAACACCAGACAGAGGTATGGAATAGAGTATTGTCACGAATCCTTCTGACTACCAAGATATTGATCTCTTTATGTAGCTCCTTTCTACTCTTCCGATCCTTGAATGGTCGGCAAAGCTATATAGACAATTAAGCAGGTAACAGATAAAGAAAGGGAAACACCAGACAGGGGTACAGAACAGATCACAAGTCCTCCCTAGGACTTTAGTAATAGCAGAGGTAATCTGATGCGTGCTTAGGGTGCCACATAGACTGACCTCGGTACCAACGTTAAGGGCAGAACCTAGAGCAGAGTAAATGCCAATACCAGGGGTTATACACAGGAGGGTTCGTTTGCCAATGCCAAGAGTCATACACAGGAGGGTTCGTTTGCCAATGCCAAGGGTCATACACAGGAGGGTTGTTTGCCAATGCCAAGGGTCATACACAGGAGGGTTCGTTTGCCAATGCCAAGGGTCATACACAGGAGGATTCGTTTGCCAATGCCAAGGGTTATACACAGGAGGTTCGTTTGCCAATGCCAAGGGTCATACACAGGAGATAGCCAAATACACAAGAGCTCTGCGGGAGGTGAATACCACGTCAGGGCACCGGTGTAATGGTGATACTGGGTTTTAAACCCGGCGGGTCCGCGTCATAACGCCAGGCCCCGCCCCTCGGCGTCCCACGTGAGCGCACCCGGAAGCGTTTACATTCGGCGCCTGGCCAGCGAGCAGCGAGGAAGCTGCTGCCAGGCGCCCCATCCCCTGACCCACCGTGACATATATGATATATCTGTTGCCACCTCTGCTAGTCTGACGTTCCTTCCTGTATCCTTCGCTCCAGTCCTGACCATTCTAGCCTTGTTTATGTTCTGTGTATGTATCCAGTACTATTAAGTAATTTTTGCAGAGGCCAGCATAAGGACCTCTCTTGAGTTTAGGATCTCCTGTCTGTCTGTCTTGTTTAACCCTCGCCCTTTCTGTTCTCCTGACTCTGATATTCTTTGTGAGGTTTCCATAGATAGAAATCTTCCCCAGCATAGGGCTTCCTTTAGATTTCTTCTATGCCTTCCTGCCCCTCGTGTTACAGTCTTGTTGTTTTCCTGTCTGGAATCTGTATTGACATATATGCAGTATCCGCCTCTTCAGCCAGCAGGTAACCTGCCTCAAGGGCTACGTCCCTCCATGAATCAAGGCCGCATGGCCCAAGCAAAGGGTCAGCGTGACAGAAAGACATTATGGGATGGGGGATCATCAGGGCAAACGCAATGATACAGATCTGAAGAAAGACTATAGGTTCCTAAGTGTAATGGGTGAAAAAATGTCAGAGATCTGGTAGATAATAAAGAAGGAGATTAGTTGTGAGTCTGGAGACAGAGATTTTATTTGGTGGGAGAGATAGGTTGGGGGTGAAATAAAAAATATGATTCGCATATGGTGCATACACGTCCCTCACTGGTCCTTTGTGGCCTTTCCTGGTAGATGATCTAATTCATCTCTCTCAATATTTAGAACATTAACCATCAGGCAGAGGAGCTCCAGCTTTTCCAAAGCACAAACGTAGCTGTGAATATCTGGCCGATTTGGGCACCACCTGTGGGCATGTTTGGGGATGTCTAGTACGGCATAAACCAGTCTGCCATCATGAGGAGCCCATGAGTTATCCCCTTCCACCACACCGTGAGACTCGATAGACTATGACACTTCCCACCCTGCTCCTCCTGTTACTAATATTTGATGTGGTTGACCCAGAAAAAGATTTAAATTTAAGATTTCTGTAATGTGTTAATTTCTTGATTCTTCCCATGTGTTTGGTAACAAGAAGAAGGAACAGATGACAGAGGAAACACATTGTGCGATGAACCAATTAAAAGTCAAACCGCTCTATCTGCGCCGTGTAATTAAGTAAGAAGCTGGTTTGGAAGGAAGACAAGCAGATATAGGTGGTCACATCTGAACGATCAGTACAGCTGCAAGCATTCCACTCTTCAGCATAAACAGCCTGCACTGCATATTGCAATCATTAGCGTGACTTGAAGGCCTTTTCAGGTCAGTAAGACAACACTGAATGCTGATGGAACCTCGCGTAGTCTTTCATTTCGTCATAGAATGCAGTACTAGCAAAACATAGTGCATATCCACATCTTCAGGATGGCTCCATTCTGCAGATGAACAGACTCTAAATATCAGTCAGTTTGACGTTTCCCTGGCATATCTGCAGACTTGTGACAGGTGATAGGGGTAAGTTGAATGGGGTTACTATTATTTGGGTGTGATCCCATCCATTTCAGATAGACATGTGCAATTCGGTATCCAGTCGAATAATTGATAATTCGGCAAAACTCGAAGGCATCCGAATCTCCAAATCGCCAATACCCAAACCAAATAGCATTTGAATAAAAGATACCAAATTGATCTGAAGCGATCTGATTATAAAGAGCCAGATCCAAATGTTGTCAGCTTTGTTTGGATTTCTTCAGAGGACTAAAACCATGTGAAAGGAATGGTGACTCTGAACCTAATCATAAAACAGATAGAAACAGAATCCCTAATCGTATAACAAATAGAAAGAGTTGCCCTAGTAATCATAAAACAAATAGAAAGAGTAAGCCTAAACATAAAACAAATAGAAAGAGTAACCCTAAACATAAAACAAATAGAAAGAGTAAGCCTAATCATAAAACAAATAGAAAGAGTAACCCTATCCCTAATCGTATAACAAATAGAAAGAGTTACCCTATCCCTAATCGTATAACAAATAGAAAGAGTTACCCTATCCCTAATCTTATAACAAATAGAAAGAGCTACCATATCCCTAATCTTATAACAAATAGAAAGAGTTACCCTATCCCTAATCTTATAACAAATAGAAAGAGTTACCCTATCCCTAATTATATAACAAATAGAAAGAGTTACCCTATCCCTAATCGTATAACAAATAGAAAGAGTTACCCTATCCCTAATCGTATAACCAATAGAAAGAGTTACCCTATCCCTAATCTTATAACAAATAGAAAGAGTTACCATATCCCTAATCTTATAACAAATAGAAAGAGTTACCCTATCCCTAATCTTATAACAAATAGAAAGAGTTACCCTATCCCTAATTATATAACAAATAGAAAGAGTTACTCTATCCCTAATCATATAACAAATAGAAAGAGTTACCCTATCCCTAATTATATAACAAATAGAAAGAGTTACTCTATCCCTAATCATATAACAAATAGAAAGAGTTACCATATCCCTAATCTTATAACAAATAGAAAGAGTTACCCTATCCCTAATCTTAACAAATAGAAAGAGTTACCCTATCCCTAATCTTATAACAAATAGAAAGAGTTACCCTATCCCTAATCTTATAACAAATAGAAAGAGTTACCCTATCCCTAATCATATAACAAATAGAAAGAGTTACCTTATCCCTAATATTATAACAAATAGAAAGAGTTACCCTATCCCTAATCTTATAACAAATAGAAAGAGTTACCCTAACCCTAATCTTAACAAATAGAAAGAGTTACCCTATCCCTAATCGTATAACAAATAGAAAGAGTTACCCTATCCCTAATCTTATAACAAATAGAATGAGTTACCCTATCCCTAATCTTATAACAAATAGAAAGAGTTACTCTATCCCTAATATAACAAATAGAAAGAGTTACCCTATCCCTAATCTTATAACAAATAGAAAGAGTTACCCTAACCCTAATCTTAACAAATAGAAAGAGTTACCCTATCCCTAATCATATAACAAATAGAAAGAGTTACCCTATCCCTAATATAACAAATAGAAAGAGTTACCCTATCCCTAATCATATAACAAATAGAAAGAGTTATCCTATCCCTAATCTTATAACAAATAGAAAGAGTTACCCTAACCCTAATCTTATAACAAATAGAAAGAGTTACCCTATCCCTAATATAACAAATAGAAAGAGTTACCCTATCCCTAATCATATAACAAATAGAAAGAGTTACCCTATCCCTAATCGTATAACAAATAGAAAGAGTTACCCTATCCCTAATATAACAAATAGAAAGAGTTACCCTATCCCTAATCATATAACAAATAGAAAGAGTTACCCTATCCCTAATCTTATAACAAATAGAAAGAGTTCCCTATCCCTAATCGTATAACAAATAAAAAGAGTTACCCTATCCCTAATCATATAACAAATAGAAAGAGTTACTCTATCCCTAATCATATCACAAATAGAAAGAGTTACTCTATCCCTAATATAACAAATAGAAAGAGTTACCCTATCCCTAATATAACAAATAGAAAGAGTTACCATATCCCTAATCTTATAACAAATAGAAAGAGTTACCCTATCCCTAATCTTATAACAAATAGAAAGAGTTACCCTATCCCTAATCATATAACAAATAGAAAGAGTTACCCTATCCCTAATCATATAACAAATAGAAAGAGTTACCCTAACCCTAATATAACAAATAGAAAGAGTTACCCTATCCCTAATCGTATAACAAATAGAAATAGTTACCCTATCCCTAATCGTATAACAAATAGAAAGAGTTACCTTATCCCTAATTGTATAACAAATAGAAAGAGTTACCCTATCCCTAATCTTATAACAAATAGAAAGAGTTACCCTATCCCTAATCTTATAACAAATAGAAAGAGTTACCCTATCCCTAATCGTATAACAAATAGAAAGAGTTACCCTATCCCTAATCTTATAACAAATAGAAAGAGTTACCCTATCCCTAATCATATAACAAATAGAAAGAGTTACCCTATCCCTAATATAACAAATAGAAAGAGTTACCCTAACCCTAATCTTATAACAAATAGAAAGAGTTACCATATCCCTAATCGTATAACAAATAGAAAGAGTTACCCTATCCCTAATCATATAACAAATAGAAAGAGTTACCCTATCCCTAATCGTATAACAAATAGAAAGAGTTACCCTATCCCTAATCGTATAACAAATAGAAAGAGTTACCCTATCCCTAATCATATAACAAATAGAAAGAGTTACCCTATCCCTAATCGTATAACAAATAGAAAGAGTTACCCTATCCCTAATCTTATAACAAATAGAAAGAGTTACCCTATCCCTAATCATATAACAAATAGAAAGAGTTACCCTAACCCTAATCTTATAACAAATAGATAGAGTTACCCTATCCCTAATCATATAACAAATAGAAAGAGTAACCCTATCCCTAATCTTATAACAAATAGAAAGAGTTACCATATCCCTAATATAACAAATAGAAAGAGTAACCCTATCCCTAATCTTATAACAAATAGAAAGAGTTACCCTATCCCTAATCATATAACAAATAGAAAGAGTTACCCTATCCCTAATCATATAACAAATAGAAAGAGTTACCCTGATCTTATAACAAATAGAAATAGTTACCCTATCCTTAATCGTATAACAAATAGAAAGAGTTACCATATCCCTAATATAACAAATAGAAAGAGTTACCCTATCCCTAATCATATAACAAATAGAAAGAGTTACCCTATCCCTAATCATATAACAAATAGAAAGAGTTACCCTAACCCTAATCATATAACAAATAGAAAGAGTTACCCTGATCTTATAACAAATAGAAATAGTTACCCTATCCTTAATCGTATAACAAATAGAAAGAGTTACCATATCACTAATATAACAAATAGAAAGAGTTACCCTATCCCTAATATAACGAATAGAAAGAGTAACCCTATCCCTAATCTTATAACAAATAGAAAGAGTTACCCTATCCCTAATCATATAACAAATAGAAAGAGTTACCCTATCCCTAATCATATAACAAATAGAAAGAGTTACCCTGATCTTATAACAAATAGAAATAGTTACCCTATCCTTAATCGTATAACAAATAGAAAGAGTTACCATATCCCTAATATAACAAATAGAAAGAGTTACCCTATCCCTAATCATATAACAAATAGAAAGAGTTACCCTATCCCTAATCATATAACAAATAGAAAGAGTTACCCTATCCCTAATCATATAACAAATAGAAAGAGTTACCCTATCCCTAATCATATAACAAATAGAAAGAGTTACCTTATCCCTAATCATATAACAAATAGAAAGAGTTACCCTGATCTTATAACAAATAGAAATAGTTACCCTATCCTTAATCGTATAACAAATAGAAAGAGTTACCATATCCCTAATATAACAAATAGAAAGAGTTACCCTATCCCTAATCATATAACAAATAGAAAGAGTTACCCTATCCCTAATCATATAACAAATAGAAAGAGTTACCCTATCCCTAATCATATAACAAATAGAAAGAGTTACCCTGATCTTATAACAAATAGAAATAGTTACCCTATCCTTAATCGTATAACAAATAGAAAGAGTTACCATATCCCTAATATAACAAATAGAAAGAGTTACCCTATCCCTAATCATATAACAAATAGAAAGAGTTACCCTATCCCTAATCATATAACAAATAGAAAGAGTTACCCTATCCCTAATCATATAACAAATAGAAAGAGTTACCCTATCCCTAATCATATAACAAATAGAAAGAGTTACCCTATCCCTAATATAACAAATAGAAAGAGTTACCCTATCCCTAATATAACAAATAGAAAGAGTTACCCTATCCCTAATCATATAACAAATAGAAAGAGTTACCCTATCCCTAATCATATAACAAATAGAAAGAGTTATCCTATCCCTAATCATA
Source organism: Leptobrachium leishanense (assembly GCA_009667805.1). Lineage (NCBI taxonomy): Eukaryota > Metazoa > Chordata > Amphibia > Anura > Megophryidae > Leptobrachium > Leptobrachium leishanense. The sequence continues at coordinate 331,135,884 of CM019067.1, forward strand.
TAACAAATAGAAAGAGTTACCATATCCCTAATATAACAAATAGAAAGAGTTACCCTATCCCTAATATAACAAATAGAAAGAGTTACCCTATCCCTAATATAACAAATAAAAAGAGTTACCATATCCCTAATATAACAAATAGAAAGAGTTACCCTATCCCTAATCATATAACAAATAGAAAGAGTCACCCTATCCCTAATCGTATAACAAATAGAAAGAGTTACCCTATCCCTAATCATATAACAAATAGAAAGAGTTACCCTATCCCTAATCGTATAACAAATAGAAAGAGTTACCCTATCCCTAATCATATAACAAATAGAAAGAGTTACCCTATCCCTAATATAACAAATAGAAAGAGTTACCATATCCCTAATATAACAAATAGAAAGAGTTACCATATCCCTAATATAACAAATAGAAAGAGTTACCCTATCCCTAATCATATAACAAATAGAAAGAGTTACCCTATCCCTAATCATATAACAAATAGAAAGAGTTACCCTATCCCTAATCTTATAACAAATAGAAAGAGTTACCCTATCCCTAATCGTATAACAAATAGAAAGAGTTACCCTATCCCTAATCGTATAACAAATAAAAAGAGTTACCCCCTATCCCTAATCATATATAACAAATAGAAAGAGTTACCCTATCCCTAATCATATAACAAATAGAAAGAGTTACCCTATCCCTAATATAACAAATAGAAAGAGTTACCCTATCCCTAATCATATAACAAATAGAAAGAGTTACCATATCCCTAATCTTATAACAAATAGAAAGAGTTACCCTATCCCTAATATAACAAATAGAAAGAGTTACCATATCCCTAATCTTATAACAAATAGAAAGAGTTACCCTATCCCTAATCATATAACAAATAGAAAGAGTTACCCTATCCCTAATATAACAAATAGAAAGAGTTACCCTATCCCTAATCTTATAACAAATAGAAAGAGTTACCCTATCCCTAATCATATAACAAATAGAAAGAGTTACCCTATCCCTAATCTTATAACAAATAGAAAGAGTTACCCTATCCCTAATCATATAACAAATAGAAAGAGTTACCCTATCCCTAATCATATAACAAATAGAAAGAGTTACCCTATCCCTAATCGTATAACAAATAGAGTTACCCTAACCCTAATCATATAACAAATAGAAAGAGTTACCCTATCCCTAATATAACAAATAGAGTTACCCTATCCCTAATCATATAACAAATAAAAAGAGTTACCCTATCCCTAATCATATAACAAATAGAAAGAGTTACCCTATCCCTAATCATTTAACAAATAGAAAGAGTTACCCTATCCCTAATCTTATAACAAATAGAAAGAGTTACCCTATCCCTAATCATATAACAAATAGAAAGAGTTACCCTATCCCTAATCATATAACAAATAGAAAGAGTTACCCTATCCCTAATCGTATAACAAATAGAGTTACCCTAACCCTAATCATATAACAAATAGAAAGAGTTACCCTATCCCTAATCTTATAACAAATAGAAAGAGTTACCCTATCCCTAATATAACAAATAGAAAGAGTTACCCTATCCCTAATATAACAAATAGAAAGAGTTACCCTATCCCTAATCTTATAACAAATAGAAAGAGTTACCCTATCCCTAATCTTATAACAAATAGAAAGAGTTACCCTATCCCTAATCATATAACAAATAGAAAGAGTTACCCTATCCCTAATCTTATAACAAATAGAAAGAGTTACCCTATCCCTAATATAACAAATAGAAAGAGTTACCCTATCCCTAATCTTATAACAAATAGAAAGAGTTACCCTATCCCTAATCATATAACAAATAGAAAGAGTTACCCTATCCCTAATCGTATAACAAATAGAAAGAGTTACCCTATCCCTAATCATATAACAAATAGAAAGAGTTACCCTATCCCTAATCTTATAACAAATAGAAAGAGTTACCCTATCCCTAATCGTATAACAAATAGAAAGAGTTACCCTATCCCTAATCGTATAACAAATAGAGTTACCCTATCCCTAATATAACAAATAGAAAGAGTTACCCTATCCCTAATCATATAACAAATAGAAAGAGTTACCCTATCCCTAATATAACAAATAGAAAGAGTTACCCTATCCCTAATCATATAACAAATAGAAAGAGTTACCCTATCCCTAATCATATAACAAATAGAAAGAGTTACCCTATCCCTAATATAACAAATAGAAAGAGTTACCCTATCCCTAATCATATAACAAATAAAAAGAGTTACCCTATCCCTAATCATATAACAAATAAAAAGAGTTACCCATCCCTAATCATATTAACAAATAGAAAGAGTTACCCTATCCCTAATCATTTAACAAATAGAAAGAGTTACCCTATCCCTAATCTTATAACAAATAGAAAGAGTTACCCTATCCCTAATCGTATAACAAATAGAAAGAGTTACCATATCCCTAATCGTATAACAAATAGAAAGAGTTACCTATCCCTAATCATATAACAAATAGAAAGAGTTACCCTATCCCTAATCATATAACAAATAGAAAGAGTTACCCTATCCCTAATCGTATAACAAATAGAGTTACCCTATATCCCTAATCATATAACAAATAGAAAGAGTTACCCTATCCCTAATCATATAACAAATAGAAAGAGTTACCCTATCCCTAATCTATAACAAATAGAAAGAGTTACCATATCCCTAATCATATAACAAATAGAAAGAGTTACCCTATCCCTAATCGTATAACAAATAGAAAGAGTTACCCTATCCCTAATATAACAAATAGAAAGAGTTACCCTATCCCTAATCATATAACAAATAGAAGAGTTACCCTATCCCTAATCAATATAACAAATAGAAAGAGTTACCCTATCCCTAATCATATAACAAATAGAAAGAGTTACCCTGATCTTATAACAAATAAAAGAGTTACCCTATCCTTAATCGTATAACAAATAGAAAGAGTTACCATCCTCACTAATATAACAAATAGAAAGAGTTACCCTATCCCTAATCATAACAAATAGAAAGAGTTACCCTATCCCTAATCTTATAACAAATAGAAAGAGTTACCCTATCCCTAATCATATAACAAATAGAAAGAGTTACCCTATCCCTAATCATATAACAAATAGAAAGAGTTACCCTGATCTTATAACAAATAGAAAGAGTTACCCTATCCTTAATCGTATAACAAATAGAAAGAGTTACCTATCCCTAATATATACAAATAGAAAGAGTTACCCTATCCCTAATCATATAACAAATAGAAAGAGTTACCCTATCCCTAATCATTTAACAAATAGAAAGAGTTACCCTATCCCTAATCTTATAACAAATAGAAAGAGTTACCCTATCCCTAATCGTATAACAAATAGAAAGAGTTACCATATCCCTAATCGTATAACAAATAGAAAGAGTTACCCTATCCCTAATCATATAACAAATAGAAAGAGTTACCCTATCCCTAATCATATAACAAATAGAAAGAGTTACCCTATCCCTAATCGTATAACAAATAGAGTTACCCTATCCCTAATCATATAACAAATAGAAAGAGTTACCCTATCCCTAATCATATAACAAATAGAAAGAGTTACCCTATCCCTAATCTTATAACAAATAGAAAGAGTTACCATATCCCTAATCATATAACAAATAGAAAGAGTTACCATATCCCTAATCATATAACAAATAGAAAGAGTTACCCTATCCCTAATATAACAAATAGAAAGAGTTACCCTATCCCTAATCATATAACAAATAGAAAGAGTTACCATATCCCTAATCATATAACAAATAGAAAGAGTTATCCTATCCCTAATCATATAACAAATAGAAAGAGTTACCCTATCCCTAATCGTATAACAAATAGAAAGAGTTACCCTATCCCTAATCATATAACAAATAGAAAGAGTTACCCTATCCCTAATCGTATAACAAATAGAAAGAGTTACCCTAACCCTAATCGTATAACAAATAGAAAGAGTTACCCTAACCCTAATATAACAAATAGAAAGAGTTACCCTATCCCTAATCATATAACAAATAGAAAGAGTTACCCTATCCCTAATCATATAACAAATAGAAAGAGTTACCCTAACCCTAATCGTATAACAAATAGAAAGAGTTACCCTATCCCTAATCATATAACAAATAGAAAGAGTTACTCTATCCCTAATCATATAACAAATAGAAAGAGTTACCCTATCCCTAATCTTATAACAAATAGAAAGAGTTACCCTATCCCTAATCTTATAACAAATAGAAAGAGTTATCCTATCCCTAATCATATAACAATAAAAGAGTTACCCTAACCCTAATCATAACAAAATAGAAAGAGTTACCCTATCCCTAATCATATAACAAATAGAAAGAGTTACCCTATCCCTAATCATATAACAAATAGAAAGAGTTACCCTATCCCTAATCATATAACAAATAGAAAGAGTTACCCTATCCCTAATCTTATAACAAATAGAAAGAGTTACCCTATCCCTAATCATATAACAAATAGAAAGAGTTATCCTATCCCTAATCATATAACAAATAGAAAGAGTTACCCTATCCCTAATCATATAACAAATAGAAAGAGTTACCCTAACCCTAATCGTATAACAAATAGAAAGAGTTACCCTATCCCTAATCTTATAACAAATAGAAAGAGTTACCCTAACCCTAATCGTATAACAAATAGAAAGAGTTACCCTATCCCTAATCGTATAGCAAATAGAAAGTGTTACCCTATCCCTAATCTTATAACAAATAGAAATAGTTACCCTATCCCTAATCATATAACAAATAGAAATAGTTACCCTAACCCTAATCTTATAACAAATAGAAAGAATTACCCTATCCCTAATCTTATAACAAATAGAAAGAGTTACCCTATCCCTAATCGTATAACAAATAGAAAGAGTTACCCTATCCCTAATCTTATAACAAATAGAAAGAGTTACCCTAACCCTAATCTTATAACAAATAGAAAGAGTTACCCTAACCCTAATCTTATAACAAATAGAAAGAGTTACCCTAACCCTAATCGTATAACAAATAGAAAGAGTTACCCTAACCCTAATCATATAACAAATAGAAAGAGTTACCCTATCCCTAATCTTATAATAGAAAGAGTTACCCTATCCCTAATTATATAACAAATAGAAAGAGTTACCCTATCCCTAATCTTATAACAAATAGAAAGAGTTACCCTATCCCTAATCATATAACAAATAGAAAGAGTTACCCTATCCCTAATCTTATAACAAATAGAAAGAGTTACCCTATCCCTAATCTTATAACAAATAGAAAGAGTTACCCTATCCCTAATCATATAACAAATAGAAAGAGTTACCCTATCCCTAATCTTATAACAAATAGAAAAAGTTACCCTATCCCTAATCATATAACAAATAGAAAGAGTTACCCTCCCTAATCGTATAACAAATAGAAAGAGTTACCCTATCCCTAATCATATAACAAATAGAAAGAGTTACCCTATCCCTAATCTTATAACAAATAGAAAGAGTTACCCTATCCCTAATCTATAACAAATAGAAAGAGTTACCCTATCCCTAATCGTATAACAAAAGAAAGAGTTACTCTATCCCTAATCTTATAACAAATAGAAAGAGTTACCCTATCCCTAATCTATATACAAATAGAAAGAGTTACCCTATCCCTAATCTTATAACAAATAGAAAGAGTTACCATACCCTAATTTATAACAAATAGAAAGAGTTACTCTATCCCTAATCTTATAACAAATAGAAAGAGTTACTCCTATCCCTAATACTAAAACAAGCAGCTTGTTTTCACAAGTCAAATGATCGAAAACACAAGCAAACCAACTCATCAGTAAAATGATTATTATTTTTGCATGGCCCCGGCAGCCGGATTCAGCATGAGAGTCTGAACTTTTGGTTTCATGTCTGGTTCTCCTAGACATGTTCTGTGTTTTTCCCACCTCTGTGAAACAATTGTGATTCCTCTCAGGCGAACTCGGCATGACTGTGTCACTGAACTCAGGGCAGTTCCTGCCCATACACGAAAGGTGTTATTCAGAGATGGCCGATCTGGCCCCGAAATGACACTGAAAAGTGAATTTCCCCGTATGGTGCAATTTCGGGGCTATTCAGAGAACAGGCAGTTTGCCAAATTTTGGCAAACTGACAGCAAGTACAGTGCCTTTTCAATGGCAGTGAAATCCCCCATAGAGAAGCAATGGTTAATCTATTCACAGACACCGAACAGCAGAGAAAAGTTGCCGAAGTGCCCTGTTGTTCAGTGGTTTCATTTGTCAGGTTTATTCAGGTGAATCCCATAGGCTTCAATGTTTTTATCCAATATCTAATAAACTTTTTATTATTTTAAACTGCAGTAAAAAAAAAATATTTCCTGAATTTTTTTTAAGATCTCTTAGGCATTTTTCCGGATTTATTCGGCAAAAATGTTTCCGTCTTTTTTAATAGCGTATTCTCTTTTTCCTGTAACAGACCTTTTTATTATCATTCATAGGATCTTATATGTAAGTTCCAGACTTTTTTGTTGAGAAGTTTTTTTGCAAACAGCGTTTCAATTTTGACACTCTCAAACTTTTTTTTGTCTTTTTACCCCATTCATCGGCTTGTCGGCTTTTTCCAGCAGCTGGTCTGTGCTGTGTTTGGTGGCTTGTTGGCTTTTTCCGGACATGTTCGGCGTGTAGTTCGAGTGAGCCAATACTTCGGATCATAGCAGATGCATTTTTTCAGTGAGTTTACGTTGGGTTTTTGCCGTTTTTGCAGCGGATTTTTGGGTCCGTTCCCGGCACTCCGGGGACTCTGCGGTGAATGCTGAATTCACCGCAGGGTGTGGAAATTTGATTCCCGAAAGTGCAGGGAACGAGAGAGCACCGAAATGTCAGCGACATTTTGGTGCTGTCTGAATAACCCCCCAAGTGTTTCAGGAGCATAATGAGCATGGGCAGTCATAGACAAATATTTTATACCCAGGCGGTTTTGCGGCTCCTGCAGACTTTCTCCTTCTCTCTCTGAGCTTGATCATGCCCTCAGGCACCTGGGAAGAGACTGGAGTCACACACTGAGGAGCAGCATAAAGGACACACAGACTGAACTCGTGGCTTACTCGCAGCACTGCTGAAAGAGCAGTGTCTTTTATTTTTGATTATTTGTCTTTCAGAGACGAAGCGATAAAAACAGTGACCAGTCTACATTCCATACTTCTTCAGAAATGCTGAATAAATGGTTTCAAACATAATAAACAATTAGCAAAAGAACACTTAACACATGTGATGAAATATATCTTCTTAGTTTAAACATTCTAACACTTGTAGATAAGGTTTTACTGCATGACCATGGGAGGATAATTGTTCTGGCCTTAGGACTACATCTTCTTCAAGGTCCCCGGAACAATTAAATATTCTTATCTATCTTTGGATAGATAAGAAAATGCAAGAAATAAGAGCATATTTTCTCCATGCAAGATTTCTTTTAAACATTTTGTGGTGCAAGGCAATTTTTGTCTCTTTTATGCTGCCTTTATAGTGCAAGGTTGCTAGACTGACACACCCCTTCATGGGCAGGACTGTACTCCTGCAGCATCACTATATCCTTATAATCATGATGGTGCGCCATGAAAACTCCAGCACCCTGAGAGTGGGAAGAAAGGCAGTAGCACAAAAACATATACACTCATGATTGTGGTTTCTGTGTGCGCGTGCTGTATGGTCTGCTATAAGCATCCCCATGACTTCTTTTTTTTCCCCTAAATCTTTTGTATTTGTGGTTTTTGGGATTTTTGAATATTTGCATATAATAATGAGATATCTTGGGGACCCAAGTCTAAACAGGACATTCATTAATGTTTCCTACACACCTCATGCACACACTTCTGAAGGGTGTTTTATACAGGATTTTAATCATTTTGTCCCCGTCACAAGAGGTCAGGGGTTGGGTTTTACACGTTGGTGTCATATCGGAGCTCAAAAAGATTAATTAAATTAATTAATTAAACATTAACCCCTTAAGGACCAAAGGTCTTTAAAGACAATGCATTTATGACGGAACAGTTACATCATTGGTCCTTAAGGGGTTAATTTAATTAATATTATTTGGCAATTTATATTGTTTGAATATTTTTTTTCTTTATCGGTTCACTTAGAAATTGTGGCAGAGGAGGATAACGTTGAATAGGATGTATCATATTTACATACTCTATCCATAGCCCCCATGTCAGGGCTATTTAAGGCTGTCAGGACCCTGAACCGTGGCTACATAATACAGATTCCTGGGCAGTGCTCTTCTGGGGCTGCTCAGCACCAGCACTAAATCCTGAAACAGTTAAAACACACCCCAAACAGTTAAGCACCACATGACACACCTGAGTAAAGGGCTACGCCCCCCCCCTTCCACCTTGCTTCCACATTGTGAGCTCAATTCTTGTATTGAGAGGACCTGTACCTTTCCCATACCCTGATTATCTAGCCTGCTGTGTCTTATCGTGATCCCCTCTCCAAGAACCGGTTCCTGTGTCTGTTTCCAGCCTCCTCTCCCGCAAGTCTCCACCACATCTCCCGATTCCCACCCCAACACTTCATCATCCTCAGTTACCAACCTGCTTAGTTTCAGAATTATTCACCCTCCTCCACCCTGAACCCTGTGTGTGCAATAGCATCTGCATTCTGTGCCATGGCCCCAATCTGGTGCCACCCCTTTACCAGGACCCTGGCAAAGACTATAAAAAGCAATGAGGAAAACCCCAGAAATATAATATAGATATTTGAATAAAAATGTAAACATGTATCTAATTAAATACCACGTGCTGGTTGTTGGTGTTGTCATGTTACTGTCAACCAACAGCACCACGTTGTGGCTTCTTCACGTATTGACTCCTCATGCACTGCTGCTGTGCATCATTCTGATGGTGAGCTTGACGCGTTTCGCTCCCTCAAGCCATTTCATACGCTGGTGAATTACTCACTTACTGAGGACCAAGTCCTATCTGGAGCTCCCTGCAGTTCAAGGTTTAAATAGAACCTGAGGGTGGAGCACCTGTGGCAGGGAGGGGTGCGTGCCCAAACAAATTTACGAAATACATGGGAGGGGCAGCACTCAACCTTAACTAAGCATTCAGTGCAGGTGCATCTCAAGTAAAACAATACAACAAAACCAGAAGGAGAGCACACCAAATGTTACATACAAAGAGAACAGCAACAGCAGCTTTATAAATTTTTTACTCCCTTCCGGAGCGCAGCAGTTATTAACCCATTCAAGACCTTTTGGTGGAAGTTTAGTTCGCAAGTTTAAACCTTGAACTGCAGGGAGCTCCAGATAGGACTTGGTCTTCAGTAAGTGAGTTGATCCCATAAGCGCAGTGTCAGGTATTTTCAGAGAAACACAAAATGGACGCCTGTAGCCATCTTGTTTAATCGTATATCGATACTTTTATATGTAAAGTCTTTCTCAACTTTAACCTAGTTTTAGAATGAACTCAGAGATTTTTTTTAGAGACTAGTTCAATTGAAGGTAAATGTGTTTTAAAAATATAATCGCTAGACTAGGGAGGATGTCTTTATTTGATATATTGTATAGACTAATTGCTAAGTGCTAGTTATAGACAATTTATAGGTTTGTCTAAGCAGTCTTTGTGTTAAAATAATTTTTTTCTCAGTTTAAAATTTATATGCACACTTAGCTATGCAAGTATATCTATGCTATCCACGAAAGTACATATATATAATCAATATATATGTTCTATATTAGTAGCACAGAAAATAATATTAAGAAATATTTTGAAGTATATTATAACAGTAGTTATGGAAGAATAGAAATAAGCTGTTTTAAATGTAAGCGGTAGAAGTATGATTTAACTGTAAAGGAATGTAACTGATAAAGAAGCACTTTAGAAAAACCTTGAAATGGCTAAATAGAGAAAGAGGGATCCTTAATATTAAATCAAATATGACAGACACGCACTGTCTGGTGTGAATATGAGGTTCTTTTGTTCAAACTCGATAAGAATATTGACCTATGATCTCTGTCTATTAATTCAAAATAGTAAAATTAAAGAAAGTAAATTTTAATTTGAAAATCAACACTGCCATCTTGCGGTGTAGTAAAGGTTGACAGTTTTCATAGATATGCACTAAGAGACATTATGCAAAGTAGAGAGGTACGTAATAAATGACATGAAATTCCTCTATAAATAAACAGAACACAATGAGTAGAATTCATTCATTCATTCCACAACATCACTTCTCTTCATTTCAACTCAGACCACACTTCACTTCTCCCTCTCGGGACTTCAAATCTTATTATTTCTTACTCTTATGCATTCACTCTCTCAATTATTTTATGAGTTATGCTCAAGGAGAAAACTCAGAGACAAAGAAATTCAGATGCAAAAATGTTTTAACATATTATAAATACTCTCACATATTCTCACAAACTCTCCAAAATACATTATATCCACTGATAAATAAGAAGATTGCAGAAACGCTGAATCCAGATCTTGGACAGGTAGTGTATGGAAAGCAAATAGTGGGATTAATGTAAGATATTTATATATAGGTGGATATATCTTGCAATGAATATAGACTGAGACTGTCTCAGATTATTGTTAGATCGGAGACTGACATATTTCTAACCTGCAGTATAGAAATATGGGAAGCATCTGATATATATAAGGATATAAATTGTCCTAAAGTATTTGTTGCAACAGTATATACAAAAATATATATATTAAAATTGGAAGAACAATTGTGATTGAAGTATTAAGCAAGGAATTATAACCTATAACTAAAAAGCAGAAGATTAGAAGCTAAATTCTCATTATTAGGGGAGGATTCACTAAATAATTTTTTATTACTCTAGAAATAGAATTAGTGATAGCCTCATCTTTTTGTTGATCCAAGTAGCACAGAGATAGATCTATCTACAAGATACTAGCTTGTTTTAAATACTGGTTTGCTAGGAATACATGTTAATTGTTTTCTTTAAGCAGGATGTTTATTAAGTGAACTAACCATCTATGTATTAGTTACTAATCAGCGCCCCACTACCTGTCCTCACTAATCACCAAATACACCCCAGCCCGCTCCCTAAGGTCAAACAGTGACCTGCGCCTAACTTCTCCCCGCATCACCTCTTCCCATGATAGACTGCAGGATTTCTCACGCGCAGCCCCCACTCTCTGGAACGCTCTCCCTCGTACTGTCAGACTTTCCCCTAACTTCTCTTCCTTCAAACGCTCCCTTAAAACATTCCTATTTAGGGAAGCCTACCACCCAACTCACTGACGCAATCATCAATCACTCTAACCTTACAGTCCTCTCCTCCTGTTTCCAACCCCAACCCTCCTAGATTGTGAGTTCCTACGGGAATAGGGCCTCATCTCCTCCTGTACTGTTTGTCAAATGTTGTTCAATGTATTGTAACCCTGTCTATACTGTGCTTATTGTACAGCGCTGCGGAATATGCTGGCGCTTTATAAATAAAGAATAATAATAATAATAATACTAACTGATTAAAAGTAAATGGTATTAACCATATATATATACAGTTACTAGCAGGATAATATATGCTAAAAGCTAGAGATCTGTGTGCTGATGGATGATGTTGTGTTTAATAAATCTTTGATTATGTTGTGAGATTAAAATCTTTTTGCATACATAATAAATATATATATTTTTATCTTAGCTGGTTAGTTCTATTTTTTAAAACTAAAACACGTACAATTAAAAGAATTTAGGAGAACTTCTGAGAAATACAAACAAGATTAATTTGTTTTTGTTTATATCTCGTATAAGTTTCATACCTGATTATTATCTCCGACAGCAGTCATTAGGTTGGCAGGATAGGTACCTGCCAGGGGTGGAATACATTGATGCTGTTGGCAGGCTTAAGCAATCCATGGCCATCTATTGCGAACTAAACTTCCACCATTCTTAAAGAGAGCTTAAGGCCAGAAACTCTGCAAAGGGTCCTGAACAGGTTAATAACTGCTGTGCTCCTGAAGGGAGTAAAAATGTATAAAGCTGCTGTAGCTGTTATCTTTGTATGTAACATTTTGGTGTGCTCTCCTTCTGGTTTGTTGTTTTGTTTTACTTGAGATGCACCCACACGGAATGCTTAGTTAAGGTTGAGTGCTGCCCCCCCATGTATTACAAATATTCTTTTTATATATATACAAGGTGGAAAGCCTGCCCAGAGGGCAGTCTATTGTGGATATACAGCCCCAGCTCATGGATATATGGATATACTGCCCCAGCTTGTGGATATATGCCCCAGCTCGTGGATATATGCCCCAGCTCGTGGATATACTGCCCCACGTTGGATATATGCCCCAGCTCGTGGATATACTGCCCCACGTTGGATATATGCCCCAGATCGTGGATATATGCCCCAGCTCGTGGATATACTGCCCCAGCACGTGGATATACTACCCCAGCACGTGGATATATGCCCCAGCACGTGGATATATGCCCCAGCACGTGGATATACTGCCCCAGCATGTGGATATATGCCCCAGCACGTGGATATACTGCCCCAGCTCGTGGATACTGCCCCAGCATGTGGATATACTGCCCCAGCTCATGGATATTGCCCCAGCACGTGGATACTGCCCCAGCTCGTGGATACTGCCCCAGCACGTGGATACTGCCCCAGCTCGTGGATACTGCCCCAGCGCGTGGATACTACCCCAGCTCGTGGATACTGCCCCAGCACGTGGATACTGCCCCAGCTCGTGGATACTGCCCCAGCACGTGGATACTGCCCCAGCTCGTGGATACTGCCCCAGCACGTGGATACTGCCCCAGCTTGTGGATACTGCCCCAGCTCATGGATATTTGGCCCCCACCTCTCATGGATATATCCCCCAGCTCATGGATATTTGTCCCCCACCTCTCGGATATTTGCCCCCCACCTCTCATGGCTATATGCCCCCCAGCTCAGACCCCAGACCAGACATAGGGCGGCTGTTCGAATGTTCTATCGGCATTCGGACAGCCGCCCCATGAGCTCCTCATACTTACCTTCCCGAGCGGCGAAGTGAAAGTTTCCCCGCTTCCGGTCGTTGAAGGACCCAAGCTGCGGTCACGTGACCGCGGCTTGGGTCCTTCAAAGAGCGGAAGCGAGGGAACTTTCCCTTCGCCGCTCGGGGATGGATGCGCGTGGCAGCCGGGTAGAGGCTGCGAGAGCAGTCTCTACCCGGCTGCCGCGCGCATCCAACCCCCGAGCGGCGGAGGGAACTTTCCCTTCGCCGCTCGGGGGTTGGATGCGCGCGGCAGCCGGGCAGAGGCTGCGAGCGCAGCCTCTATCTGGCTGCTGTGTGCATCTTGTAACCGCCGTGGCGAGCGCACAGCCGGCTCGTGCCGCGGCGGTTGCATGCGCGCGCAACCAACCGCCGCTGGTTGCGCGCGCATGCGCAGAGTAAGGCTTGGCGACGGACAAGCCAAGCCTTACTCAATTATATTATAGATATATATATATGTCCCCTTTCCCCCAAAATCCTATATTCTTACGCAGACACTTCCATAGGAATCACAGGAGCATAGAGAGGGGTTAATAGTTGAATCTTACCGAGCATCTAGCATTCACATCTGTTCATAAATCTGTAAGTCATTTGTAAATTCTCTGATTTTGGAGGGATTTTTAGTTCAGTGGCAGCTCTGGGAGTGTCTTCTGCTGTGCAGCCATAAATCCCTCCCCAGGGAAATACATCATGTGGCATGCCACGGCTCTGAGAGAGTGTCTCCTGTGTACAGCCATAAATCCCTCCCCAGGGAAACACGTAATGCTGCATGCTGCAACTCTGAGGGAATGTCTCCTGCTGTGAGAGTCATAAATCCCTCCCCAAGGAAACACATCATGTGGCGGCCAGAGCTCTGACAGCAAACAGGAAGCTAAGGGAAATTTCTTTACAAGACTGTTTTGAAAAACTCTCTGCGTGTCAGAAGTTTGGTAAGTTGTTTTGGGTGTGATTGATGCACTTTAAGGCTCCTCTTGTAGTATGTGCACTATAACTGCAATGTGCAAAACACACCCAAATGCCTTACTGCAAGAAGTATATAATGAAGAGTGTATCAAATGAATGACTTGATGACACACAGAGTATCGAATGAAGGACCATGCGGTTTAAGAATATCCTGCACACCTAAAATAAAAATATTAGAATAGGACTGAGAGCAGAAAAAGAAAACAAAGCAAGTTTAGGAAGTAAGATTTTTTACCATTAAGGTATAAAATCACATGTTTAGAAAGTGTTAAGTGAAAAACAACAACCTCTCTGTTAGTACAAGCTTATTTTATTCAGAACTCAAATTCAAATATATTTACAATACAGAAATATCTCATAAAAGGTAATGCAGCTAAGCAAATATATATATATTTATAGAGCTATATATAGATAATAAGGCATTACGGCTTAGTTCGTTTAGCTGGTGGGGTTAATCACGTGCGTAAGTAAATTATCTTCTTTTTACAGAGTGCAGATTTTATCGGATCTATGTTTAAAGAGATGGTCATATCATTATATATCTGGTTTGAGCCATCGTTTTCTATACCCTTGGCTGCTGGATACTGGCATGAAAAGTGGTGTGTCACCATGCCCGCGAATCTCTAGACCTGGAGGTAACCTGTGCTCGTCTTCATCAGGAGTGAACATGTTATGTGTGTGTGTCACACGCCAGCTTGTATCGGAGGCTCTGGATTGCACCAGCCTCCATTTAACAGAAAACGATTGTGATGTTTATTTCCAAATTGGTTTATATCTTCATTGCCAAATCCTGAGTGTTTCATGTCATGAATTTAAAGTAACCATAAATAGATTATAGATAGAGGGATAGATGGATAGATAGAGGGTTAAAGGGATACATGGATAGAGGAATAGAGGAATAAATGGATAGATAGAGGGTTAAAGGGATACATGGATAGAGGAATAGAGGGATACATGGATAGATAGAGGGTTAAAGGGATACATGGATAGAGGAATAGAGGAATAAATGGATAGATAGAGGGTTAAAGGGATACATGGATAGAGGAGTGAGGAATAAATGGATAGATAGAGGGTTAAAGGGATACATGGATAGAGGAATAGAGGGATACATGGATAGAGGAATAGAGGGATACATGGATAGATAGAGGGTTAAAGGGATACATGGATAGATAGAGGGTTAAAGGGATACATGGATAGATAGAGGGTTAAAGGGATACATGGATAGAGGAATAGAGGAATAAATGGATAGATAGAGGGTTAAAGGGATACATGGATAGATAGAGGGTTAAAGGGATACATGGATAGAGGAGTGAGGAATAAATGGATAGATAGAGGGTTAAAGGGATACATGGATAGAGGAATAGAGGGATACATGGATAGATAGAGGGTTAAAGGGATACATGGATAGAGGAATAGAGGGATAAATGGATAGATAGAGGGTTAAACGGATACATGGATAGAGGAGTGAGGAATAAATGGATAGATGGAGGGATAAACAGATGGATACATTGATAGAGGAATAGAGGGATACATGGATAGACAGAGAGATTGAGGGATAAACAGAGGGATACATTGATAGACAGATGGATAGAGGAAACAATGGATTGATAGAGGGTTCAGTGGATAAAAAAGAGAGATAAGTGCATAGAGGGATAAGTGGATACAGGGATAAGTGGATAGAGGTATAAGTGGATACAGGGATAAGTGGATAGAGGTATGAATGTCTAGAGGGATAACTGGATTAAAAACCAGAGGGATGAATGGAATAGGGATACATGGATAGAGAGAGGGATACATGGATAGAGAGAGGGATACACGGATAAAGGGATAAATGGAAAGCTGGGATAAATGGAAAGTGGGATCAACGGATAGAAGAAAAGAAGAATAAATTAATAGAGGGATAAAAAGAGAGATAAATGGATGGATAGAGGGATACACAGATAAAGGGATAAATGGAAAGCTGGGATAAATGGATAGAAGAAAAGAGGAATAAATTAATAGAGGGATAAAAAGAGAGATAGATGGATAGAGGGATACACAGACAGAAAGAAATTGAGGGATAAACTGACAGAGGGATAAATTGCTAGAGGGATAATGGATAGAGGGATAGATAGAGGGATAAATGAATAGAGGGATAAATGGATAGAGGGATAAATGGATAGAGGGATAAATGAATAGAGGGATAGATAGAGGGATAAATGGTTAGAGGGATAAACAAAGGGATAAATGGATAGAAGAATAGAGGGATAAATTGTTAGATGGAGGGATAAACAGATAGTGGCATGGATACATTGATAGACAGGTGGATAGATGGATAAATGGATTGATAGAGGCATTAACGGATAGAAAGAGGGATAGAGGGATAAAGGGAAAGATAGAGAGATGAATGGCTAGAGGGATGGAAGGATAAATAGGTAGAGGGATAAAGGGATAAATAGATAGATACAGATAGATAGATACAGATAGATAGATAGATATTGAGAAAGGTGAACAAACCCTAATATAAAGTCATGTTACTATACACAGATATGCAATGCTACTTAGTAATTACACATTTTATACAGCATAAGGCATATAGTGAATGCAGGGACCCATTTGCCGCCGGTATCGGCTCCATCCTCCTCCGCTCAGTCTGTTGCTGCCATTGGCTCCTTCCGTGTAAATTCTATTTCTTTTTTCTTATTTATTTGTTTTTGCTTTTGCGATTCTACATTATGTTCACTAAACACCTACAGCAGAGTTTTATTGTCCCGCGGTCACGCCGCGCAGTCACACACATTCACAGTGAGTTGCACGCTGCCTGCGTATTGGCTGAAATCCCCCCCAAAAAAGATCTCTTTTTTTTCTGCTTAGCCTTCTCTCTAAATAAAACACAAAGGCTTTTCATTCTAACGTTACATTTCCTTCCTGCCTGTTTCTCTTCGCATAGGGCTTTCCTTCGTCCCTCTGAGACCCCATAGTGATACCTGCTCAATAAATCCAGTATCAGTGATTGGCTGAGATATAAACTGAGGATAATCTGTATCTCTCATATCATACATTTTGTGGATAGGCCACCGGCAGTAAAAACACATGTCTTATTGTACCAGATACCTTGGATAGACATAACAATGGATTTAAATGTTTTTTTACCAGATTATGCTGCGGTGTAATATCTTATATGGCCACTAGGGGCATCCCATGTCATGTCAATGTAGCTCTGTGCAAGCAATGTTTCAACACACCCATAACTATAAGAGCAAGAATGTGCAGTGTAAGGGCTTTACTGGCAATAATAGATCCAAAACCATTGAATATTTATACATATATCACTTTATCTAGTGCCATACCAAAGAGGTGTGTAACGCACCAGCTCTCTGGCAGCGAAGTGGTTAAAATCAGAAAGCAACCTTTTCAGTAATCTCAGTTTTAAGACGCGAATTGCAAAAGGCACAGTGTAATATTTTAAGAAAACACAGATTCATTTTCCTTTTCTCTTCTTTTTTTTTATAAAATAAGTCCGTAATACTGACGTCTCTCAATATTCTGATTTTTTTTTCATTTTTTCTTCTTGTTTATAAATTCCTTATCTCTTCGGTTTTATTTTGGTTTCATCTCGACCCTGGCGCTGTCGTCTCCATCCAGCTGGTATTCGTCCGCGCCCCTGGTCCAGACTTTGATGCGGTCGGTAAAATCGCTGGTCCTTGGGGCCAGGATAAAGTCATATATGATGGCAGCCGCTGCGCCTCCAATCA
The DNA here is from genome assembly GCA_009667805.1 of Leptobrachium leishanense. Lineage (NCBI taxonomy): Eukaryota > Metazoa > Chordata > Amphibia > Anura > Megophryidae > Leptobrachium > Leptobrachium leishanense. Next base: position 331,153,606 of record CM019067.1, read on the forward strand.
TGGGCCCGACCCAGAATATCTAAAATGAGGGGAAAAGTACAGTGCGTCTGGACATTTGTCTGATGATAACACTGAGAAATTGATCAGATAACATAATTTACTCACAGAACAATAGTTGAAAGGTTTGGACGGCACAATGTTGTAATACTCTCTGTGGCCACTAGGGGCATGGTGGATGAATGTGCAGCCAAACATTCACCATAGGATTTTTTTTGTAGTTTTTTCATTAATTCATTGCTTGTTTCTTTTTTTTCATATTTATGAGGGGCTACCAAAGTATGTACTTATATGAAATGCAAATTATTGTAGCTCCCATGATGCCTTGCATACCGGTCATCCTGGAGTACTGCACCATAAAAGCAGTGTCACAGCAAAAGTGATGTTATACCACATAATGGACTGAGATTACCAAGTGCCCATGCACACACATACCACTGCATATTGACTAGGAGGTTGGTCACACTTGTCAACTGGATCTGTAGTTATACGACTATGCTAGACATCCGTATAGGTCAGACTTAGGTGGGAGGTGTGGGTAGGAGAGCTTTATAGCCACCTGTCCTCACCGTGCTCCCACGTGTCGGACAAATGGTAAGTCCAAAAATATTGTTTAATTCAATTTAGCTTTCGAATGACCATGGAAGAGGACGAGATGATTTTGGGCTACATTTGGGTCATGATCGGAGCCATCTTCTTTCCATTGGCTGTAGTCCACCAGGATGTCTATATCAGCCACTCTGGGGTCTCTTTTGATCTCCCAGTCATTATAGTCATAGCGTTGGGCTCACATGGGCCCATTGGGGAGAGCCTTTAATCTCCCAGTCAGCCAGCCATTTGCCATGTTTACTCAATGGGCAGCCCAAGCCTGGCAACATGTGTGTCCATAAATATGTGAGCACAGATCTCATGTCGAATGAAAGCCATGCATCCCAACCCACGCTCTCATGTGCCCCAGTTTGAGCAGTACAGCACATGTTATTACGTCTTCTATCACTCACCCAGTGGTGTGAAAAGTTTCGTGCAATCACTGCTGAGCCGAAAGACCTTGCCGGGTTCATTCCACAACCAGTGTAGTCAATCTGTGAGCAAAACATACAGAAAAAAGCGTCATTATGCGTAATATTTGAGGATTTGAGGTTTAGGATCTGAGCTGCATATCTTCACTCATACATGGACTGAATGGGTTAATGCAGGAGTCACACATCTCGCCCATAACTCATGAGTGACAGGGCAGCTCATAAGAAATAAGGCTTCAACATCCGACTCACTCACCAAGTGCTTCTGCTCCATGACCTCTGACATCATAGTGCCTTTTCCCATCCTTATCAATCTGTTGTGTCTCCATCTCATCCCTCTCATCCCATTGTGCCTCTGTCTCATCCTTCTCACCCCATTGTGACTCTATCTCGTACCTCTCACCACATTGTAACTTTTTTTGGTACTTCTCACCCCATTGTGACTCTGTCCCACCCCTCTCGCCCCATTGTGATTCTACCTCATCCATCTCACTCATTGTGCCTCTGTATCCCCATCTCAACCCGCTGTGCCTCTGTCCCATCCTTCTCACCTCATTGTGCTTCTGTCTCATCCCTCTCACACATTGTGCCTCTACCTCATCCCTCTCACCTCATTGTGCCTCTTTCCCTTTCTATCACTCTATTGTGCCCCATCCTATCCTTTCACACCCATTGTGCCTCTACCTCATCCCTCTCACCTCATTGTGCCTCTCTCAATCCTCTTGCTCATTGTACCAATGTGCCTGTCTCAATATTCTCACCCCACTGTGCCTTGTTCGCATCTCTCTCACCCCATTGTGTGTCTGTACGACCGCTCTCTCTCTCCATTGTTCCTCTTCCCCATCCTTATCTCTCTGTTGTAACCCTGTCTCATCCATCTCACCCCATTGTGCCTATGTCTGATCCTTCTCACCCTATTGTGCTTCCAGCCCATTCTTTCAACCCATTTTGCCTCTGTCCTATCCCCTCATGCCATTGAATCTCTGTCCATTCTCTCACCCAATTGAGCCTCTGTCCCATCCCTCTCACCCCATTTTGTCTCTCTCTCATTCTCACCCCATCGAACCTCTGTCCCATCGCACTCACTGTGTTGTTCCTCTGTCCCATCCCTCTTACCCAAAAATATGCCTCAGTCTCAACACTCTCACTCCATTGTGCCTCTGTCTCATCCATGATCCCTCTCACCCCATTGTGCCTCTATCTCACCCCTTTCAACCCACTTTGCCTCTATCTCAACCCTCTCACCCCATTTTGCCTCCATTCCTTCCAACACATTGTGCCTCTTCCTCGTCCTCCTCACTCCACTGTGTCTCTGTTGTGTTTATCCAACACAGTTTCAAACTTCCATTTTGAACCAAACTTGGCGTAAATATTTGGATCAAGTGTAGATATTCAGCCGGACGTTCATTCCATAAATTGAAACTAATTTCAAAGTTCAAACATATATATATATACACACACACATATATTATAATAATTGTAGATTATATGTTACATATCTTATTTTTACGATATGAATTTTTTGTTCGTATGAAGATAGTATACATACCGCAACGAGATGCCCCAAGGCAACTGACAGACCAATCGCAAGTGGTATGGAGCCCGAGATGTCAGTCCGTCGCTTGTCTGTGACCGCCACAACACAGAGGACCAGCTGAAAAGTCACGATGATTTCCACGCCCAGGCCTTGTCCTGCAGATATTCCATCACTCAGCTAAGAGAAAATAAATACATTACAATTCATTAATACAGTAAGATCTGTCGCAGTGATGACAGTCAAACCTTCAATACAACGTTTCACTGTAATAAGACGTTCAAGTTCACATCATGGCGGGTTTGATTCACTCCATAAAGATAAGGACACGTTGGTCACACTGCATGATTGGGTACAGGGGCTTTAATACAATGTTTTGGCTGGATACGCAAGCCTTTATCAAGAACTGGTTGGACGGGGAGACTAATCCCCTCCCAGTTATGTCTGTGGGTTCCTACACCAATGGCTGGACACATGGAGATAACGTCTCCAGGAACATATCTCATTGGAAAGCACTAAATCCAAAGGTCTCTATTTATCAATCCACTGGCTGGACCGGGTGCCAGACAATATCCCTACAGCCAGGTTCCCTAATGCCAACATCCCGACGGCCAACTTCCTGACAGAACAAGTGCCGGACATCCCAACTTCCCTACACGGCCAACTTCCAGACATCCATAATCCCAGCGGCTAACCCTAATACTAACACCCTAACCCTAGGTTTAGGGGGTATAGGGCTAGGTTTAGGGGGGTTAGGGTTAGGTTTAGGGGCGTTAGGGTTAGTGCTAGGTTTAGTGGGGTTAGGGCTAGATTTAGGGGGTAGGGCTAGGTTTAGGTGGGTAGGGCTAGGTTTAGGGGGTTAGGGCTAGGTTTAGGGGGTTAGGGTTATGGCTAGGTTTAGGGGGGTTAGGGCTAGGTTTAGGGGAGTTAGGGTTAGGGCTAGGTTTAAGGGGGTTAGGGCTAGATTTAGGGGTTAGGGCTAGGTTTAGGGGGTTAGGATTAGGTTTAGGGGTTAGGGCTAGGGCTAGGTTTAGGGGGGTTAGGGTTAGGGCTAGGTTTAGGGGGTTAGGGTTAGGGCTAGGTTTAGGGGGGTTAGGGCTAGGTTTAGGGGGTTATGGTTAGGGGAAGGTTTAGGGGGGTTAGGGTTAGGGCTAGGTTTAGGGGGTTAGGGCTAGGTTTAGGGGGTTACGGCTAGGTTTAGAGGGTAAGGGTTAGGGCTAGGTTTAGGGGGTTAGGGCTAGGTTTAGGGGGTTACGGCTAGGTTTAGAGGGTAAGGGTTAGGGCTAGGTTTAGGGGGTTAGGGCTAGGTTTAGGGGTGTTAGGGTTAGGGGGTTAGGATTAGGGCTAGGTTTAGGGCTAGGTTTAGGGGGTTAGCGTTAGGGCTAGGTTTAGGGGGTTAATGTTAGGGCAAGATTTAGGGGGGCTAGAGTTAGGGCTAGGTTTAAGGGAGTTAGGTTTAGGTTAGGGTTAGGGCTAGGTTTAGGGGGTTAGGGCTAGGTTTAGGGGGTTTAGGGAGTAGGGTTAGGGTTAGTGTTAGCCGCTGGGATTTTGGATGTCTGGAAGTTGGCCATCAGGGAGTTGTCTGTGTAGGGAAGTTGGCCGTCAGGATTTTGTCAAACCCGTCTGGATCACCACCTGGATACAAAGAACTGCCCTCGAGCTGTACGGCATAACGGCTCGAGCGTGGCGCTTATTTTATACCCATCCTATTCCATCCGAGATGCAAGATTATGTCTCGGATGTAACATCAGGTTACTGTACATTAATGTCTCCGACCCTTTGTATGGGAGACGTTAATGTGGCCCAGTAGGTAGAGAGCGAACTATGCCAACCATCTCGCTCTCCATCTGCGTCTGACATTATTCAGGTTTGAATAACGTTTTCCAGATTTTGCACAATCACATAACACACAAACCAAACCCACCCAGAAATCCCATACTACCCTCACATCCCTCGGTGGAAAGAGTGGAATGATCCTCCGCTTCCTCGTTTCATAGGCAGAGGAACACTGGAAACAAATAGTTCCCAGTTTTCCTCTGCATATCCCTCCGCCACCCCAGCCGGATCTCAGACAGACTCTAGTCCAACCTTCTTTTCAGTCATGTATACCAAAAATCAGCAGGCCACACCAGGAGCTAGGGAAAGGGGGGTTTGTGAGGGCCACACCAGGAGCTAGGGAAAGGGGGGTTTGTGAGGGCCACACCAGGAGCTAGGGAAAGGGGGGTTTGTGAGGGCCACACCAGGAGCTAGGGAAAGGGGGGTTTGTGAGGGCCACACCAGGAGCTAGGGAAAGGGGGGTTTGTGAGGGCCGCACCAGGAGCTAGACCATAATAAAATATATTTGTTGTAGAGCAGGGGTACTGGATTCAAGTGACGTTTCGGCAAAGTGCCTTAGTCGTGCCCCTGTGATAGCCACGCCGTGTTTGACTTTCCTTCTTTTCAACCAGGAGGTCCAGGAAGGCGTCAGCCTTTTTGTGATTAGGTTTGGACCTGAGAGCAGGTGTCTATGCCATGTGCTGTGCATATCTCTGGATGGGTAAACGTTGATTCCATTGTATATCACTTTACCTCTGCTGAGTCTTTGTGTTGTTGCAGTGTCCAGGGTTCAGTTTAATAAAGTTTTATCGTTCTGTTTATCCTTTTCATTTTAAAGTAAATTCTTTATACCCATCACTGTGTGTGTTTGTGTCGTCACTCGCTACGCGACGTCTCACGCTATCGGCTGCTGTTACGGTTTTAAGATAAATTTTCCACAACAGTCATAAACGTATGAAAAAGTCCAAAGTGATGCAAAAAAACCAACACATTGTAGCGTATCGATCACTAAGACCAGCTGTCATTGTAATCACTGTGCTGGGGCATCACAATCTCTGCTGCTTCCGATGCGAGGCGCTAAGACACAGCGCTAAGGTGGCGGATCATTACTCCTGCAGCTGCAGAGAGAGCTTTAAAATGCATGAAGGAATTATCCGCTCATGGTCCTTAACAGTCTTGACAGAATAAATCCATCATGCGGCAGGAAGGGGTTAAGTGGCCTAAAGGTACACTCTACTCATCCTGACCACTTAACATTTTAAAGTAGTCAGGATGTGACTCCCCTTCCCTCCGGCTCCGATCCTGAGAAAATGTTGGGTGAAGTGAAGGAGTTTCCTCCACCCCACCCATAGTCATCAGCAGCCGGGATTTTGAATTCCCTGCCCGTCGGTCACCAGATCAGTCACCAGTGACACTCTGTGTGCTGACGTCACGCTCTCGCAGACTGCCGTAAAAAGCCGCCCCCCCTAAGAAAGGCAGCTGATGGATTGGATTTGTGCATGCGATCCAATCCCGGCTGCTGGTGACGTTGGGTAGGGTGGAAAAAACTCCTCCACTTTACACAGCAATTTCACCAGATCAGGGCACCGTGGGGTGGGGGGGCACTCCTCAAATCCTGACCTCTTTAAATCAATAAAGAGGTCAGGATGAGTAGAGCGTCCTTTAAATAACACCTCGGAATATAAAGCTTCTGGAATATCGCGGGGAGCTTTTCTTCGTTAGTGTAATATCTTGCCAACCATTGGCGACACCATCGAACGAGCACAAGAGAGGACACCATCGAACGAGCACAAGAGAGGACACTGGAGAATGAAGGACACGGAAGAGAAGAAGAATTCTAAGAATTTAATATCAAGAATGTATTTCAAGCGTCGGAAACATTAGCCAATGTCAGGATGAAAAGAAACGCGCAACGGGCGACCTCGGTTAAGACGCAGGTTTTCATCAGAAAGTGCCCGCGCGACGAAAACAACGCAAACTGATACAAGATTGTTTGACGGAAAACCCAACGCCTCTACGGCTGCATGCCAAAGCGCTTACGGCATCCCCCTTTTCACCGTCCGTGCCGCAATTATGTAGACGATTTATTGTCTCGCTTACTTTGAGTCCCATGCGCACATTTATTGGGCTGTCAGATAGTTTTTAAAGATTGCCATTACCATGGTTTCTACCTATTGTATCAACCGGCTGTATATGCTCGGCTCATGAATAATCAGCCCTTTTATCCCCTCCGGCCGCGGCGCAGCGAGAGAGACCGCGGTATTTATAATTCTACTGGATCGCTCGAATTATTACAATAACCATTTAGGTCGCAAAGTACGCTAGAAAATCTTCTCAAAGGTTAGGAATGCGCCGTTCTGGTCTTCAAAGAATGGAAGAAGACTTTGGGGCTCTCTTGGAATGTTTACAGATTTTTGGCACTTTTATTTTCGACGCATGAATAGGCTTCTTCTTTTTTTTTATTTTTTCCGAGTCCCAATCAGATTTTCCAGCGCAGATATGGTAACGCGCTCGGTTCTTTTATTCCGGGTTTCTTTTCGTCGCACTTCTCTATATAGAGTGTGATTTCACAAGGGAACGGCCGCGTTGGGAGATTTTCAGAAAGCCTGGGTTCTGTTGTTTATAACACGCACGAGGACGGAATCAGGATAAGTCCCTCTTTCATCCCTTAGGAGGGCGTGTTCGTCGAAAAATCGCACTGGAATAAATGTCTTGGCACGGCAGGGAGCTCCAGAAAATCTATTACCGGGAACGTCTATTCATTGGGGCAAAAGACGAGCTTGCGGTTCGCATTCCTTTAGTAACCTTTAGAAAAGGAGCTGGACCTCTAGGTACGCCGCTTTGCCATTTATCCCATGAATGTCTTATTATAAGCATATTAGAAACCTGACATTCCTTAATGACGCCTTTGAATTAACACTTAAAACACACTTTGCCCTGAATTGCACGGTCAAATGGAAAGCCAATGGTCAGTTCAAGCTCAGAAATAGTCTGGAGATATTTATCTCGATCACTAACTGAGACTAAAGCCTTCTAGTTTGTTCGATTCATTTTGATACATTGAAATGTGGTCATAAGGATCCGAAATGTAGACAGCAGGTCTAGTTTAATCACTGGGCTACCAATGGTGGCAACTCAACCACTTGTTCCGAAGGAAGTATAAGGAAGGTCAAACATTGGTCTTTCTTAGTCTTTACCGATAATACTTGAAGTCGTCTTCACTTTTCCATCCCTTTAGGTTTGTCTCATTTTGGCAAACACAGGCTAAGATTGTAGAAGGCTTGTGCACCGATTTTTTTTTTCGGTTCGATTCGGTTCGATTTGTTCGGATGTTTAAAATTTTCGATTCGGCTCGTTTCGACCGATTTCTGTTTCGATTCGGTTCGGTTCGGCTCGTTTTTCGTGTACATTTTTTTTTCGGAATATCGACCATTTTTCGTGTTTTCGGGTCACTTTGCTCGTTTTTTGTATCGACTTTTCGTGATTTCGGAAATTTTCGTTTTTTCGGAACGTCTGTTCTCCTCGTTTCAAAGTGTCTAACTCTATTCGTTTTGACGTAAACTACTATGGTTTACTTTTTTTATACTTTATATATTTTTTTATAATTAATTTTTGGTTTGTTTTTCGGATCCGATAATTCATTCCGTCGATACGATAATTCTGGCGATTCTATCGTGTTTTTTTTTTAATTAAATAAAGATCCTTTTTTTCTTATGAATAATTGAATATACATTTCACAACTTTATTTAATCATATTAAAATGGTATGAAAGCCAAGGAACAAAAAAATGAACAAAACGATTTAAAAAACGCTAAACTGACCCGAATGCCACAAGAAACAAGTGATACGCATTTACAAATACAAAATTTACAGAATCAGCGATATAACCGATAATAGTTAAATATACGATTTCCAGAATTAGCGAAATGGAACCGAAATCACGAATGGAACCGAAATCATGAATAGAGCAAAAATAAATTTCGATTTGACACATTTCAAGTCCATTCGAAAAATCCTAAATTTTTTCGTTTCGGCCCGGAAAACTTTTCGGATCTGTCAGTTTTCGGGTCCGATCCGATTTGGAAATTCGGCCGAATCCGAAGACACGAATCGGGAAATTTCGTGAAAATTCCGAAATCCCGAAACGCACATCCCTAGATTGTAGGCTGTTGAGTTCTAGCTATGAGAAGAGGAGAAAAAGAAGGACCGGTCACACAGGGCTTGGTTTTAACAAGACCTTTTATCCCAGGAGCAGTAACGTTTCGGTCCTTCATTCAGGATTTTTTTCAAGCCATGAGTTCTAGCCTCGGGAACTGGGTCCATCGTGGAGGTCACAAATATCTCAATAAGGTGCACCGGATCACCTATCAGCCTCAGCTGCCTCCTCGGCGAATATAAGCATCCAGGACCCGGGATAGGCATAAAATAAGGTGAATTTTATTAGTAATAAAATATACAGTATACCAAAACAAGTTTTGCATAAAAAGCTTAATCAGTCACACAGTAGCACCAACTGATAAAGCTTTTTATGCAAAACACGTTTTGGTATACTGTATATTTTATTACTAGTAAAATTCGCCTTATTTTACACCGATCCTGGGTCCTGGGTACTTATATTCACCGAGGAGGTGGCTGAGGCTGATAGGTGATCCGGTGCACCTTCTGAAGTCACCAGCTGCCCACAAATCTGATGTCTGATCGATGAGATACCAGCAAATGTGAGTACGACATTTTTCTCATTTTTTTTGCACTCCGTTTTATACAATATTGCTCTATGTTAGTCATTTTATATTTTGAGGGACACGGTGGATGGTAACCCTGTAAGGAAACCACACTTCTGAGCCACGGGGTGCAGCAGAAGGAACCACTAACAGGTCAAGAAGCGCCAGCTCCAGCACATCTTTCTTTTATACTGACTTACAAGGTGGAAAAGGGATATACCACCAAGGGGTGTGGACAGGCAGCTGACTCCACAAATACCAGATACTGTATGACTTTTATTACTCGTTCCTGCACTGATTATTAAGACTTTCATTAAGACTTTTACAAGCTGGAGTACATAGGATAAGACTGTAAATGTCACATTATATTGTTTTATCCTATTTGCACTATCTTACTTGCACTGTATTTTATTTGAATGTATTAAGGTTGTTTATTTGCCATCACCACCGGGTGGCACCAGTGGCACAGATTATCACCATTTTCACAAATATCTCAAGACAAAGATATTTGAGAATATACAGAAATTTTCCAAAGAGCACGACTTAAGACATCTGATTAAGAGTCTCCTTTTCAAAATTTACCATCTCCAGGATGGAGCAGGACCTTTGGGTAGAGCATAACTTGGTCTTCAAAGTACCAGGAGATGTGAGGAAGATGCGAGTGTCTTCTACACACGTAGAGGAGCTGCTGCAATTTATTATCTGATCTCTGGCTGACATCACCTGCTCACCCCACACAGATACCCTCCTTCAATGTACATTCCCCTACAAATGATCCTTACCTATACATTTATTCGATGTCACCAAATCTGCTTTATCAGGAATGTATAAAACCTCTAACCCATCATGAAGAGTAAACAGGTCTTGACTGGAACCAGCCTCCAGCTTCGACCTGCACCAGGTCTTTTGATCTGCCTGCCTGACCCATAGCTCATGTCCACCACAGCCTGTAGGTCATTTGCCACCTTGCCCAGTGGCCATCCTGTGTCTGGTAAATAAGCATGCTGAAGGAGGTCCAGGATATGGAGGAAATGGCTCACATGGACAATGATTTCCAGCAAAGGGGAGCAAGAACCCATCCAGATCTTAAATCAGATAAGACATAACGCAGCCTCAAAACCACCAGGGCTCACTCACCCCTTGGCAGGGGCCAACAGATTAGCAAGGCCAGCCTGGCTAACCTTCATGGCATCCCATAGCCTATATGCAACAGTTCCCCAGTAGTCCCCTGTCCACCACTAGCCATTCTTCCCCACTGGACCAGCTTTCCACTTACTCAAGTGATGCCACAGATTATGTCCCACCAGCTCACTAACATCTCCACTGCTTTCTGTTTATAACTAATTCTCAGGTGACATTTTACAATTTTTGGCGTTTTTTTACACACATTTTACAAAATTAATTAAAATAATATTAATAATAGTAATTTACGAAAGCACAGAGTGGTGAGATGACTCCTCAATCAGTTGCCTTTGTACTCGGAGAATATCAGAGCTCTGGGCCAAGGTCTGCTCAGCCTTTCCGCTTGCCAAGGTCAGTAAATCGAGCTCGGTGAATTTGGTTTATAAAAGCGTCCGGACCCCTGGTCATTCTTGGAAAGTAATAAAGCTGATCCCACCCTTCCTGTTCTCAATAAACTGATAATATCAGAATTAGAACCCAGCGTCTAAAAAAGGCCTGTTTGGGAAGTCAGCAGACGGAATATAGATTGTATCTCTCCGGTATAATTAATTAACCATTTCATTAACATTAAATTCATTAGAAATGTTTAAAGGGATCGTCTGATGAAATAGAGTTTCCCTTTTTTGCCCTTAAATCATTTGGTTGAACCCGCTGAAGCCTCTGCCAAATATTTTTTATTGTTTTTGGTGATTTTCCTCAGTTTTTTCCCCCTCGTCGTGTGCTGCTCCTCCGGCTCCCCGTTATCAGCTCCCTGATACTGACTCCATGATACCGACTCCCTGATACTGACTCCCTGATACCGACTCCCTGTTACTGACTCCCTGATACGACTCCCTGATACTGACTCCCTGTTACCGACTCCCTGTTTCGACTCCCTGTTACCGACCCCCTGATACTGACTCCCTGATACCGACTCCCTGTTACTGACTCCCTGATACGACTCCCTGATACTGACTCCCTGATACCGACTCCCTGTTACTGACTCCCTGATACGACTCCCTGATACTGACTCCCTGATACCGACTCCCTGTTACTGACTCCCTGTTACGACTCCCTGTTACCGACCCCTGTTACGACTCCCTGTTACAGACCCCCTGATACTGACTCCCTGATACGACTCCCTGATACTGACTCCCTGATACCGACTCCCTGTTACCGACTCCCTGTTACGACTCCCTGTTACCGACCCCCTGATACTGACTCCCTGATACTGACTCCCTGATACCGACTCCCTGATACCGACTCCCTGATACCGACTCCCTGATACTGACTCCCTGTTTCCGACTCCCCAATACGACTCCCTGATACCGACTCCCTGATACCGACTCCCTGATATTGACTCCCTGATACCGACTCCCTGTTACCGACTCCCTGTTACCGACTCCCTGTTACCGACTCCCTGTTTCTGACTCCCCGATACCGACTCCCTGATACCGACTCCATGATACTGACTCCCTGATACCGACTCCCTGTTACCGACTCCCTGATACTGACTCCCTGATACCGACTCCCTGATACTGACTCCCTGATACCGACTCCCTGTTACCGACTCCCTGATACCGACTCACTGATACTGACTCCCTGTTACCGGCTCCCTGATACTGACTCCCTGATACTGACTCCCTGATACCGACTCCCTGATACCGACTCACTGTTACCGACTCCCTGTTACTGACTAATTGTTACCGACTCCCTGATACCGACTCCCTGTTACTGACTCCCTGATACCGACTCCATGTTACCGGCCAAACAACAGAGCACCGAACATTGAGTGAAATTTCGGTGCTCTTTGAATAACCCCTTTAGTGTCACATCTTATGCGCTTGTAGAGAATCCTGTGATAGCTACACAAGCGTGACTGTTCCGTGTCACAATTTGGTCTCTAATGGTCACATTGTACATTTTAGAGCAATGATGCTCATTTGGTAGCCTACACATTTTGGAAATGCATGTCCCAAGATGATTGGCCAGTTATAATGAGGACATCGAGAGACATGTGGTCCTGAAATAACATGGTTGTAAAGCTAACCTTCACAAATACTGACCCTCCATGGTCTTCAGTGGGTTAATAAGACGCCATCACCTTCCTTCTGTCTCTGTCGGTATATTAACACATCGATACCACTAATATACCGCTTTTTTTTGGATACTCTGCACCAGGGCTGTCGCACTCACGATCCCACAGATGTTTCTAAACTACAACTCCCATGATTCCCTGGCCATCTGTTGCATTGAAAGAATTCTATAAATTGTAGGCATAAGCATCTGGGGGGCCGTGAGTTTGACAGCCCTGCTCTACAGGTTTTGAGCTGGATCTCCTTACAGGCACTTTTGTTACCATGTTTTTCTTCACATATTGTTTCGGTTTGGTTTTTTGCACGGTTAGGGCCCACCTTTGGGATTTGCCCTGACGCGCAGTGGGTTAATTACATCAATGGTCATTTAAATATATCAAAATTTTTATATGTTTACTGTTAGGTTTATGGGAGTGGGAGTGTCTGTGATACATTGTTTGTCGGTTGTATAATATGAATGTCTGATAGCTTTACTGAGCTACCCTCAACCAATTCTCTCTGTCACTTTATTCAGCGCCTTATGCGTCTGCTTAATAAGAAACATCAGGCTTTTTATACAAGATCCGTTATCTAGCAAATAACTGCAGAGTGAGCTGCAACTTATTTACAGACATAATGTGATTACGGGGACACAAAACCCACTTTGTTCACAATGTTCCAAAATTCCTGGGAAATAAAATATTTATAAATGTGTTGTAATCATAATCAGGGTTATTCAAAGAGAATCGAAAAGTCACTGCACGTTCGGTGACTTTTCGTTCTCTTCAATTCGGGCCGATTTGGCGATCCCATTTCGGCAACCCTGCGGTGTATTCAGCAAGCACCACAGGGCTGTCGAAGCGCAGGGAAAAGCTGCCGCAAAGCCGACGAAAAGTCATCGGAAAAACCTGGCGAATGCATGCCGAAACCCGCAAAAACATCTGGATTAACCCGCCGAAGACGCGGGAAAAACCTGAGCAGGAGCCGATCACACGCAGCGAAGCCGCCGGAAAAAGCCGACACCACAGATGAATGGAGTGAATAAATTAGCAAAACAGTTTGCTTGACTGTCTGAAAAGTGAAACACTGTTTGCAAAGAAACTACTGAGCGAAAATGTCTGGAATCTACATATAAAATCCAATGAATAAAGAGGGCTGTTACAGAAAAAATAAGTAAAATTTAAAAAAAAGAAAAATGCTTAAAGTATCCTAAAAAATCTATAAATAAAGAGACTTTTTGCTGCCGAATTTTATAATGAACGGTTTATTAGATATTGAATTAAAACGGAAATATTTTTAACATTGAAGCCTAAGGGATTCTCCTGAATAAACCTGCCGAATTAAACCACTGAATGGCAGGGCATTAGGGGAACCTTTCACTGCTGGTTTGTGTTCTCTGAATAGCCGAAGCAGTGCTTTTTCATGGGGATTTCACTACCCTCGAACAGGCACCGAACAGGCACCGTATGTGCAGGCAATTCGCCAGGATTTGGCGAACTGCCTGTTCTCTGGATAGCCGAATGGTCAGGAAAGGTAACCGAACGCTGATTTTCACTGTTCGGTTACTTTTCTCCAGCCATTCGGATCTCTTTGAATAACCCTGTATGTTTCACATTGGTTAATCTGTGAAACATGGAGTGAGAAGAGGAGTGAGACAAGGAGTGAGACAAGGAGTGAGACAAGGAGTGGGACGTGGAGTGGGACGTGGAGTGAGACTAGGAGTGAGACAAGGAGTGGGACGTGGAGTGAGACAAAGAGTGAGACAAGGATTGACTGCTCAGACTCTGCTCTTACACATTACAGAAGCTGCGTTAAGGCTGGTAATGTCTTATCTCAACCGGGACATTGTGGATTTCTTCCAATCTGTGCAATGCAGAGAACTGTGCAACGTCAATAACTGTATACCAAACACAACAATGTGTATTATACACAATAAAAGGAACTATCAGCTAATAAAAAGTATTTCTAATATACAATGCAATACACTTATAATACACAGCGCACATTACTGTGGGTTTTATTGGTGTTGAGCTCTGTGACACGCTCATACACACAGCACACATTTCTATGAGTTTTATTGTAGTGGACCTCTGTGATACACTCATACACACCACACATTACTGTGAGTTTTATTGCTGTGGAGCTCTGTGATACTCTCATACACACCGCACATTACTGTGAGTTTTATTACTGTGGAGCTCTGTGATAAGCTCATACACACAGCACATTACTGTGAATTTTATTGCTGTGGAGCTCTGATACGCTCATACATGCCACACATTACTATGAGTTTTATTGTAGTGGACTTCTGTGATACGCTCATACACACAGCACATTACTGTGAGTTTTATTGCTGTGGAGCTCTGTGATACGTGAATACACTCCGCACATTACTGTGAGTTTCATTGTTGTGGAGCTCTTTGATACGTGAATACACACTGCACATTACTGTGAGTTTCATTGCTGTGGAGCTCTGTGATACACTCATACACACTCTGTCTCAGCAGTTTTCATGTCCTCCTGCCCGTCCATCTGTGAGCTTGACCCCATCCCCTCGCACCTTATTTGACTCATATTTTTAAGCTCTCCCTCTCCTCTGGACTCTTCCCCTCGACATTCAAACACGCTTGGATCTCCCCTATTCTATAGAAGCTATTGTTATGGATTGATTATGCATATACTTCCTGTTTCCTGTTCTGAACTCTGACCTGGAAGCAGTTCCATAATCCAGCATGATTCCTCACACAAGCAGCTTGCAGTGTCTTCTTTTCTACATATGAAACAGCCATCTCTTGATTCCACCTCCCCTTCGAACTACCGTCCCATCTCTCTGCTCCCCTTTGCCTCCAAAATCTTAGAACGCCTGGTCTATAACCAGCTCGCCGTTTTTTCTTGCTGCTAACTCCATACTTGATCCGCACCAGTCCGGCTTTCGCTCCCAGCGTCCACAGATACTGCTCTGACCAAGGTGACTAAAGGTCACTTCTCCCTGCTTATTCTTCTTTCTGACCTTTCTGCTGCATTTGACAATTTGACCCCCCCTCTCCTACTCCTCACATTGCGTTAACTAGACTCTGATCCAGGGGCTGACTGGCAACTTTTGGCCCAGGGGCCAAGTATGACCCAGAGGTCCATAGTGCAGCAACTCAGGCCCTTGTGTATGAGCGTTATCACAGAGCTCCGCAGCAATATAACTTACTCTCATACACAGCGCACATTATAGTAGGGATGTGCGTTTCGGAATTTCGGAATTTTCACGAAATTTCCCGATTCGTGTTTTCGGATGCGGCCGAATTTCCGAAAAATTTTAGATCCGAAAATTTCAGATCCGAAATGTTTTCCGAGCCGAAACGAAAATTTTCGGATTTTTTCGAATGGACTTGAAATGTGTCAAACGAGGAGAACAGATTTTCCGAAAAACGAAAATTTTCCGGAAAACGAAAATTTTCCGAAAAACGAAAATTGTCTGAAAAACGAAAATTTTGTAAAAACGAAAATTTCTGAAAAACGAAAATTTTGTAAAAACGAAATTTCTGAAAAACGAAACTTTTTCGAAAAAACGAAAATTTTTCGAACAAACGAAAAGTCGATACAAAAAACGGGCAAAATGACACGAAAAATACGAAAAATGGTCGATATTCCGAAAAATGTGCAATTCCGAAAAACGAAAATTTCCGAACTTACGAAAAGTCGATACAAAAACCGAGCACAGTGACACGAAAATACGAAAAATGGTCGAAATTCCGAAAAAAATGTACCCGAAAAACGTGCCGAACCGAATCGAAACCGAAATCGGTCGAAACGGGCCGAATCGAAAAGTTTAAAAATCCGAAAAATCGAACCGAATCGAACCGAAAAAAAAATCGGTGCACAAGCCTACATTATAGTGAGTTGTATTGCTGTAGAGCTCTGTGATACGCTCATACACACCGCACATTACTGTGCGTTTTATTGCTGTGGAGCTCTGTTACACTCAAACACACTGCACATTACTGTATCAGAGCTCCAAAGCAATAAAACTCACAGTAATGTGCGATGAGCGTATCACAGAGCTCCAGAGCAATAAAACTCACTCATACACACCACACATGGATATATTGCCCCACCTCACACATGGGTATATTGCCCCAGCTCACATAGATATATTGCCCCCAGCTCAAATCGATATATTGGCCCCAGCTCACACAGATATAGTGCCCCAGCTCACATGGATATATATTGCCCCCAGCAGCTCAAACATGGATATGTATTGCCCCAGCAGCTCACACATGGATATATATTGCCCCAGCAGTTTACACATTGATATATATTGCCTCCAGCAGCTCACACATGGATATATACTGCCCCCAGCAGCTCACCCATAGAAATATATTTCCTCCAGCAGCTCACCCTTGGATATATATGGCCCCCAGCAGCTCACACATGGATATATAATGCCCCAGCAGCTCACACATGGAAATATATATTACCCCCAGCAGCTCACACATGGAAATATATATTGCCCCAGCAGCTCACACATGGATATATATATATATTGCCCCCAGCAGCTTACACATGGAACTATATTGCCCCCAGCAGCTCACACATGGATATATATTTCCCCCAGCAGCTCACATATGGATATATACTGCCCCCAGCAGCTCACACATGGAAATATATATTGCTGCAGGACCTCACACATAGAAATATATATTGCCCCAGCAGCTCACACATGGAAATATATTGCCCCCAGCAGCTCACACATGGATATATATTGCCCCCAGCAGCTCACACAGGGATATATAATTGCCCCCAGCTCACACATGGATATATATTGCCCCCAGGCCAGCTCACACATGGATATATATTGCCCCCAGCTCACACAGGGATACATATTGCCCCCAGCTCACACAGGGATATATATTGCCCCAGCTCACACAGGGATATATATTGCCCCAGCTCACACAGGGATACATATTGCCCCCAGCTCACACAGGGATATATATTGCCCCCAGCTCACCTCTCCTCTGCCAGGCCCCTCCTGCACAGTATTGCCGGCCACCGCGTGCTTCCTACGAGTGGCCACCGGCTTGAAACTCTGCTGCTCACGTGGGTTCCACCAGCCAGCCGCGATCTAGTGATCACGCTGCTGGCTGGTGGAACCCACGTGAGCGCCAGAGTTTCAAGCCGGCGGCCGCTCGTAGGAAGCACGCAGCGGTCGGCAATATTGTGCAGGAGGGGCCTGGCAGAGGCGGCCCAGGTGGAACTTGTCCCCCTGCCCCCCGGCCCAGTCCGCCCCTGCTCTGATCTCTCCAAAACATTGCGTGCATCCGCCCCTTTCTTAATCAGGACATGCTAAAATGCTCATCCAAACTCTTATTATCTCCCGCCTTCACTACTGTAACCTACTTCTCTCTGGCCTTAAGAGATCCAAGATTCTCCCTTTGCAGTATGTTATGAACGTATGTGCCAGACTCATCCACCTCACCTCCTGCACCTCTCACACCTCACTCCTTTGTCAATCTCTACACTGGCTCCCAGTTTCCTTTTAGAATCCATTTTAATATACTGGTGCTCACATACAAAGCTCTCCATTTGCACCGCTGCCTACATCTCCTCCCTTATTAGCAGGTACATCCCATCCTGACCACTTTGCTCGGTCAATGATCTGAAGTTAGCAGTTCCCCGTATCTGCACCCCCAACTCTCATCTTTAAGACTTCTCCCAAGCTGCCCCCTTTCTATGGTACTCCCTCCCTGCAACATTAGACTCTTCCCGTCTCTCCAGTCCTTCAAGAAGTCTCTGAAAATACATTACTTTAAAGAAGCCTTTTGGCTCACTCCAAGATCCTCACACTGTACATGTCATGCCCCATCTTCCCACACAGCCCACATGCAGCTGCTACTTCATATTCTCTATTTACCCTTATCTAGTGTGTCCCCCCTCTCATCTTAGCTCGTAACGGCTGGGTGGAGCGGAGGTAATATCACTGTGGAGTGAGACCATGGAGACACAGGTTCAAATCCCAGCAAGAGCACCACTCCAGTAAGTGTCCTTGGGAAAGACACCTAACGGTACATACTCGCCACCCAGGACATACTGAAAACTAGAGTAATCTCAATGTATCCTTCCTGCTAAAATACTTTCTCCAAAAAAAACCCTCTCGAACAGGGTCCTCTCTCCTCTTAGATTGTAAGCTCTCGAGCAGAGTCCTCTCTCCTACTGTTCTGTGTGTTTAACTTGTATGTATATTTGTTATTCTGTCTCACCCATTGTACAGCGCTGTGAAACTCTGTGATGTATGCTCATACACACCGCACATTACAGTGAGTTTTATTGCTGTGGAGCTCTGTGATACACTCATACACACTGCACATTACTGTGAGTTTTATTGCTTTGGAGCTCTGTGATACGCTCATTCACACCGCACATTACTGTGAGTTTTATTGCTGTTGCTCTCTGATGCGCTCATACACACCGCACGTTACTGTGAGTTTTATTGCTGTGGAGCTCTGTGATACGCTCATACACACTGCACATTACAGTGAGTTTTATTGCTATGGAGCTCTGTGATATGCTCGCTCATACACACTGCACATTACTGTGAGTTTTATTGCTGTGGTGCTCTGATACACTCATACACACTGCACATTATAGTGAGTTTTATTGCTATGGAGCTCTGTGATACGCTCATACACACTGCAAATTACTGTGAGGTTTATTTATTTGTATCTATCTATCTGTCTGTATCTGTCTGTGCCGTCTCTCCATGTTCGTGTCTCTGTGGCCCCGTATATATTTATATAAAGTTATGAGAACCCTCTGAGGCCCCATATATAGTTATATAAAGTTATCAGATCCCGCTAAGGTGTCTTTTTTCTAAATTAAACAGGTTTAAGCTTGTTAGTCTTTCCTTGTAATTTAAATCTTCCATTCCCCTTATTAATTTAGTTGTTGAGTCAGCAGTTTTTCTAGCGCTATAATAAAATCCTTTTTTTTTAAAACATTGTATAGTGCTCTATCAGGAAGGTGCATATAAAACGCCTATGTTTAGCGCTGTATCAGTAAAGTCCATACAGAAATGCAATGTATATCGCTGCATCAGTAAAGTGCATATAAAACTATATCAGTGTTCCCATGGGACCTGAGCCTTAATCTGTGCCTGGATATCCTGCTGGATGCTGTGCGCTGGGTGAGTGCACTGGGTGTGTGAGTTGGGTGTGTGCACTGAGGGCTCTATTAAATTCATCGCGCAAAAGCGCTCGCACAGCGCGTAAATTAACGCGCGTAAATTAACGCTGGTATTATGATCGAGCACATTTTTTAATCCGTCAAAAAATAACGAGTGTAAAAGAGACGCGCAAAAACGTGCGCGCATTAATGTTGCGCCCAGAAATCGGTGTGCGGACTGTTTTTTTCACGTGATTCAGCCAATCAGAATTAAGAACCACAATTGTCTCCCGTTAAGTTTTTGCGCCTGTCAAAGTCAATCTGCGCATATATGCTGCATCAATAATAAAAACACGCACAACCACTCAATTTTATTGTTTGTGTATGTGTAGAATGTGTAACTATACTGTGCTGTATTGTTTTTTTCAGGCTGGTGTATTTGGTTTCGGTCAGGACGTTCAGATTTTCCGTTACCACCAGCTTTTACAAGACGTTAAAATTATGCGCGCAAACGCTGTCCGTTAAAATTTGTGCATAGATTGTAATACCATAAACTTACCAGCGCACAAACGCTCGCAATGTTAAGTATAGGACGTGCGCAGTACATTACGCTCGCAAAGGGTTCGCGCAGGTTCATTCGCGGTAGACATTAATGCACATTTTTTGTGCGGACATTGTAATACGACGTTCTGCGCAAAGGGTTTTTCCCCTCGTGCTAATGCGTTTTTGAGCACACGTTAACGTTTGCGCAAAGTAGTTAATAGAGCCCTGAGTGTGTGCGTGGGGTGTGTGCACTGGGTGTTTGAGTTGGGTGTGTGAGTTGGGTGTGTGCTGGTTGTGTGCACTGAGTGTATGCACTGGATGTGTGAGTTGGGTGTGTGTGCTGGTTGTGTGCACTGAGTGTGTGCACTGGGTGTGTGAGTTGGGTGTGTGCGCTGGTTGTGTGCACTGAGTGTGTGCACTGGGTGTGTGAGTTGGGTGTGTGCGCTGGTTGTGTGCACTGAGTGTGTGAGTTGGGTGTGTGGTTTGGGTGTGTGCGCTGGTTGTGTGCACTGGGTGTGTGAGTTGAGTGTGTGAGTTGGGTGTGTGCACTGGTTGTGTTCACTGGTTGTGTGCACTGAGTGTGTGAGTTTGGTGAGTGAGTTGGGTGTGTGCACTGGTTGTGTGCACTTGGTGTGTGAGTTGGGTGTGTGCACTGAGTGTGTGCACTGGGTGTGTGAATTGGGTGTGTGCACTGAGTGTGTGCACTGGGTGTGTGAGTTGGGTGTGTGCACTGAGTGTGTGCACTGGGTGTGTGAGTTGGATGTGGGCACTGGGTGTGTGAGTTGGGTGTGTGCGCTGGTTGTTGTGTGCACTGAGTGTGTGCACTGGGTGTGTGAGTTGGGTGTGTGCACTGGTTGTGTGCACTGAGTGTGTGCACTGGGTGTGTGAGTTGGATGTGTGCGCTGGTTGTTGTGTGCACTGAGTGTGTGCACTGGGTGTGTGAGTTGGATGTGTATGCGGCGCAGACCCTGTGAGCTTTCAGGGAAAGTGTTTCCTTGTCTCCCCTCCATTCCTGCACTGAGGAGCTTGGAAATTACTCCCTCTCCATGTGTCAGAAAAGGCATTAATGTTTACAAAGACTGTGATGTAACCGGGAAAACCCAATGTATAGCGATAAGGGAGGGCGAGCGGCGCGCGCGGCGTGTTACAGGAAAAAATGAATGGGTCAAGTGAGACAATTCAAACCTACACAAACACGACTAACGATGCGACCGAGGATAGAAATGTATCAACTTTATTTATTCCTTATTTAGCTCCAATTGTCTGTCTCTCAGTCAGTCTGTCTGTCTAGCTCCATCTCCGTCTGTCTAGCTGTCTCAGCCAGTTTGTTTTTTGGTTTCTTGTCAATCTTTCGCTGTTTATCTATTAATCTATTTACAATTTTCTCTCCACCTTTTATCTATCATTATCTACCGATCACCCATTTACTGTATCTCTATCTATCTGTATCTATATCTATCTATCTGTATCTATGTATCTATCTATCTGTATCTATCTATCTGTATCTATCTGTATCTATCTATCTCTATCTATCTGTATCTGTATCTATCTGTATCTATCTATCTGTATCTGTATCTATCTGTATCTATCTATCTGTATCTGTATCTATCTGTATCTATCTATCTGTATCTATCTATCTATCTGTATCTATGTATCTATCTATCTGTATCTATCTATTTATCTGTATCTACCTGTATCTATCTATCTATCTGTATCTATCTATCTATCTACCTGTATATCTGTATCTATCTATCTGTATCTATCTATCTATCTGTATCTATCTATATCTATCTGTATCTATCTATCTATCTATCTTTCTATCTGTATCTATCTATCTGTATCTATCTATCTATCTATCTGTATCTATATCTATCTATCTATTTATCTGTATCTATCTCTATCTATCTATCTATCTGTATCTATCTATATCTATCTGTATCTATCTATCTATCTATCTATCTATATCTGTATCTATCTATCTTTATCTATCTGTATCTATCTATCTATATCTGTATCTATCTATCTATCTATCTGTATCTATGTATCTGTATCTACCTATATCTATCTATCTATCTATCTATCTATCTATCTATCTATCTATCTGTATATATCTATCTGTATATATCTATCTATATCTGTATCTATCTGTATCTATGTATCTGTATCTATCTATCTATATCTGTATCTATCTATATCTATCTATCTATATCTGTATCTATCTGTATCAATCTATCTATCTATCTGTATCTATCTATCTATCTATCTATCTATCTGTATCTATCTGGATTTATCTATCTGTATCTATCTATCTGTATCTATATCTATGTATCTGTATCTATGTATCTATCTATCTGTATCTATATATATCTATCTATCTGTATCTATCTATCTATCTATCTATCTATCTATCTGTATCTATCTATCTATCTATCTATATCTATCTGTATCTATCTGTATCTATCTGTATCTATCTATCTATCTATCTATCTATCTATCTGTATCTATCTATCTATCTATCTATCTATCTATATCTATCTGTATCTATCTATATCTGTATCTATCTATCTATCTATCTTTATGTATCTATCTATCTGTATCTATCTGTATCTATCTGTATCTATCTATATCTATCTGTATCTATCTGTTTCTATCTATCTGTATATATCTATATCTGTATCTATCTATCTGTATCTATATATATATCTGTAGCTATCTATCTATATCTGTAGCTATCTATCTATACTTATCTATCTGTATCTATATATCTGTATCTATGTATCTATCTATCTGTATCTATCTATCTGTATCTATCTATCTATATCTGTATCTATCTATCTGTATCTATATATATATATATATCTGTATCTATCTCTATCTATCTATATGTATCTATCTCTATCTATCTATCTGTAGCTATCTATATCTATCTATATCTATCTATCTGTAGCTATCTATATCTATCTGTAGCTATCTATCTATATCCGTATCTATCTGTATCTATCTGTATCTATCTGTATCTATCTATCTTATCTGTATCTATCTGTATCTATCTGTATCTGTATCTATCTATCTATCTATCTATCTATCTGTATCTATCTGTATATATCTATCTATCTATCTATCTATCTATCTATCTATCTGTATCTATATCTATCTAACTGTATGTATCTATCTGTATCTATCTCTATTTATATCTATCTATATATATCTATATCTGTATCTATCTATCTATCTATCTGTATCTATCTGTATCTGTATCTATCTATCTGTATCTGTATCTGTATCTATCTATATCTATCTGTATCTATCTGTATCTATATGTATCTATCACCCATTTACTGTATCTATCTATCTATATGTATCTATCACCCATTTACTGTAACTATCTATCTATCTGTATCTATATGTATTTATCACCCATTTACTGTATCTATCTATATCTGTATCTATCTATCTATCTATCTGTATCTATATCTATCTATCTGTATCTATCTATCATCTGTATTTTTCACCCATTTACTGTATCTATCTGTATCTATCTATATATATCTATCTGTATCTATCTCTATCTATCTATCTATCTGTATCTATCTATCTGTATCTATCTGTATCTATCTGTATCTATCTGTATCTATCTATCTATCTGTATCTATCTATCTATCTATCTGTATCTATCTGTATCTATTTGTATCTATCTATCTGTATCTATCTGTATCTATCTATCTGTATCTATCTATCTATCTATCTATCTATCTGTATCTATCTATCTATCTATCTATCTGTATCTATCTATCTGTATCTATCTATCTGTATCTGTATCTATCTGTATCTATCTGTATCTATCTATCTATCCCATATCTATCTATCTGTATCTATCTATCTGTATCTATCTCTCTATCCCATATCTATCTATCTATCTATCTATCTATCTGTAAATATCTGTATCTATCTCTGCATATATCTATCTGAATAACTATCTATCTATCCATCCATCCATCTATCTATATCTATCTGTATCTGTATCTGTATCTATCTATTTGTATCTATTTATCTATCCATAAATATCTGTATCTATCTTATTTATTTATTTATTTGCAAAGTATTTTTACCAGGAAGGATACATTGAGATTTCTCTCGTTTTCAAGTATGTCCTGGGTATCTATCTATCTGCATCTATCTATCTGTATCTATCAGTATCTACCTGTATCTATATGTATCTATCTATTTATCTCCCTATACCTATTTATTTATCTATCTGTATCTATTTATCTACCTATCTATCTATCTATCTATCTATCTATCTATCTATATCTATCTATCTATCTATCTATCTATCTATCTATCTATCTATCTATCTATCTATCTATCTGTATCTATCTATCTATCTATCTATCTATATATCTGTTTATATCTATCCATCTATCCATCTATTCGATGTGCAAGCTATAAACGTGACACTTGATCTACATGTTTTTCTGTAATGACAGGTGGTGACACAATGATACATCACAATGTCTGTGGTGCAGAGGAGCAGGTGAATTGTTTTGGTGCTTATTCGCTAAACCGGCCGAGATATAGCACAGGAATTCCAAAAACAATCAAACCGAATTCCAACTGCAAGTATTTTCTCGACCAAAACATTTTAATTTCTGCATTAGTCCCAGTTTAGTGAATATTCCCCCATGCTGTTTGCCAGCGGGCAGGGTGTGTGAGCCAGGCAGACGAGTGGGTGTTGTTACAGAAGCCGTATCTCAATACACAAGGCACGTGAGCTCAGCAGCTTAATAAAAGTTACTATAATTAATAGTGAGTATTTCTCGCTCTGCAACATTGTGTTAATGTGTCGCCGAAGCGAAAACATGCAATGTTTTCAATGAAAGCTTCAGGCAGCAGGTGCTTCAGCGGGTCAAATCTATAGCAGTGGTGTCAATCCTTGATACCCCAGTTGGTTTGGAACCACATGTCCCATGATGCTTAGTCACATATAAGGCTGCCTGAGCATCATGGAACATGTAGTTCAGAATTACCTGGGGTGCCAAGGTTCACACCATCAATGATCTATACAGTGTAGCAGTACTCTCCGTGATCTAAATGTAGCACAGTTACCAGCAGCATCTTATTGGTTTCCATGGCGACTGTTCCACTTTTAAAACTTTGCCCCAAAATTGTCCCTTGCAAAGAAACCAGAGAGAACGCGACATTAGGAAAGAAATATGAAAATACGATGCCTTACCCCGTTCAGACCCAACGAGTTGTTCTGCAGTCCAGAAGTGATGCCGGACAGGATGGCCGTGGCGACCACCGCGCCCAGGCACTGCACAGTGATGTACATGACGGCCTTCAGGATGCTTATCTGGCAGCTCAGCAGGCAACCAAGGGTAACGGCAGGATTCAGGTGGGCGCCGCTGATGTGACCCACGCTTTGAGCCATGGTGGCAATTGACAGCCCGAAGGCCAACGACACCTTGACGATGTCTTGGGTCCGGCTGGTAGTATTGGTTTCCAACACGGGGAAATTTACGCCGAGAGCAGAACCGATGCTAATGAAAACGAAAATAGTCATTGCTAAGAACTCGGCGATGATGGCTCTCCAGAAGGCCTTTTTCTTAAATTCGCTCGCCATTTTTATTTTCGCTATTTTCTTCCTCTCCTGAAATGTAAATATTTATATATATATGGTATGGTATATCTTATGCGCCTATAGATATAGAGAAAGTCCTCCCTATTAAAGTCTAAGGAGAAATCTAGGGGGAAAGTGGAGTTGATGGATTATTTATAGGGTTTGGGTGGTCTGTAGGAGGAAAGGGGTGTTCCACAAAAGAAGGAAGGAACATTAACATAGATGCTGTTGTTGTGAGCTACCAGGAGCTGCCAAAATCCTGAGCATCAGGCTCACTCTCCGTCCCTCTCTCTGCCTCTCTCTTCCTCTCCCTCCCTCTCGCTCTCCCTCTGCTCGCACCGAGTAAGTGATAGATTTCGTGAAGCAGCTTGAATATGTCTATTAATTGGACGATATTTATTTTAAACGCAAATCACACGATAACGCACAAGGAAAATATAGAAGAAAATCCTTTACTTTAAATCTGAAAATCAAAATGATGTTTAAGTAAGAAAAAAACTTTAAAAAAAAAGAATTTTACAGATACTTTATTTATTTATAAAGTAAGAAGCCTCCTCATTGTTTGTTTGTTTGTTTGTTTGTTTACAAAGTATTTTACCAGGACGGATACATTGAGATTTTATTCATGGTCATTAATGTAAATACATTGTTTCATTTAATTATATACTGTATATATAAAAATAAGTATTACTGTTATATTAATATATCCTTATAAATACATAGGTTAATCTATATATATATATATAATATTATTATATCTTTGTAAATACATATATATATATATATATATATATATATATATATACATTATATTATTATATCCTTATAAATACATAGGTTAATCTATATATATATATATAATATTGTTATATCCTTGTAAATACACATATATACATTATATTATTATATCCTTATAAATGCATATATATACTGTATATATATATATACATTTTATTATTATAGCCTTATTAATATATAGGTTCATATAAATATATACTACAAATAATAATAATAATTGTTGATATTATTATCTAAAAATATTTATTACATGAAAATACATAGGTTTATATAAATATTTACTGTATATACACACTGAGATTCCACACTCTTGATTCAAACATTCATGCTCAGGTGCTGCACCCATCAAACTCTAAATGGTTACCAAATAGATGCACACCCAGACTGTACTGTATATACATATATACAGAGATTAAAATAATAATAACAATTATTAATATATTAATCAGTATAAATACAGCGGTTCACATAGTCATTTATGTATATTATATTCTTATTATATTAATATAACCCAACAAATATAAAGGTTAATTTAAACACACCCTATATATATATTTATATATAAATAAATATAAAAGTCCATTTGAACATATTTACATTATTTTTGTTATTATATAAATATAGTCTTATAAATACATTGGTTCATAAAAATATATACAGGGTTATTCAAACAGAATCAAAAAGTCACCGCACATTTTTTTATATACTACGGTCTGAATGTGAGGAACTTTATTAAAGCAACACTTTATTAAAAATTAGAGTTCCCTGTTTTTACCCTTAAATAACGGGGCAGATCCTGCTGACATCCTGTGCCCAATTATTATTTTTACTTACAGGGTTATTCAAAGAGAATCGAAAAGTCACTGCACGTTCGGTGACTTTTTGTTCTCTACAAGTCAGTGCGATTTAGCGATCCGATTTCGGCGACCCTGCGGTGTATTCAGCAAGCACCACAGGGCCGCCTTAATGCAGGGAAAAGCCGCCGCAAACCCGACGAACACTCACCGCAAAACCCGACGAACGCACACTGAAACCCGCAAAAACATCTGGATTAACCCTGCCGAACACGCCGGAGAAACCCGAGCAGGAGCCGATCACAGCGCAGAGCAGCCGCCAGAAAAACCCAACACCGCAGACGAATGGAGTGAGAAAAAAAAACAGTTCGCTTGAATGTTTGAAAAGTGAAACGCTGTTTGCAAAGAAACTACAGGATGAATATGTCTGAAATTTACATATAAAGATCCAATGAATGATAATAAAAAGGGCTGTTACAGAAAAAAGAAAAACAATTTTAAAAAAAAACGGAAAAAAAGTTCGCAAAAAAATCCCGAAAAATGACTAAAAGATCCTAAAAAATCTATAAATAAAGAGACTCTTTACTGCAGAATAAAATAATAAACGATTTATTAGATATTGAATTAAAACGGGAATATTTTTAACATTGAAGCCTATGGGATTCGCCTGAATAAACCTGCCGAATTAAACCACTGAATGGCAGGGCAATTCGGCAACTTTTCTCTGCTGGTTTTTGTTCTCTGAATAGACGAAGCATTGCTTCTCTATGGGGAATCACTGCCCTCGAACAGGCAACGAACAGGCACCGAATATGCAGGCAATTCGCCAGGATTTGGCGAACTGCCTACTCTCTGAATAGCCGAATGGCCAGGAAAGGTAACCGAACCCTGAATTTCAGCGTTCGGTTACCTTTCGCCAGCAATTCGGATCTCTTTGAATAACCCTGTATATTTAGTTAATCCGTAAAAACTTGAATACCAAAAATAATAAAAAGCGCATTAATAGTCAGTAAATTTTACAGATTATTCACTAAACGGTGAGTTGATGGAGATTGTGGCCAGAGCAGTTGGGCGGAAAATCTGCAGGAGTTGAAAAAGTTCTCCAGTTCGGCTATATTGACTTAAAACTTCCAATGTTTCGTTTAAGCTCATGTGGGATTCTCTATCTCCTCAACGTCTCCGGCCGCTCGCTCGCCCGCTCGCCCCGCGTCCTTTTCTTCCGTTTTGCTTTGCTGCCGTTGAAGGAGTCGAGTATAAAGTCTGTAAGTTTTTCCATTGTCTTTACTTGATGGGGATGAGTTTGGGGATATTTGGAGATGCTGACAGCTGTGGAACCGGCATCCATCCTTTTTTTAACTTATTCACCACAATTTCTTCCATACAGCGGGACCTGTTTGATGCCAGAGACGTTCCGGGACCTTCCCTCAGACAGATGTCACTAGGTGGAGCCTTGACAAAAAAAAATTTTAACTTTTTTTTTTCCAGTCTGCAAATGCCAAAGAACAAGCCTCAAGCCTTCGATGCCAAGAACTCCATCCACTGCTGCTTCTCTATGTTTATCGTTTTCGCGTTGATGTTTTATTATGTGTTTTTATTTCTCATTTCATGAAAAAGTAAATAATAAAAATTTCAGTGAATTTCAAGTAAAATAATAAATAAATAATCGCAGCAGTTTATTTCCTAATATAATGTTCTTGTCATATTTTCTGAAAAGTAGTAACACCCGTTCATAGAGAGGAGGCGGAACTGACTCATACGTTACGAGACGGTAAAAATAGATACTTTTTAAATGAAGGTCCAACCAAAGCATTCCGTGCAGTCGCGGTGAGTTCTCAGAGTGGAATTTTCCCGTTATTTTGTGTGTGTGTCGGTTAGACTCTAGTCACGTCCAAGCCAAAAAAGTTAGTTTCAGATGAAAAAAAAAATTGTCCGAGTCGAAAATTAGTTGAGGTATCGATTCGGTTCATCTGATGTTTCGCTTCGTTTTGGATCGATTTGCACGAGAGAAATCCACATGCTGCTCAATTGTTATAAAGGGGATTATTCAGAGAGATCCGAAACGTAACCGGCGGACACTGAATATCAGAGAACGGTGACATTTCGGGGCCATTCGGCTATTCAGAGAGCAGGCAGTTTGCCAAATTTTGGCGAATTGTCTGCCAGTACGGTGCCTGTTCGACGGCAGTGAAATCCCCCATAGAGAAGCAATGGTTAATCTGTTCACATTGAACAGCAGAGAAATGTCAGTGAAATGCCCTGATGTTCAGTGGTTTCATTCGGCAGGTTTATTCAGGAGAATCCCATAGGATTCAATGTTAAAAATATTCCCGTTTTTATTCAATATCTAAAACGTTAATTATTTTATTCTGCAGCAAAAAGTCTTGTTATTTATAAATATTTTAGGATCTTCTAGGCATTTATTTTTCTGGGTTTTTTTAATCGTTCTTTCATTTTTCTGTAACAGACCTTTTTATTTTTTTTGAGAAAGGATGTTACCAGGAAGGATACATTGAGATTTCTCTCGTTTTCAGGTATGTCCTGGGTGGTGAGTCTGTACTGTTAGGTGTCTTGCCGAAGGACACTTACTGGATAGGTGCTCTTGCTGGGATCGAACCCATGTCTCCACAGTCTCTCTCCACGCAGAGCAGTGACGTTACCTCTACTCCACCCAGCCGGCTTTGGATCTTATATGTAAATTCCAGACATTTTCGTTCAGGAGTTTTTCTGCAAACAGCGTTTCAATTTTCAAACTTTCAAGCGAACTGTTTTTTTTTAGTTTTTTTAATTCCTGTTCGTCTGCAGTGTCAGCTTTTTCCGGCGGCTGCTCTGCACTGTGATCGACGGCTGCTCGGATTTTTCCAGCGTGTTCGGCTTGGGTTATTGCAGCGGTTTCTGACGGTTTTCGGTGAGTATTCGCTGAGTGTTCTGCGGGTATGCAGCGAGTTTTCCCTGCACTACGGGGGCCCTGCGGTGCTTGCTGAATACAACGCAGGGTCGGCGAAATAGGAATCGCCGAATCGCCCCGAAGTGCGGGGAACGAAAAGTCATCGAACCTGAGGTGACTTTTCGGATCTCTCTGAATAACCCTGAAAGAATTGACAATGTGAGACGTGGAATTTGCTGCAGCAATGACAGCTCTAAGTATCTTTTTAGAAATATATTTAATATACTGGAAACAAACACATTTTTATTTATGTTGTTTTACTTTAAAAAATATATGTAAATTATATATGTTTTATTAACATATTAATATTCAATCAGTTATAATGGTATAATTTAATGTATAATTGTTTATAATTTATTAAATCTGTAATTATTTATCATTTATAATTTATTTCATGTATTCGTGTTAATTTATTCTATTCTTGTTTCATAAATGTTTATTGTTATTAAAATATTCTCTCAATGTATATGTGTGTATGAACGCGGACTGAGAGGTGGACTGAATGTGACTGTCTTTACGCCTGCTGCTTAGTTACAATGAAAAAGTCATAACGAATTAAGTTTGCTATATATCGAATCGATTCGTTATATACTGACTCGTTTCAGTTCGGATGCAGACGACATGCGATTCGTATTTTCGTAAATACTTCCGAAATACGAATCGTCAAGATTTCGGATGAATTGCCATTCGTTGCAAAAAGAAAAGCACACGTCTATGAGACACTTCCCTTTGTCTTCACAAAGACGTCATATGACTTTGTCGCTTTGGTCTTACAAGTGTTAGAATGGGGCTGTCAAACTCGCGGCCCCCCCAGATATTGATGCCTAGAATTCCCAGGTTTTTCAATGCAATAGATGCCAAGGGAATCATGGGAGTTGTAGTTCAGAAACATCTAGGGGGCGGAGTTTGACGGAGTATTCTTTTAGATTTTTCTCGATCCTCTTGATCCTCTCTGAACTCACACTGATGACACAGATCTGTGAATTGAGGGTCATAAAAACTTTTTTCTAGGTTTCTGGTGGTTTTGGCCGATTTTGGGGAGCCGAATGCCAAAATGGCCTCAGATTGGTTCCGTCAAACAGGTTTTTTTCACAGCTGGCTTTGGTGTCTCTATGTTTGAATGATGGGACTAAATAAAATCAGTGCAGAACTCCCACATGATGAAACCTATAATGAGGCCACTGCGGAATATATTCATGTACAGGGTGGTCATCTGGATGGTTGACACATCCATCGTTTTGCCGTGTTTAACAACTAGGGTTGCCAGATCGGCCATGTTTTCCTGGATACACATACAGGGTTATTCAAAGCGATCTGAATGGCTGCCGAAAGGTAACCGAATGCTAAAATTCAACGTTCGGTTACCTTTCTTGGCCATTCGGCTATCCAGAGAGCAGGCAGTTCGCCAAATGTTGGCAAATTGCCTGCACATACGGTGCCTGTTCGGTGCCTGTTCGAGGGCAGTGAATCCCCATGAAAAAGCACTGCTTCGTCTATTTAGAGAACACAAACCAGCAGTGAAAAGTTCCCCTAATGTCCTGCCATTCGGTGGCTTCATGTGGCAGATTTATTCAGGCGAATCCCATAGGCTTCAACGTTAAAAATATTCCCCTTTTAATCCAATCTATACTATAAAAGAGTAAGGGCTGGCGTGTCCGTCGCCAAACCCCTACTGCTCATGCGCGCGCAACCAGCGGTGGTTGGCTGCGCGCGCATGCAACCGCCGCGGCACGAGCCGGCTGTGCGCTTGCCGCGGCGGTTACAAGATGCGCACGCAGCAGCCGGGTAGTGGCTGCGCACGCATCCTGTAGAGCCGGATGCGCTCGCAGCCACTACCCGGCTGCCGCGCGTGCATTCAAACCCCTGAGCGGCGAAGGGAAAGTTTCCTCGCTTCCGCTCTTTGAAGGACCCAAGCCGCGGTCACGTGGGAGTCCCACGTGACCGCGGCTTGGGTCCTTCAACGAGCGGAAGCGGGGAAACTTTCCCTTCGCCGCTCAGGCAGGTAAGTATGCCGGAGACAGAGCTCCAGGGGCAGCTGTCCGAATGCCGATAGAGCATTCGAACAGCCGCCCCATGTCTGGTCTGGGGTCTGAGCTGGGCCATATCCATGAGAGCTTGGGGGGCAGTATATCCACGAGCTGGGGCAGTATATCCAGGAACTGGGGCAGTATCTCCATGAGCTGGGGCAATATCCACGAGCTGGGGCAATATCCACGAGCTAGGGCAATATCCACGAGCTGGGGCAATATCCACGAGCTGGGGCAGTATATCCATGAGCTGGGGCAGTATCCATAAGCTGGGGCAGTATCCATGAGCTGGGGCAGTATATCCATGAGCTGGGGCCATATCCACGAGCTGGGGCAGTATCCATGTGCTGGGGCAATATCCATGAGCTGGGGCAGTATATCCATGTGCTGGGGCAGTATATCCATGTGCTGGGGCAGTATCCATGAGCTGGGGCAGTATATCCATGTGCTGGGGCAGTATCCATGAGCTGGGGCAGTATATCCATGTGCTGGGGCAGTATCCATGAGCTGGGGCAGTATATCCATGTGCTGGGGCAGTATATCCATGAGCTGGGGCAGTATATCCATGAGCTGGGGCAATATCCATGAGCTGGGGCAGTATTTCCATGTGTTAGGGCAGTATATTCATGAGCTGCTGGGGCAGTATATCCATTTGTGAGCTGGGGCAAATCCATGTGTGAGCTGGGGCAATATCCATGTGTGAACTGGGGCATATGTGTGAGCTGGGGCATATCCATGTGTGAGCTGGGGCATATCCATGAGCTGGGGCATATCCATGTGTGAGCTGGGGCAATATCCATGTGTGAGTTGGGGCAATATCCATGTGTGAGCTGGGGCATATGTGTGAGCTGGGGCATATGTGTGAGCTGGGGCATATCCATGTGTGAGCTGGGGCATATCCATGAGCTGGGGCATATGTATCCATGTGTGAGCTGGCTGGGGCAATATCGATAACGTGTCCACAGGTTGGGGGGGCGCACAATTCTTGGCTGGCTCCGGGCGCTGACAACCCACGCTACGCCACTGCCTATCGCCGTCTGCTCTGAGCGCATCCGGCTCTACAGGATGCCCGCGCAGCCTCTATCCGGCGGCTGCACACGCTTCCTGTTCTCCTGGATGCGCGCGGGCCGACAGGTAGAGGCTGCGCGCATATCCAGCGTCTTAGTTGGGGGCACTTTAAACCACGTGAGCTGGGAGCACTTATACCCACGGGAGCTGGGGGCAACTATAC
Source organism: Leptobrachium leishanense (assembly GCA_009667805.1). NCBI lineage: Eukaryota > Metazoa > Chordata > Amphibia > Anura > Megophryidae > Leptobrachium > Leptobrachium leishanense. Next base: position 331,187,034 of record CM019067.1, read on the forward strand.
CAGCTGGGGGCAACTATACCCACGGGAGCTGGGGGCAAAAATTCCCATGTGAGCTGGGGGTAAATATTCCCATGTGAGCGGGGGCCATAATACCCATGTGAGCTGGGGGCAATTTTACCCATGTGAGATGGGGGCAATTATAACCATGTGAGCTGGGGCAAATATACCCATACGAGCTGGGGGGCAAATATACCCATGTGAGCTGGGGGGCAAATATACCCATGTGAGCTGGGGGGCAAATATACCCATGTGAGCGGGGGCAAATATACCCATGTGAGCGGGGGCAAATATACCCATGTGAACGGGGGAAAATATACCCATGTGAGCTGGGGTAATTATACCCATGTGAGCTGGGGGCAAATATACCCATGTGAGCTGGGGCAAATATACCCATGTGAGCTGGGGTAATTATACCCATGTGAGCTGGGGCAAATATACCCATGTGAGCTGGGGCAATTATACCCATGTGAGCTGGGGCAATTATACCCATGTGAGCTGGGGGGCAAATATACCCATGTGAGCTGGGGCAAATATACCCATGTGAGCTGGGGCAAATATACCCATGTGAGCTGGGGGAATATATACCCATGTGATCTGGGGGAATATATACCCATGTGATCTGGGGGCGATTATACCCATGTGAGCTGGGGCAAATATACCCATGTAAGCTCCTTCGCTTAACAATAGACTGCCCTCTGGGCAGGCTTTCCACCAAGTATCTAATAAACCGTTTATTGTAATATTCTGCAGCAAAAAGTCTCTTTATTTATAGATTTTTTGGGGATATTTGAAGCATTTTTCAGTATTTTTTTGCCAAAAAAAATCCAATTTATTTTTTTTAATCGTTTTCTCTTTTTCTGTAACAGCCCTTTTTATTATCATTCATTGGATTTTATATGTAAATTTCAGACATTTTCGCTCAGTAGGTTCTTTGCAAACAGCGTTTCACTTTTCAAACATTCAAGCGTAATGGTCTTTTTTTTTCTCTCCATTCGTCTGTGGTGTCGGCTTTTTCCGGTGGCTGCGCTGCGTGTGGTTGGCTCCTGCTCGGGTTTTTCCGGCGTTTTCGGCGGGGTTCATCCAGATGTTTTTGCTGGTTTTTGGCGTGCATTGCGGTGAGTTTTCGTCGGGTTTGCGGTGGCTTTTCCCTGCGCTTCGACGGCCCTGTGGTGCTTGCTGAAAACACCGCAGGGTCGCCGAAATGGGATCGCTGAATCGCACCGAATTGAAGAGAACGAAAAGTCTCCGAACGTGCAGCGACTTTTCGATTCTCTTTGAATAACCCTGATAGTTTATTCATGCTGATGGGCAGTGCATGAAAAATACTGCACCTAACAGTATTTGTAGCTTTCTTTTGGAAATCGGCATACTGAAAAATTCTGAAATTATCTATAAAGCCGATATTTCAGGAATCGAAATGCCGGGAAGACCGAAATGGAATCTCTTGAACAGAAAAATGTCCGAAATGGGGCCGAAAAAAGTCCTGACTTTTGGCTATCAGGTAGCAAAACATTGAAACAATGAAAAAGATGTGGGTGACATGACTATATTATTGTGATTTCCGAATTCAGCCAAAAATACATTAAAACCATCTGACAGCTTGCAGAAAGTGCATCCATCGCAGACCATGTGTGATTAATCTCTGACACAAATCACAACGTTTCATTCCCTAAATAATTGGGGTTATTAATATTTTCTAAATATTTATATGTGTAGTTATAAGTAAAATGTTAAACGTAGAGAGGTCTGTTCAGTTTTCACGAAGACCCTGCTGTTCTTTCTTCATTTTAAGGAACGTACGTTGCAAAGGTTGGTTCGAGGTGTTTGCGTGAATCTGGTTAATCATTATGCCGTCCAACAACAGACGAATGAGGGAGGAACAAAAATGTTGTTTTAAGATATCTCAAAATATTTACCCCTGGGCGAGGCAAGTGCAACAAACAAGCCTTACAGTCAGGTTGAATTCTGGAGACTCTTCACTAACCAATTGGTTTGGGCCATGAACTACACCACCACGTCCGGCAAAAGCAAAAACAAAATTTGTGAAAATACCGAGAGCAGACAACATCTTGGGAATCCCCATAGCTTGCCCCTTGTGGAGTTAGGTTGTGCTGGTACATAGGAAACCTAGACCAAGTGACTATCAGTTTGCCAACTTCCCGGTGAGTCTTCCCGGCATGAGAGAAACATCAACCACCAGTGGTGAGGAGGAGTAGAAGAAAACCGTCTACATCGGGGGTTAGGAACCTTGACCCTGCAGATGATTTGAGACTAATTTTCCCATATGTTTCTCCTAACTGGATGAGTGGCTGAGTATAAAGGAAGATGTAGTTCCAAAACATCTGCAGGCCAAGGCCCCCCACCCTTGGTCTACACTTAACGAGCAATGAGTTTTCCAGTATGGAATCCCATTTAAGTTAAGGAGTAACTATGTATAAATTAGGAAAAACAATATTTTTGAGAACAGGCAATCATTTGTAAGACCACTATTGATTGTCCTTCTGTCGGTCCCTCCTCATGTCTCAAAGATTTGTCAAGAACTGACAACCCTTTCACTGAACCATGGCCTGTCCAATGGACCAAATAGATATCTAGGGATTTAGGTATAAATAAAGCAAAACAATATTTATTAGAACAGGGAATTGCTTGTAAGAACACCAAAGCTTGCCCTTCTGCCGGTCCCTCAAGTCTCAAAGATTAGGCAAGAATCTACAATCTGTCCACTGAAACACAGCCTGTCCAATGGACCAAATACGTTAGGGCACCTAGGGTCCATCCAGATTCCATACTACTTCTGGTCTCCCCCAACATAGCGGAAAGTGTTTTAGGAATGAGGGTGAAAAGTGGTTACAAAGAAAATATTTGGGTAATACATATCAGGGACACCACAGACAAAACCCATGGCAATTGGACAGGACCAAAAAGCGTACGGCAATCGGCACATGTCCAATGTGTCCGATGGCCAGGATTGTGCAGAACTAGAATTTCAAGGTATTTTCTTCAACATGAGAGATACTGCAAACCCAACAATCCATTTCAGCTAAGTTGGTTCACCTGAGCAAGACGAGCGAGGACTATTCCATAGACGTAGATAAATTAAACCAAATCTAGGAGAATATTAATAAAGGCAATAGCCTAGAGCATTGAGGGCGAACCTTGGCAACCCAGATGTTTCTGAACTTCATGTACCATGATGCTCAACCAACCTTATGCGTGAGCGTGACTAACCATCAATGGACATGTAGTTCCAAAAGAACTGGGGTGCCAAGCTTCACCATTACTGGCCTAGAGGAACCCAATATCTCGACCTTTAGTAAAGTCAATTTACAAGTAAGAGTACATTATGATAATTATTAAGAAGTAGCTGTTATGGCAAAGGTATAAGGATTTTAAGCTATGAGACTACTCAACGGACATGTTAGACCTTGATGTCATTGGAGAAGACCTTGTGGAGAAGTTGAGGCCACAATGTGAAAGGACCCATGCCCAAAAAAACAGAATAGTTTTTTAAGAGGTCAGTAAAATACTGACCCCCCCAAATACTCCAGTGTCTGAAGGAAAGACAGAGATTCTGTGGAACGATTAATCTGTATCTGGTTTTCTTGGACCTTTTCTTGTAGTAAAGATGGAGGGTTTTTTTAAACGTCAAAATGAAACCGGTGGCAGATCACACTTTCTTAGAAACATCTATCTTGTGATGTCTGCGGCCATGTGAGGAGACTTTATTAATCCTTGTGATAAGAGATATGAAAAAGGAAAGTCTTTAATGTAGGTCAGCGCTACGTCTGTTCATGCTTTGCAGCAATCTGGGAACGCCCAGTCCACGATCGCTTTGCTGCCTGCGAACATTGTGATCTTCCCATGATGTAAGAGGTCTGAGGAAGCATCCAGGGTTATTGTCCCAAGGTAATTTCTCAGCAAACATATGGCTTCGGAAACAACAACTCTGGACCCCGGATAATCCAGCAGCCTGGCGTGGATCTAGCGTGTTCTAAATAAATCACTGGACCGTGTCCAAAATACACTCCTTCAACATCTTGTGCATCACTCAGAATGGATCTAGCTCCAACACCACAAATAAAGACACGTATCAGTAAGGGGCAGGAGTCGCAACCTAGACCCTCCAGATGTTTTGGAAGTGCGTATTCCATGAAGCTCAGGCATTCATTAGGTTGGCTGAGCTTCATGGGAGATGTAGTTCCAAAACCTCCGAAATGCCAAAGTTGCTGACCTCTGCTATTCACATCTAATCTGTATATTTGTTTTGTGTTAATATCTTGCATTTTATTACTTTGTATTTCTGTAACAATTCAATGTTCTTGAACCCAGGACATACTGAAAATGAGAGAAATCTCAATGTATCCTTCCTGGTAAAATACTTTATAAATAAATAAATAAATACAATATTATTTCAATTGATACAATATTAGAGAAGTCTCTATTAACTCTATTGATGGGGGTGTATGGGTGGGGAAACAATTCCCTAATTCGGCCACAATTAATAATATCAATAACATCAGGATCGGGTTTTTGTTTTTGAAGTTGAAATATTGTATTTTATATTGTGTATCCCATACAACTGCAGGATGGGGAAAGGCACAACGACCACAAGGAGAGTACTTCATGTTAAGCCCTTTACCGCTTCACTGGATGATGATGACAATAATTGCACGAAAGCTCGATTAAATATCAGGTTGTCTGCTATTGCAACTGCCAGACATTGGCCTCCATGCTGTCGAGGGAAACGCACGGGCGCTGAGTCCTCTGCAGTCAGAAGCAGCTGATCCATCCCACAAACCATTGTCTCTATTAGTGGAGTTGTTAAAGGAGGCCAGGCACCCACATACTCTCATCCCAACCAGCCACTCTCAATCCCATTCTACTCAGTCACAAACACTTCAATCCTACTCAACCACAAACACACCCATCCTAATCAACCACAAACATGCCGTCCTATGCAACCACAAACACACCCATCCTAATCAACCACAAACATGCCCGTCCTATGCAACCACAAACATGCCCATCCTACTCATCCACAAACACGCCCATCCTACTTGGCTGCAAACACGCCCATCCTACTCAACCACAAACACGCCCATCCTAACTCGACCATAAACACGACCATCCGATTCAACCACAAACATGCCCTTCCTATGCAACCACAAACACGCCCATCCTACTCAACCACAAACACTCCCATCCTACTTGCCCCCAGTAGCTCACTTATGGATATTGCCCCCAGTAGCTCACTCATGGATATATATTGCCCCCAGTAGCTCTCATGGATATATATTGCCCCCAGTAGCTCACTTATGGATATATATTGCACCCAGTAGCTCACTCATGGATATATATTGCCCCCAGTAGCTCACTTATGGATATATATTGCCCCCAGTAGCTCACTCATGGATATATATTGCCCCCAGTAGCTCACTTATGGATATATATTGCACCCAGTAGCTCACTTTGGATATATATTGCCCCCAGTAGCTCACTCATGGATATATATTGCCCCCAGTAGCTCACTTATGGATATATATTGCACCCAGTAGCTCACTCATGGATATATATTGCCCCCAGTAGCTCACTCATGGATATATATTGCCCCCAGTAGCTCACTTATGGATATATATTGCACCCAGTAGCTCACTCATGGATATATATTGCCCCCAGTAGCTCACTCATGGATATATAGTGCCCCAGCAGCTCACACATGCATATTCAGCACTTCGATCCTACTCAGCACTTCCACCCTACTAAGCCACAAACACTTGCTCCCATCCTACTCAGCCAGAAAAACATATTTTATGCTCAAACACAAACACTCCCTTCCTACTCTGCTAAAAACACTTACATCCCACTAAACCACAAACACTCCAATCCTACTCAGGGACAAAAACATACTCCCATCCTACTCAGCCACATATACATTCTCATCCCACCTGCATAATCTAGTATATGGGAGATTGAAGTACAATTTTGAGGCTCTAGGAAACAAGTGGACTCTATTTATGGTGGAGCAGGTAAAATGCCCCTAATGGTGACGTCACAGCATGTTGGAAGGTCACAAACCTTCTTCCAGATAGAAGAAAGCCATTCAGTCCTTTAAATTCCCTGATTCATGACCACTTTACCAAGCCAGGTCATTCTATTAGAATATACTACCTTGCACAGATGTTACTAAATACAGACAGAAGGTACTATATTTGGGGCAAATAATTCACATAGCTGACATTTCAAGATGACATCACCAATCCATGCAGTGCATTTTATGTCCATAAAAATGAAAACACATTTAAATTGCTTTTATCAATGAATCTGATGTCTATCGGCATCATGGTCTGCTGCATGGAGGTCCTCGGTATCCCTTCTGGTGCAACCAGAACACCTTGGGCCCCCGCCGGTTTCCTCTGATCGTAAAAATGAAAATGCAGCCAGCGGCACGTGCACTCTGAAGATGCCACGGTGGTGCCTGCGCCGCCTCCTCACGTGACGTGTCATGTGAGGGGCGGCGCCAGTGCAACGTGCCTGCTCCAGTTGACTGGGATGCAGGCACGCTGCAGGTGCCACCACGGCATCTTCAGAGTGTGCGCACCACTGGCTGAATGTTAATTTCTACGATCCTCAGAGGAAACCGGCGGGGGCCCAATGTGTCGCCCCAAACTGGGCCCCCACTGACCCGCGGACCCTCAGACAATGCGGTGAGCAACCCAGGGGGGCAATATATATCTGCTGGGGGCAATATATATCCATGTGTGAGCTACTGGGTGCAATATATATCCATAAGTGAGCTACTGGGGCCAATATATATCTGAGTGAGCTACTGGGGCAATATATATACATATGTGAGCTACTGGGGTACTATATATCCATGAGTGAGCTACTGGGGGCAATATATATCCATGAGTGAGCTACTGGGGGCAATATATATCCATGAGAACTACTGGGGCAATATATATTCATGAGTGAGCTACTGGGGGCAATATATATCTATGAGTGAGCTACTGGGGCAATATCCATAAGTGAGCTAATGGGGACAATATATATCCATATGTGAGGTACTGTGGGCAATATATATACATGAGTGAGCTACTGGGGGCAATATATATCTGAGTGAGCTACTGGTGGCAATATATATATATATGCGTGAGCTGCTGGGGCACTATATATCCATGAGTGAGCTACTGGGGGCAATATATATACATGTGTGAGCTGCTGGGGCACTATATATCCATGAGTGAGCTACTGGGGGCAATATATATCCATAAGTGAGCTACTGGGGGTAATATATATTCCTTGAGTGAACTGCTGGGGGCAATATATATCCATGTGTGAGCTGCTGGGGGCAATATATATCCATGTTTGAGCTGCTGGGGCAATATATATCCATGTTTGAGCTGCACATTACTGTGGGTTTTATTGCTGTGGATTGTGATATGCTTATACACACTGCACATTACTGTGAGGTTTATTGCTGTGCAGCTCTGTAGTACGCTCATACACACTGCACATTCCAGTGAGGTTTATTGCTGTGCAGCTCTGTAATGTGCAGTGTTTCAGGATTGTACAGTATCTTTTAAACTGATCAGCAGTTTCACACATTTTCCACAGGGACTTTCTGTGCCGCGGCGCAGCCTTAGCTGCAATGAATGTGTGATGGCTGCTGCAGCAGTGCGGTGGCCATCTGTAAGTATGGAGGAGGGGCACAATTCGTTGCTGGGTCCAAATGGTTTTTCAAAAAGGTTATTTTTGGAGTTCAGAAATAAATTCTTTGGCACAATAATGTACCTGTGGGTGTTGCATTGTAGGGAGTGTTTTTTTTAATGGGTGTGGCCTCTTGTGGGTGCGGAACAAGGGGGGCCCCATAATCTCCTATTGCCCGGTGGCCCCATTAGTTGTCAGTCCGCCCCTGCCTATACTGCTCATTATTGTCAATAAACATGGGTGGCACTAGTGCGTCCTTTCATTTCTGAGAGCGGACTCCTGGCCCCTGTTTTCAATGTGTAGGAAAGACTCTCAGTATTAAGACATTGTTTAATGATTTAGATATATATAAAGGATTGTAGTGCATCATGCTGGGATTTCCTGAGTCTAAGGCAGCACACGCAGGTCTGGAAACAAGTCATACATATTACTGTGGCTAAAATTAAATAAATTATCAATTCACAATTTAAAACAATGGCTGAATTGTCCATTTCGTGGAAAAGACGGACAATTCTAATCCTTTGAATATCAAGAAATCTGGGAAGACAAGCATCATATGGAAAATATTGCCAGATGACCGTAAGTATCCTATTGTGCGTTACGCAGGAGCGGAATCAAAGAGTCGCCACTGAGGTACTTCCTGAGAGTTTAAAGAAAAACCCAGCAGGCAAAGGATAGTCTAATCAGATTGGTCCCCAGAGATGACAACGTCATTGCTGCACTTCATCCACCCCATTTTGACTGACCTCATGGTGATTTTCACATTGTATTACACACATGTCCCACCAATGTGGACGTTTTTCTCACGTTGCCAAAGTCATCTTTGGGGGTAGCTGAGCGTTTTATATGGAAGAGGTTTGTCAGCCATTATCTGTGTGCTGTCCATGGTTGCTTGAATAAATCTGATTGGTTTATGGGATGTTGGCATGCAGTGTCCATCAACAAAGATTTAAGCTGGACAAATACCGGGCAAGACCCCTGGTTGACTGGGGTAACCAGCTAATTGTCCCAGCTGGCCAATGCCAGCCTGATCCTACCATTGAGTCAACCAGTGGGGAGACCACAAGGTCCCCAGGCAGGCTTTGCCAGTTTTAAATGGCGACATCAGAATAAATCAGAAAGATGGGGTAGAAGGAGGTTGCAACACATGGTGCCTCTCCGGAAATTATCAAATGGAACCCAAAAACGCCACCCATGCCCATATCCCAGTCCAGGTTGATTCTAAGTCGATTTATTCGACATCTCGTTATTGGCACAAGCTGACTTTAGGTTTTCTCGAGGAAGAATCAGCAAGACTAAACCGTTGGGCAAGTTATAAGATTTTGACCTGATTAAAGTGAACCCGTCGATACAGCAACCTTTCATGTAATATACCATTAAGGTATGAATACGTCAGAATATGTGAGAATACGTGAGAATAATTTGGAGTTTCATGAAACCAAGTAAGGCAAATTGGCAAAACTATACTAAATTCTACCCTATCTGCAGCTCCTCGGCTGGAACGAAGCGAACAGATTTAGGGGAACTCCCGCTCGACTCAAACTATTCATTTATTACAACAAACTGAGGGAGAGCGTTCTCCACGTTTAGCTTCCATGTTGTTGAAATTGAGATAAACAATACATTATTTTTTTTTCTCTATCTGCAAATTTACATCAATTAACCCATGTAGGTTGTTTCTTGAATCATTTAGAAACCGTGTCAAAACCTTGGGAAAATATTGTGGTACTTGGAAAATTTAGCAAGTTAATATACCCTAACGGTTTAATAATTTTTCAACGTTCCGTACCTTCGTATAATTATTAGGGATGTGCCCGAAACGGGTTTCGGAATTTCGGAATTTTCACGAAATTTCCCGATTCGTGTCTTCGGATTCGGCCGAATTTCCGAATCGGGTCGGACCTGTGACGGAATGGGGTGTTATCCGTCTGCGGGTGTGCTCCAATCCGACCCCTCTTGATGGCGTCAGGCCCGACTACCGAGTGTCACGGCACTCGGCGTCTCGAGCGGCCTGAGATGACCCTGGCGTTACTTGGCGAGATGGTGCTGCCGAATTAAGTTGACCCGTTCTGCGTAGTGGGGAGCTAGGAGGCCACAGAGTGTCTCCTGCACTGTGATTTTAGCGATGAAATGACGACACCAAACGGGGCTGTATGCTTCAAGTCAAACGCAGTTGAACTGACTTTTTACTCAAAGGGGACACTCATTTAAACATCTCACACACAAAGGAGACATGCCCAGGCTTGAATGGGAACTCAATTTGCATACAATGGCATGCTTGTATCATCAGATTACACACACACACACAGAGCTAATGTACACAGAAATTAGCATACAATTGAATTTCAACACGCACAACCGAAAGAGTCTGAAATAAAGAAAAAGGTCTTTGAAATGTCCCATGCTGTTAGTTCTGGGGCTCGCTGGTCAGAGCCCCTATGTCCGTTCCATGACAGGACCCGAAAACCGATAGATTCGAAAAGTTTTCCGAGCCGAAACGAAAAAATTTCGGATTTTTCAAATGGACTTGAAATGTGTGAAATCGAAATTTATTTTCGCTCTATTCATGATTTCAGTTCCATTCGTGATTTCGGTTCCATTTCGGTAATTCTGGAAATCGTATATTTAACTATTATCGGTTATATCGCTGATTCTGTAAATTTTGTATTTGTAAATGCGTATCACTTGTTTCTTGTGGCATTCGGGTCAGTTTAGCGTTTTTTAAATCGTTTTGTTCATTTTTTTTGTTCCTTGGCTTTCATACCATTTTAATATGATTAAATAAAGTTGTGAAATGTATATTCAATTATTCATAAGAAAAAAAGGATCTTTATTTAATAAAAAAAACCACGATAGAATCGCCAGAATTATCATAGACACTTTGAAACGAGGAGAACAGACGTTCCGAAAAAACGAAAATTTCCGAAAATTCCGAAAAGTCGATACAAAAAACGAGCAAAGTGACCCGAAAATACGAAAAATGGTCGATATTCCGAAAAAAAAATGTACACGAAAAACGAGCCGAACTGAATCGGAATAGAAATCGGTCGAAACGAGCCGAATCGAAAAGTTTAAACATCCGAACAAATCGAACCGAATCGAACCGAAAAAAAAATCGGTGCACAAGCCTAATAATTATCAACCTATGAAGGTTGACTCTGGAATTATTTAGAAACGGAGATAAATCTTGGGAAGAACATTGTTAAAATTTAGCAAAGGAAATTAGCATACCTCTATTATTCAATTGTGTGTGTTTTTAAGGGTGTTCACCGTTAGGAGGTAATTCTCCTTTATTTCAAATTGATTTCGTTTTAGAATGCAGAATTAATAAAAGTAAAATTTTAAGAATTTGTGATAATTGTAACCACGAATGTCAATTGGAAATTAATATACCATTAAGGTATGAATACGTCATCGAGTACACGGGAACCTGAATAGGACTAAAACTAAAGAGGTTATTAAAAGAGACCGGAAATTTTATAGGAATTTCGATGCTCTTTCGTTTGGTGCACTCTGGTGCGATTCGGCGATTCAAATTTGCCAACCCTGTGGTGAATTCAGTATTCACCGCAGGGTCTCCAAAGTGTGCCGAAGGGATATGGCGAACGGAGCAGATAAACCCGACGAACGCCGCTGAACAGACCCCCGAATGCATCCGCAAATCCCTTTCTTTTGAAATCAATGTTTACGTTCGTGTATTGCGGAAAAGATGAGGTTGTGTTGGGCAAGGCGGCCTCAGACACCCCTCAATGCAAATCCATCTTAAAAGGGATCCACCAGTCATTTCCCAATGCATCCTTGAAAAGGCATGACACAAATAATGACACAGCTGAAACCAGGACCTTTTCACCAACATTTCGGCCATTTCTCGGTCCGGCAGATTTAAATTCGAGTTTTCCGACATTTCGATTCCTGATAAAAATCCGTCTCAGACGTCGTCTCTCGCGGCTGTACTTTTTAATGGAAATATCAGCTTCAGCAATTCAAATCGACTTTACTGGTATGCCGATTCCTGAAAAATAACAAGTCCTGAAAGGTGCTGATAAATGGATATTCAGGCAGAAAAACAGAGGGAATAAAAAACTTCAAAAAAATGTAATCATCAGATTTTTCTAATAGTCACGTTTAAATGCTAAAATCTGCATGATGCTGGCCCAAAATAAGCTTTATTGGGCGTTTTTCCCAGACAGCTTTTTCCGGTCCACCAGCATTTTTCCAATATCATCTCTGGCTGAATTTTTTCTATTTAATCAGCCGATATTAACCCCTTCCTTACCAAATGATTTTCCAAAAAAACATTATCAGAAACCAGTGGTTTTTTGAAATACAATTTTTAATAATTTGTACAGTAATACATATCTATTACTGTAATAAACTATTTGGCCAGCAGATGGTGCCATCTACTGCCAAACTGAGTTACAGAGGTTTTAACAGCTTCTATTTCTCCTGCGTCGGCTGCTGACAGTTTCTGAAAGCCCGATATTTCAGAGCATTCAGCTGACGATTTTTACAGTTTTATCTCTTTGGGCATTATGTCCACAGGGCTAAATCTTTGGCTGCACCTTCTGCAGCCCAAAAGCTAACGAAATTCATTTGCTTTTGGGCTGCAGATTAGCATATCGAGATATCTCGATATCGGGGCACCGGATGGTGCCTTTGTAGCCCGAGATATCTCGCTATCAGTAGCGAAGGGGTTAAAAATAAAGAAAAAAACGTCTCAGAGAATTAAATCGAGACCCCAGTTTCACTTTTTAATTGAACAATATGGTAGCACATAAATCTGTGGTTTCTTTTTCACAGCTCAGCATTGTATTTTCCTGTCACTTTACTCTGTAACCTGATATCAGTCATCTTCCTTATGCCGACAAGAACAGAAACTCCCACCCACTACTGTGAACAGGAAAGTTATGGAGCAGGAAGCTGAGTCCTCAGTAGCTGAAGGAATGATTAAATAGGATTAACTGTGTGAGGGCGAAAAAGTAAACAGCTCCCATCGCTAAAATGTTTCTCTCACCGGACGGCATTTCTGAAGCCTCACAACAAAAACTAAAACTGTTCTTTCAATTGCAAAAAATGTTTTAATGGATGCTGCAAATTATCAGGCCTTTTTGTTGGGGTTTGATTGCTCTGTGTGAGTTATTACCACCTATTTAAATGACATTCCACAATCTGTAATGCTACATTGTTTCATATCTTGAAAAGTCTGCAGAATTCTCAGCACATAAAACCCAAACAAAACATAAAACCTCCGGCTGCGCCCTTCATTTCTGCCGCTCATTAAAGGGTTGTTGCATCTTGTAAACACCGCAGGGTGTAAATATTTATGTTGTAGTTACTGACATAATCACTCATTTTATTGTTTTGTTTTTATTGACTTAATAATCGTTCACTTTATTGTTTTACTAATCTTGTCAAAACAGAAAAGAACGACGAGTCTCAGTCACCTTTACGATGGTGACTAATGGAAAGACAAAGTTCTTTAGGGGAAAGAGACACAACAAATGATTTCTTCTGTCCAACAGATAAACTACAAACATGATTTAAAACCAAAATATACATTTCTACTTGAAGGGCCAGTACCACCAAAAAAACGACATATCCTTATTGTGTTTATTTCATGTTGCTGATATCTTACATGTGTTTGTTTTACTATTGTATGTTTAGTTATGAAAATATTTTCCCTATATGTGTCACTGGGTGCATCCATTGTGTGATATTTTCCTCTATATGAGTCACTGGGCGCATCCATTGTGTGATATTTTCCTCTATATGAGTCACTGGGTGCATCCATTGTGTGATATTTTCCTCTATATGTGTCACTGGGTGCATCCATTGTGTGATATTTCCCTCTATATGTGTCACTGGGTGCATCCATTGTGTGATATTTTCCTCTATATGAGTCACTGGGCGCATCCATTGTGTGATATTTTCCTCTATATGTGTCACTGGGTGCATCCATTGCAGTGACGTGCGGTGAGGTCAGTGGCTGGTGAGGCACTGGCTAGTATCAGAGCCAGATATACACAGGGTTAAGCAGTCGCAATTTACGCATTTGATTATCGTTATATAGGAGAATAGAGTTTCACTATATATAAAGTAAAGTTCGCATTTGTTATTTTTTTTACAGTTCTAAGAGCATGCACTTATAATACTGACTAATAGAGGGCACTATTGCAACTCTTACTTTAAAATAAAGTTTGCATATAGGTTTTTAGTTCTAAGAGCATGCACTTACAATACTGACTAATAGAGGGCACTATTTTATTTTATTTATTTATTTATTTATTTGCAAAGGATTTTACCAGGAAGGATACATTGAGATTTTTCTCGTTTTCAAGTATGTCCTGGACTTACACACATGCTGACTGCTGAGCTCTGCCAGCCCCCCCCCCATGACTGACGAGGACAATCACATGACTGTCCTGCATCAATCAATCCATGGGGAGCTCTGCCTCCCATGGGGGGCGTTTTTTTTAAAAAAAAAGAATTGCTTGCGACCAATGGTGCTTTCCCATTGCCCCATATTTCAATTGCTCTCAGTGCCTCTGGAGGCACTGAAAAGCGTAGAACCAGGAAGTCAGCTTGAGCTACACAATTAGCATAGCGTTATGCTGTAGGCTATGCTGGCTCAGTGCTGCCCCTGCTGTCTGTGTAGTGAATCACACACACACACCAGCCAGCAAACTGAAAGTACAGGGGAAAAAAAAGCGGAGGACAGAGAAGCACAGCGAGGGAGCGTGGAGAGGTGAGTATGAGAACTTTTTCCAATGAATAACATTTTATTTACAGATTAACTATACATGCATGTCATTGCAGCACAATGAGCATATTAATTTACTGGAATGGCAGGGGACGTCCTGCCTCTCCTGCCACCCCTGACTGCACGTCCCTGATCCATTGTGTGATATTTTCTTCTATATGTGTCCCTGGGTGCATCCATTGTGTGATACTTTCCTCTATATGTGTCACTGGGCGCATCCATTGTGTGATATTTTCCTCTATATGTGTCACTGGGTGCATCCATTGTGTGATATTTCCCTCTATATGTGTCACTGGGCGCATTAACTGTGAGATATTTTCCCCATATGTGTCACTGGGTGCATCCATTGTGTGATATTTTCCTCTATATGTGTCACTAGGTGAATCCATTGTGTGATATTTTCCTCTATATGTGTCACTGGGTGCATCCATTGTGTGATATTTCCCTCTATATGTGTCACTGGGTGCATTAACTGTGAGATATTTTCCCCATATGTGTCACTGGGTGCATCCATTGTGTGATATTTTCCTCTATATGTGTCAGTAGGCGCATCCATTGTATGATATTTTCCTCTATATGTGTCACTGGGTGCATCCATTGTGTGATATTTTGTGTTGTATCTTTCCATCACTTGCTCCTCACTGTGTCAGTCACCGAGTCATATCTTTGTATTATGTGGGACGTATTCAAAGGGCATCATCACCAGGGGTAGATTAGAAGTCTATTAAGCTCCCTGTCTTATCTCCTTCAGCTGCCAGCTCTTATCTAAAGTAGCCTGGAGAACAATACACATCCTACAGCCTTATCTAGCATTCCCTCCTCCACCTCGCTAACTGTTAAATACTGTAGATTAAATAAATCACAGCAGCAAAGTAAAACCTTCGCACAGTTTTTGGTAAATGTTGCGTCATTGAAAATATCCACAAAATGGAAACAGGAGACTAAAAGCTTTTTTTTTTTCTTTTTACATGCAATTACGCTAATCAAAGAAAAAACAGCACCTTGTGTTTTCTATGATTTTTATTCTTTAGTTATATAGTGCTGGCATATTCCGCAGCACTGTACAATGGGCACAATATAGACAGGGTTACAATACATTGAACAGCAATTGACAAACCAGTACAGGAGGAAATGAGGGCCCTATTCCCGTGGGAACTCACAATCTAGAAGGGTTGGGGATGGAAACAGGAGGAGAGGACTACAAGGTGAGAGTGATGGGCTGCAAGGTGAAAGTGATGGGCTGCAAGGTGAGAGTGATGGACTGCAAGGTGAGAGTGATGAACTGCAAGGTGAAAGTGATGGACTGCAAGGTGAAAGTGATGGACTGCAAGGTGAGAGTGATGGGCAGCAAGGTGAGAGTGATGGACTTCAAGGTGAGAGTGATGGGCTGCAAGGTGAGAATAATGGGCTGCAAGGTGAGAGTGATGGACTGCAAGGTGAGAGTGATGGACTTCAAGGTGAGCATGATGGATTGCAAGGTGAGAGTGATGGGCTGCAAGGTGAGAGTGATGGACTGCAAGGTGAGAGTGATGGGCTGCAAGGTGAGAGTGATGGACTGCAAGGTGAGAGTGATGGACTGCAAGGTGAGAGTGATGGACTGCAAGGAGAGAGTGATGGACTGCAAGGAGAGAGTGATGGGCTGCAAGGTGAGAGTGATGGACTGGTGGTGAGAGTGATGGACTGGTTGCGTCAGTGAGTCGGGTGGTAGGTTTGCCTGAATAGGAATGTCTTAAGGGAGCGTTTGAAGGAAGAGAATCTAGGGGAAAGTCTGACCGTACGAGGGAGAGCGTTCCAGAGAATGGGGGCTGCGCGTGAGAAATCCTGCAGTCTATCATGAGAAGAGATGATGCGGGGAGAAGCTAGGCGCAGGTCACTGTTTGACCTTAGGGAGCGGGCTGGGGTGTATTTGGTGATTAGTGAGGACAGGTAGTGGGGCGCTGAGTTAGTGAGGGTTTTGTAGTTCAGGGTAAGGATTTTTAATTTAATTCTGCCATGGATGGGGAGCCAGTGAAGGGACTCGCAGAGAGGAGCAGCAGAGACAGAGCGGCGGGTGAGGTGGATGGAGAGCCAGTGAAGGGACTCGCAGAGAGGAGCAGCAGAGACAGAGCGGCGGGTGAGGTGGATGGGGAGCCAGTGAAGGGACTTGCAGAGAGGAGTGGCAGAGACAGAGCGGCGGGTGAGGTGGATGGGGAGCCTGTGAAGGGACTCGCAGAGAGGAGCAGCAGAGAGAGAGCGGCGGGTGAGGTGGATAGGGAGCCAGTGAAGGGACTCGCAGAGAGGAGAGGCAGAGAGAGAGTGGCGGGTGAGGTGGATGGGGAGCCAGTGAAGGGACTCGCAGAGAGGAGCAGGGCCGTAGGGAGGGTGAGGCGAGTGAGGCACTCGCCTCGGGCACAGTTGCCATGGGGCGCAGGGGCAGTCAGAAAGAAAATCACCTCTCTGACTGCCAGAGTGGAGCAGAGCGCAGGGGAGACAGGGCCGGCTGCTGCATGATTCACTCACTGAGAGCAGCGAGATGGGAGATGTGCAGGAGGATGGGAAGGAGCCGGCAGAAGGTGTCTCACTCAGCTGCTGAGCGAGGCCCCTTCCGGCTGCTCCTCCCATCCTCCTGCAAGACTTCCTGTCCACACACCACGTGGAAGGGAGGGAGCAGGGAAGAGAAGAAGTAGAGCCCCGTTCAATACCTCAGCAGCTGCTGAATTGCTGCAGCGCAGCAATTCAGTTTGCTGCAGCAGTGTCATTGAACGCTTTGGATGCAAATTTTGAATCCAAAATGGCCGACAATTTTTTAATTAAAGATTCATATTGTTTTTTGTATCACTCAGACAAAATATGATAAAGAAAAGCAGTCAGCACAATTCCGTTTTGTATGCACACACCACAAATGATAGTTTTTATTGAATAAACGTTATGTTTACTTCTGAAACAAAATATAAATTGAGCTGTAATATATGTCTATGTGCCGGGGGAAATAATAAATAAATATTTTGTAATTTGGTGAACAGAAACCTCAAAATTAACATTGCCGTACGGAATTGTTACTTGCTTCATGGCGGCGGCCATCTTTAATACGTCACACTCAGCTACTCGCAGCATCTCCTCGGGTCGCTGCAAGTGCTAAGTTAGCAGTGCTGAGCGCTGAGTGGCTGAACGGCGTTCAATGGCAAGTTGCTAACTTAGCACTTGCAGCGCTGAGGTATTGAACGCGCCTCTGGTAAGATCACCCCCAGCTGCTCTCCCCTCAAACAGCCCCCTCTCCTGCAGCTCCCACCTCCCAGCTCCCCCTCATTAGCTCTACCTCCCCAGCACTCTACCCCTATAAGATCTCTACCCCCTCTTTAGCATCTTTCCCCAGATCTCTATGCCCCAGCCCCCCAAGCTCTACCCCCACATCGCTACCTCCCAGCTCTCTGCCCCAGCCCCCAAGCTCTCTACCCCCAGCTCTCTACCCCTCATCCCTCTGGCCCCAGCCCCCTCAGCTCTCTACCCCCAGCCCCCCAGCCCTCTACCCACACATCTCTACCCCCAGCTCTCTCCCCAGCCCCCCAGCTCTCTAGCCACCGCACCCCCAGCTCTCTACCCCCACATCTCTACCCCAGCCCTCAGCTCTCTATCCCTCAGCCCTCTACCCCCCAGCCCCCCCAAATCTCTACTTCCACATATCTACCCCAGCCACCCAGCTCTTTACCACCCCAGCTCTACCCCCAGCCCTCTACCCCATCTCTACCCCAGCCCCCCAGCTCTCTACCCCCAGCCCCCCCAGATCACTACTTCCCCATATCTGCCCCCAGCTCTCTACCCCTCAGCCCCCCAGCTCTCTCTCAGCCCTCTAACCCCCAGCCCCCAAAATCTCTACTTTCACATATCTACCCCCAGCACTCTACCCCCACATCTCCCCCCAGCCCCCCAGCTCTCTATCCCCACATCTCTACCCCCAGCCCCCCAGCTCTCTTCCCCCACATCTCTACCCACCAGCTCCCCCTATAAACTCTCCTCCACTCTCCAATTTTATGTCAAATCAGTAATTTATTTTAAATAGGATTTTTTTTTCTGCATCCCCCGCCATGGTCCCCCCCCCGCGCATCACGACGCACACAGGGAAGGGGACCCGGAAGCAGTGTGCTGCAAACGGCTGGGGGACACAGCGGGAGGACATCGAGGGAACGCAGGGACAAGGTATGTACAATCCCGAGGGTGGCTCTGGGTTACTGCTTTTGGTACTGAAAATTAACCCCGAGCCACACTCGTAGTTACTGCCAGGGAGGTTAATATACATATAATAATAATGCTCCTCTCATTGAATAAAACACAACGCTCTCATGTTCACTACCCAATCCACAACGCTCTCATGTTCAATACCCAATCCACAACGCTCTCATGTTCAATACCCAATCCACAACGCTCTCATGTTCAATACCCAATCCACAACGCTCTCATGTTCAATACCCAATCCACAACGCTCTCATGTTCACTACCCAATCCACAACGCTCTCACGTTCAATACCCAATCCACAACGCTCTCATGTTCAATACCCAATCCACAACGCTCTCATGTTCAATACCCAATCCACAACGCTCTCATGTTCAATACCCAATCCACAACGCTCTCATGTTCAATACCCAATCCACAACGCTCTCACGTTCAATACCCAATCCACAACGCTCTCATGTTCAATACCCAATCCACAACGCTCTCATGTTCACTACCCAATCCACAACGCTCTCATGTTCACTACCCAATCCACAACGCTCTCATGTTCAATATCCAATCCACAACGCTCTCATGTTCAATACCCAATCCACAACGCTCTCACGTTCAATACCCAATCCACAACGCTCTCACGTTCAATACCCAATCCACAACACTCTCATGTTCACTACCCAATTCACAACGCTCTCATGTTCAATACCCAATCCACAACGCTCTCATGTTCAATACCCAATTCACAACGCTCTCATGTTCAATACCCAATCCACAACGCTCTCATGTTTAATACCCAATCCACAACGCTCTCACGTTCAATACCCAATCCACAACGCTCTCATGTTCACTACCCAATCCACAACGCTCTCATGTTTAATACCCAATCCACAACGCTCTCATGTTCAATACTCAATCCACAACGCTCTCATGTTCAATACCCAATCCACAACGCTCTCATGTTCACTACCCAATCCACAACGCTCTCATGTTCAATACCCAATCCACAACGCTCTCATGTTCAATACCCAATCCACAACGCTCTCATGTTCAATACCCAATCCACAACGCTCTCATGTTCACTACCCAATCCACAACGCTCTCATGTTCAATACCCAATCCACAACGCTCTCATGTTCAATACCCAATCCACAACGCTCTCATGTTCAATACCCAATCCACAACGCTCTCATGTTCAATACCCAATCCACAACGCTCTCATGTTCAATACGCAATCGATAAACATTACTGTGAGTTTTATTGCTGTGGTGCTCTGTGATACGCTCATACACACCGCACATTACTGTGAATTTTATTGCTGTGGTGCTCTGTGATACGCTCATACACACCGCACATTACTGTGAATTTTATTGCTGTGGTGCTCTGTGATACGCTCATACACACCGCACATTACTGTGAGTTTTATTGCTGTGGTGCTCTGTGATACGCTCATACACACCGCACATTACTGTGAGTTTTATTGCTGTGGTGCTCTGTGATACGCTCATACACACCGCACATTACTGTGAATTTTATTGCTGTGGTGCTCTGTGATACGCTCATACACACCGCACATTACTGTGAGTTTTATTGCTGTGGTGCTCTGTGATACGCTCATACACACCGCACATTACTGTGAGTTTTATTGCTGTGGTGCTCTGTGATACGCTCATACACACCGCACATTACTGTGAATTTTATACTGCTGTAGTGCTCTGTGATACGCTCATACACACCGCACATTACTGTGAATTTTATTGCTGTGGTGCTCTGAAACACTCATACACACACGGTCCTCTAAAACATCTGGGAATAACTTGGCCTCTGGCCCCGTGGGGCCTCATAACTGAGCTTCACTTAAGGCCTCACCAAATCTGGAGCCGCCTCTGCTGACTAACACAGGGGAGACTAACGTTATTTAGTATTATTAATTTTGTTATTTATTACCTATTTTCCTCTAAATAACCTCTAAAAATATTGTTTGGGGGGGGCACAATTTTCTATTCTTGCCTCGGGTGCAAAAGGAGCTAGCTACGGCTCCGGAGAGGAGCGACAGAGAGAGAGCGGCGGGTGAGGTGGATGGGGAGCCAGTGAAGGGACTCGCAGAGAGGAGAGGCAGAGACAGAGCGGCGGGTGAGGTGGATGGGAAGCCAGTGAAGGGACTCGCAGAGAGGAGCGACAGAGAGAGAGCGGCGCTTGAGGTGGATGGGGAGCCAGTGAAGGGACTCGCAGAGAGGAGCCAGAGAGAGAGAGCGGCGCGTGAGGTGGATGGGGAGCCAGTGAAGGGACACGCAGAGAGGAGCGACAGAGAGAGAGCAGCAGGTGAGGTGGATGGGGAGCCAGTGAAGGGACTCGCAGAGAGGAGCGACAGAGAGAGAGCGGCGGGTGAGGTGGATGGGGAGCCAGTGAAGGGACTCGCAGAGAGGAGCGACAGAGAGAGAGAGCGGCGGGTGAGGTGGATGGGAAGCCAGTGAAGGGACTCGCAGAGAGGAGAGGCAGAGACAGAGCGGCGGGTGAGGTGGATGGGAAGCCAGTGAAGGGACTCGCAGAGGGGAGCGGCAGAGACAGAGCGGCGGGTGAGGTGGATGAGGAGCCAGTGAAGGGACTCGCAGAGAGGAGCGACAGAGACAGAGCGACGGGTGAGGTGGATGAGGAGCCAGTGAAGGGACTTGCAGAGAGGAGCAGCAGAGACAGAGCGGCGGGTGAGGTGGATGAGGAGCCAGTGAAGGGACTCGCAGAGAGTAGCGGCAGAGACAGAGCAGTGGATGAGGTGGATGAGCCTGGCGGAGGCGTTCAGAATGTATTGTAGGGGGGGGAGACGCAGGAGAGGGGGAGGCCAGATAAAAGATTATTACAATAATCAAGTCGGGAGATTACAGGAGCATGGATGAGTTGCTTTTGTGGTGTCAGCGGTAAGAAATAGCCGAATTCTGGTGTGGTCTAATGTGATTTTATTTGTAACGCACAAGTAATCTAGTTACATCCCATGTGAGTTATAGTGTCCCTTTAAGAATAGCAGAAAACCCACGTCTCCACTAGTAATAATGAGGTTTTGCTCTATTTCTTTCTCTTAAAAATATAATTTCTTGTCGTCTATCTTCAAAAATGTGAGTTTCGACGCTATTATTATTTATTATATTACACTGACGTTGCGTATTCTTCGTCTTGCGTTTGCTTTGATTATGCGGGATGTAATCAAATCATGTTTGTCCGAGTTATTGTGTAAGGAATTTCTCTATAAAGCAGGAATGTCCCGTCCTGAGGACTTTTTCATCATCTCCGGTATTGATTTATGGCGCTGCAGTCCTGTACGTCGTCTTCTGGTGAGCGCCGCACATGTATGTGCATTTTTGTGATTTCTTTTGTGCCTGTTGGAACATTGTTTCTTTAAAGAGAATATATATATGTAATACTCAAATGTAATTAAAAATAAAAATAAATGAAATCATAGGGAAATATTTATTTATTTATTTATTTATAAAGGATTTTACCAGGAAGGATACATTGAGATTTCTCTCGTTTTCAAGTATGTCCTGGGTTCAAGAACATTGAATTGTTACAGAAATACAAAATAGTAAAATGCAAGAAATTAACACAAAAGAAAATATACAGATTAACAGAAAAATAAATATGTAGGAAATAAAGTCATTATGTTACATGTTTACAGGTGCATTCTGTATATAGTCACTATGTTACATGTTTACAGGTGCATTCTGTATATAGTCACTATGTTACATGTTTACAGGTGCATTCTGTATATAGTCACTATGTTACATGTTTACAGGTGCATTCTGTATATAGTCACTATGTTACATGTTTACAGGTGCATTCTGTATATAGTCACTGTGTTACATGTTTACAGGTGCATTCTGTATATAGTCACTGTGTTACATGTTTACAGGCGCATTCTGTATATAGTCACTATGTTAAATGTTTACAGGTGCATTCTGTATATAGTCACTGTGTTACATGTTTACAGGTGCATTCTGTATATAGTCACTATGTTACATGTTTACAGGTGCATTCTGTATATAGTCACTATGTTACATGTTTACAGGTGCATTCTGTATATAGTCACTGTGTTACATGTTTACAGGTGCATTCTGTATATAGTCACTGTGTTACATGTTTACAGATGCATTCCGTATTGAGGTATGTTAATAGAGATCTCTTAAGGGACTTTAGACTGGGGGAAGATTTGATGGCGTTTGGGAGGTTATTCCATATTTGCATTGCTCTGTAGGAAAATGAGGATCGAGCCACTTTCTTTTTGTATTGTGGTATTGCAAGTAAGGTGCAGGTCCTGGATCGGAGGTTATAGGATGAGGGAACTGCCGGGGAAGCAACCTATTCAGGTAGGGTGGCAGCTTCCCAGAAAAACTCTTAAACACCAGGTTGGAAAGGTGAAGGGTGCGTCTAGATTCCAGCGATGGCCAGTTTAGTACTTTTAACATGTCACAATGGTGGGTCATGTAGTTACATTGTAGCACAAAGCGGCAGAATGAGTTATACAATGTAGTAAGTTTCTGGAGGTGTGTTTGCAGGGCAGCTGCATACACTACATCTCCGTATTCAATAGCCGGCATAAGCATTTGTTGTACAATCTGCTTTCTTACCGCGGGGCTCAGGCAGGATTTGTTTCTGTACAGGGCACCTAGTTTGGGGTAGAGTTCAGAGGAGAGTTTTTCGATGTGGGGCCAAAAGATAGATTTGGGTCTAACCACATACCTAGATATTTGAGAGAAGTGACTTTAGTCAGCGTGTCATTTGATCTTGTCCCCACACACATAGATGGGGTGTTTGCAATTTGTGTAGTTTAGGTGCTGTTCCAAAGAGCATTGTAACAGTTTTGTCAGCATTTAGAAAAAGTTTGTTGTGTTTGATCCACTTTTCTACCCCTGTAAATTGTTCTTGCAGCACGGCCTCCAGCTGCGGGAGATTTGGTTTGCTGGTATAGATTACGGTGCCGTCTGCGTACATGTGTACAGTTGAGGCTTTGTAGACATTGGGCAGATCATTTATGAATATTGTGAATAGCAGGGGGCCGAGTATTGAGCACGTACACGTGACTGGGAGGGGGAGGGAGGAGCTGTCAGAAATGGACACATATTGCAACCGATCAGACGCATATAATTGGAACCAGGTTAGGGTGCTATCACCAATACCGGAGTTTTAAGTTTTCGTAATAAGATGCCATGGTCTACTGTGTCAAAGGCCTTGGCAAAATCAAGGAAGATGCTCCAGTTAGATTTCCTTGTTCCATGCCAGCTTGGATATCATTACAAACTTTTAAAAGGGCAGTTGTAGTTGAATGTTTTGGACGAAAGCCTGATTGATCTGGGGTTAAATAGTTCCGATACTGATAATAATCACGTAATTGAGTGTAGACACATTTTTCCAGAATTTTTGACATTACAGGGAGCAGTGATATTGGGCGGTAGTTGGATACCAAAGTATTGTCTCCACTTTTATGGATAGGTACCACCCTTGCAGTCTTCCAGAGTTTGGGTATGTATCCAGTCGCCAGTGATTCATTGATTAGGGTTGTGACAGGTTTTGCAATTGCTGGCGCACTGATTTTCAGCAGCATTGCTGGGATTTGATCAGGTCCAGACTGGTATTTCATTTTTTGGTTACGGAGAAGTTTAGTGATGGCACTGACAGGCACTGGTCTAAAACTGAATTTCTCTGCATTACAGGGTCTTTGCACAGTTGGTGGGGTCTGACCTGTGTGCGGCCTTTCTGATTGCGTGTCATTTCCTAGCTTAGCAATCAGGGTGGTGGCGCATCCAACAAAATAATTATTAAAAGCATTTTCTACATCAAGGGGGTGTTGTACAGTTTGGTTGTTTACTTTGACAGCAGCCGGTTGGGAGTGGACGGGAGGTGCTTGTATGTTACTTACGATTTTCCAAAAATTTCTAGGATTTGATATGTTATTGTTTAAATTTTCATTGAAGTATTGGGCTTTAGTCATTTTTGTTTGTTTTGTGCATGCATTCCGGTATTATCGATATTCACAGTGATGTTTTTTTTTGAGAAAGTATTTTACCAGGAAGGATACATTGAGATTTCTCTCGTTTTCAAGTATGTCCTGGGTGGCAAGTATGTACCGTTAGGTGTCTTGCCAAGGACACTTACTGGAGAGGTTGCTCGCTGGGATCGAGCCCATGACTCCACAGGCTCTCTCCATGCAGAGCAGTGACATTACCTCTACTCCACCCAGCCGGTACTGGATCCAGTACTCTTGAAATTTGACCACAGGGAGTCTCTAAACTGGTACATATGAGTGAGGTCAGCTGTAATCAGGGGAGGTGGGTTCCTTTTACTCGCACTTTGCGCAGTGGGGTTTGGGTGTTCCAGACTTTCAGGAGCTCGGATTGAAAGTATTCAATTGCATAGTCCAGGTCTGGAATTAGGTTTAGTCTGTACCATGGGAGCTATTTGACATCATTTAGGAAGGATTCAAGATTAAATTTCTTGAAAGACCTGGTAATTATTACCTTTGGTGGACATTTTGTGGCCCATATTTTGCGCACACAGTACACTAGGCAGTGATCACTGAAACTGTTAGCGAGAACGCCTGCCTCCTGTATTCGATCAGGACATGAGGAGTCCAGCAAGGTGTGGTTAGGGCTTTTCATATTAATGCGAGTGGGGGAGGAGATTAATTGTGTTAGCTGCAAAGCCTTAAACAGTGAGCAGTGTTTATTGTTTTTAGGATTCAGCCAATCAACATTAAAGTCACCAATGACCAGCAGTTCACTTTTTTGGTTTTGAGCTACTAATTTACTAAGGATTTGGGTTATGTCAGAAAAGGAGTGCACTGGGGAACTCGGTGGGCGGTAGAATCCAGCAACAATAATTGTTTTACTGAACGGGATCTCAATAGTACCAGAAAGGAAATCAAATGTGGCCGGGGAGCTAGGATTCTGCAACGGGGTGAACTTTATGGAGTTGTCAACATAGATAACAATTCCCCCTCCTCTCTTAGTTCTGTCCTTTCTAGTACATGAATGCCCTTGTATTGCTATGGCAGAGTCTGGCACTTTAGGGGTTAACCATGATTTGATCAGCACAATAACTTTAGGTTTGTAATAGAAGCACCAAACTTTAAGCTCATCCAGTTTAGGGAGTAAACTGCGGATGTTGCAATGCACAAAGGAGAGGTCTTTTTTAGTGGGGAGATTAAATATGGTGTCAGCTATTGGACCAGGGTTTGATTCAACATCATTTGCAAGTGCAAGCAGCAGAATAAAAAGGAATTGAACATATTTTTCTTTTTGGAAAATAGTGATTGGAGAGTTTTAAAGCTCTGTTGTGTGGGGGTGGGAGGGCTGGATTTTAACACTCTCCACCAGCTCTTAGCTGATAAGTTAAAGTAGCTGAGCAAGCAATGGTGTATTTGGGTTTCTTTTCCAGCTTGCTGTAATTTGGAGGGTGTATAGGGAGGGAGGGTAGATTTAGAGAGAAGGGAGATAGTAGAAAGAAGCAGCAAGAGGGGGAAGATATGGTGAATAAGTTCATAATACGTGGCCGTATCATTAGCATAGCCATTAATATTTATTATGCGTCACATTATTGGATGCCGTCATACCACGTCCACAAAAAGAAAGAAGTGGAGGGGAGTGATATCTGGGGAACGAGGTGGTCAGGGAATTGGGTCACCCCTTCCAATCCACCGCTCTGGAAATGTTTCATTTAGGAACCCACCAACATGCAGTCCCCGATTTGGTGGTGCAGCATCTCGCTGGAAAATGATGGTTGGTTGAACAGAGGTCATGCAGTTCACAGAGGTCACTTGCGCCTGTATCCACCAGGTGATTCCAAAACAGCAACTTCTGCTGCATAAGGAATATTTTTATTATTAATTTATTATAGCTAAGCTTGCAGGGGGGGTCGCAATATCATCCCTCATGCCTCGTCCCCGACAAAAAGAGGAGCGTTATTTCAGACGCAGAGAAGTTTATTAAAATCGCTCCCTTCCTGCGGAGATGTCCGAGCGCCTGTAATATGATGTGTGTAGGAAGTCTACTCTTGACCCAGTTACTGTTAATTTATCATAACTTTCGCTGGTAATTCTTGCGCGATGCCAGCGCTGCACACGGCGGAAAATAAAGGGAAATAATGTTATCTTTAGCACATTTCCCCCCACTTAATGAAGTCGCGTTTACTGGAACTGCCGTGTGCTTTTTTTATAAGCCCAGAACTTTCCAGAACAGGGAATTTTGTTACAATTGTCAACATCTTCTAGTTTTTATGAAACGTAAACAATGAATGAGGTCGTGAAAACGCGCCGGCCTATTGTGAATGGTTCCCAGGCTTCCTTAGAGTGTAAGCGCCGACCGGGAGGGGAAACGTTAAAGAAATAAGGCGTTATTAGGTTTGAAAGTGCAATAGAACCGACCTCTTATGACCACACACACCAACCTCCATTTGTGCAGGAGCCCCATGGCCTCAAAGACAAGATCTCCTGTCCACCTGATGCCAACACACACAAGTGGTTGAGTGGTCAAGTCACAATAGGCCTAACGGAAATGCTCTACTTCGACCTACACTATATTGCCAAAAGTATTTGCTCACCTGCCTTGACTTGCATATGAATTTAAGTGACATCCCATTCCTAATCCATAGGGTTCAATATGACGTCGCTCCACCCTTTGCAGCTATAACAGCTTCAACTCTTCTGGGAAGGCTGTCCAGAAGCGCATTTGTGAGGTCACACACTGATGTTGGACGAGAAGGCCTGGCTCTCAGTCTCCGCTCTAATTCATCCCAAAGGTGTTCTATCGGGTTGAGGTCAGGACTCTGTGCAGGCCAGTCAGGTTCATCCACACCAGACTCTGTCATCCATGTCTTTATGAACCTTGCTTTGTGCACTGGTGCACAGTCATGTTGGAAGAGGAAGGGGCCAGCTCCAAACTGTTCCCACAAAGTTGGGAGCATGGAATTGTCCAAAATGTCTTGGTATGCTGAAGCATTCAGAGTTCCTTTCACTGGAACTAAGGGGCCAAGCCCAGCTCCTGAAACACAACCCCATACCATAATCCCCCTCCACCAAACTTTACACTTGGCACAATGCAGTCAGACAAGTACCGTTCTCCTGGCAACCGCCAAACCCAGACTCGTCCATCAGATTGCCAGATGGAGAAGCACGATTTGTCACTCCAGAGAACGCGTCTCCACTGCTCTAGAGTCCAGTGGCAGCGTGCTTTACACCACTGCATCCGACGCTTTGCATTGCACTTGGTGATGTATGGCTTGGATGCAGCTGCTCGGCCATGGAAACCATTCCATGAAGCTCTCTGCGCACTGTTCTTGAGCTAATCTGAAGGCCACATGAAGTTTGGAGCTCTGTTGCGATTGACTCTGCAGAAAGTTGGGGACCTCTTCGCACTATGCCCCTCAGCATCCGCTGACCCCGCTCCGTCAGTTTACGTGGCCTACCACTTCGTGGCTGAGTTGCTGTCGTTCCCAAACACTTCCACGTTCTTATAATACAGCTGACAGTTGACTGTTTATTAATATTTAGGAGCGAGGAAATTTCACGACTGGATTTGTTGCACAGGTGGCATCCTATCACAGTTCCACGCTGGAATTCACTGAGCTCCTGAGAGCGACCCATTCTTTCACAAATGTTTGTAAAAACAGTCTGCATGTCTAGGTGCTTGATTTTATATACCTGTGGCCATGGAAGTGATTGGAACACCTGATTCTGATTATTTGGATGGGTGAGCGAATACGTTTGGCAATATAGTGTATCTCGTGCTAGCTATGTGTAGGATGGGTATGGGGTAGGGAGCGGGTTGGATGTTAGGCTCTGTTTTAAAGGGACACGTTACACGTCCTGACCATGTTGGCTTTTTAACCCCATGGCTACGAAAGATGTGTGGGGATCGTCATGGGGCTTTCCTGCAATATGTGGAGGATGCCCCCCACACATCTAGGGCCGGTGCTCACACTAGGCAAGCTAGGCAGCTGCCTAGGGCGCACTGCAGCCTAAGGGCGCAGTTGGCCCCAACCCTGGTTCCCTTACTGTACCTGTTCCTCATTGTGCGGCTTGTGTAGCTGGCAGTGGCGACTCGCAAAGCTGACATTGTCAAATCGCGCACCCCTGCTAGTGGCGCAGAAGGTGGGCATCTTATGGTGATGTGCAGATGCCACCAGATGATGTGCAGGCGCCACCAGAGGCAGATGAAAGAAAAAAAGAGGTAGAAGAAAGAAAGGCTCAGAAGAAAGAGAGAAAGGCACGAAAGAAAGGAAAGAAAGAAAGAAAGAAAGAAAGAAAGAAAGAAAAAGAAAGAAAGAAAGAAGAAAGAAAGAAAGAAAGAAAGAAAGAAAGAAAGAAAGAAAGAAAAAAAGAGGCAGATGAAAGAAAGAACCAAAAAAAGAGGCAGATGAAAGAACAGAAAGAGGCGAAAGAGGCTATAGAAAGAGGCAGATGAAGGAAAAGGCAAAAGAAAGAGACAAGAAAGAAAGAAAGAAAGAAAGAAAGAAAGAAAGAAAGAAAGAAAGAAGAAAGAAAGAAAGAGACACAGAGGGCAGAGGAAGGAAAGAGGCAGAGGAAAGAAAGAGGCACAGACTGATCCATGGCTCGACCAGCAGAGGGGTAAGATGGGCACCGAATGACTGTGTGTGGCCCCCGTGCACAGTGCGTGTGTCGTCCCCCCGCAGTGTGTGTGTGTCCCCGTGCACAGTGTGTGTCCCCCCTATGCACACAATGTGTGTCCCCACCCACATTTCAATAGTTAACAATTTTTTCTGGGGGAGGGAAAGTGCCTGGTCTTGCCTAGGGCGCAAAATAGTCTAGCACCGGCCCTGCACACATTGTTTTTCCGCAGTCCAGGGAGAGTATGCGACCACTCAGATCAGAGTCCTGTGGTGGTCTGAGTTCCTTGAAGTCAGACTGTTCCTTGGGACCCCTCCTGGCAAACATACGTCATTGCGACGGTGTGTGATGATGCCGTCTTAACCCGCCACCCTGCAGAGCCGGGTGAATGCCTGAAGGGGAGGGCAGGCCTTTTGGACCACAATAAATCCTCATCCAGAGGGCTAGGCACTCAAGAGAGGCATCACTGGAAAGGTCAAAGTCTGACCTTTCCAACAATGCCCTTCATAAAGGTGTAGACCCCCCCGGACACACACCACAGAGTGGCAGTTTAAAGAATCAAGACCGCCTAGGTACCCCCAACCCCCCCCCCCCCATTTAATGAATATCAATCCCCCTTTTACCATTTTATTAATAATTTTTTGTAACAACATGTAACCATGATAGTTCTGGTCATGAAGTTTAGATTTTAAAAAATTTCGTTTTTTCCAGTTTTGGTTAAAATTGCATATATTCTCAGGAAACATTGCTCTACACCATCTCCTCATCACACTGCATCTCTGCCCCATTTGTTTCATTCCTTTGTGCCTCTGCCCCATCCCTTGCACCTCATTGTGCCTGAGCCCTCTCACCCCTTCTGATTTTGCCTCATCCCTTTCACCCCATTTTGCCTCTGCATCATCTATCTCATCAAAATGTGCATCTGCTGCGTTTGTTTCATTCCATTTTCCCTTTGTCTCATCCCTCACACCTCTCTGTGTCTCTGCCTGATCCCTTTCATCCTATTCTGACTTTGCCACGTCCCTCTCACCCCATTGTACCTCTGCCCCATCTGTCACCAAAACGTGCATCTGCCCTGTTACAAGAGCCAAGGTCAAATATTTTCCCTCGTCCTCCGTGACTCGTTTACCTCCGCCAGTTCCCGGATTCTCCCCTAAATCCGCAGCGCTGAATCAATGTCAGTTCATAATTTCTCCCAATAAAGCAGACGACACTGGTCATATTGGGCTAAGCAGACTCTCTGGCCAGAATCAGATAACACAGTTAACATCTGCTTCACCTCCTTCTTGTACAGCGCTACGGAACATAGTGGAGCCTTATAAATAACTGTAACTGCAGTCATACAGAGCAAGGGTCCTTGTTTGGGGGGGAGGTCAGGGGAGCAGCAGCAATCTATGGGTACAGTTTGATAGCTCAAGCCCCTACGGGTGTCACAGTCCAAAAAGAGCCCAAATCCGCAGGCAGGGGCAAGAGTGGCAACGTGTGGAAGTTACCCCAGGTAACGCCACATGGCTGCTGCTGTGTGAGCCCCTGGGGACAAGAAAGGCTCAGAAACGTGGGTTCCCGATGGAGCTCCCTCCTGAAAATCACCCCAACTGCAGCTCCCATGAGGGGCACCCTAACCCAAAAAGAGCACCCTGCTGGAGCAAAGGATTTTTGGGGCACCGGGGTTTAAGGTTTCTGCAGATGTTTCCATTGAAGTGAATGCAGTGTGGTCCTGGAATGGGATTGGTTGGGGTTTCAAACCCAGCCACTAGAGGGTGATTGGCTGGAGTTTCAAAATCAGGCTTCCCCTGGTGTCAGGGAACACAGGGAACGTGAGGGACAGGCTTAAAGGCATTTGGATTATGTTCTGATGGGGGAAAAGTCACAAAAACACTACTTTTAACATTAAAACATAAACAGACGACCAATAGCTTACATGAGGGGAATAGCAGAGGAGCGAGGTTTTAGTACAGTCCGCAGTCTCTGAGCACGGGGTTCTGTGACATGCCCCATCCATTTCATTAGATTGTTCCTCTACCCTATCCGTTACACCTCATTGTGCCTCTACCTCATCTCTCCCACCAATATGCACATCTGCCACATCCTTTTCATTCCATTGTTCCTCTGTCACATCCCTCTCACCCCTTTATCCCTCTTACCCCTTTATTCCTCTGACCCCTGTATCCCTCTCACCCCTTTATCCCTCTGACCCCTGTATCCCTCTCACCCCTGTATCCCTCTCACCCCTTTATCCCTCTCACCCCTTTATCCCTCTCATCCCCTTTATCCCTCTGTGGCCGGTGCCCGAAACAATGTAGCTGCCAGCGGCCGCGTGTTTGTCCTCAGCGGCCACTGGAATGAAGCTGCTCGCCTGTAATCTATCAAACAGACAGCCGCGATCTCGCGAGATCGCGGCTGTCTGTTATATAGATCACAGATGAGTGGCCGCACGGCCGGCAGCTAAATTGTTTTGGGCCTGGCACCTGGCAGAGAGGTGAGCTGGGGCAAATATAACCATATGTGCTGGGGGCAAATATATCCATATGAGCTGGGGCAAATATATCCCTATGAGCTGACCTGGGGCAAATATATCCATGTGTGAGCTGGGGGCAAATATATCCATGTGTGAGCAGGGGCAAATATATCCATATGTGCTGAGGGCAAATATATCCATATGAGCTGACCTGGGGCAAATATATCCATGTGTGAGCTGGGGAAAATATATCCATATGAGCTGACCTGGGGCAAATATATCCATGTGTGAGCTGGGGGCAAATATATCCATAGGAGCTGGCCTGGGGCAAATATATCCATGTGTGAGCTGGGAGCAATTATATCCATTTGAGCTGGCCTGGTGCTATTATATCGGCAAATATATCCATATGAGCTGAGGGTAAATATATCCATGTGAGCAGGGGGCAAATATATCCACGTGAGCTGGGGTAAATATATCCATATAACCAGTGCTGGGTAAATTATTCTGGGAGTCCAGTGCTAGGTATATTATTCTTGGGGCTCAGTGCTGTGCATATTATTCTGGGGTTCCAGTGCTGTGCATATTATTCTGGGAGTCCAGTGCTGTGCATATTATTCTTGGGGCTCAGTGCTGTGCATATTGTTCTGGGTGCTCAGTGCTGTGCATATTATTCTTGGGGGTCAGTGCTGTGCATATTATTCTGGGAGTCCAGTGCTGTGCATATTGTTCTGGGGGCTCAGTGCTGTGCATATTGTTCTGGGGGCTCGGTGCTGTGCATATTGTTCTGGGGGCTCAGTGCTGTGCATATTGTTCTGGGGGCTCGGTGCTGTGCATATTCTGGTGGCTCAGTGCTGTGCATATTGTTCAGGGCGGCTCAGTGCTGTGCATATTCTTGGGGCTTAGTGCTGTGCATATTGTTCTGGGGGCTCAGTGCTGGGTATATTATTCTGGGGGCTCAGTGCTGTGTATATTATTCTGGGGGTCCAGTGCTGTGTATATTATTCTGGGGAGTCTGTGCCTGTGTATATAATTCTGGGGGGTCTGTGCCTGAACATATATATATATATGTGATATATATATTATATATAACGCGTTAGTTCAGTTGCCAAAATCACGAGTATACCTGTACGTAGTGATACCTTTCACTGATCAGTATAGTTTCCAGTTTACACTCTTGAAAGCTTGTCATTTAAATGTAAAGTTAACCCAATTAAAATGGTATCACACGTACTGCTATACTCGTGATATATATTTTTTTTCTTTGGGTAATAGGGGTTGTGGAATTCGGGGGTGAGTTCCCTCACTTTTTTTCCCAGGACTTGACCCCTGCCTTTATCTCTCTGACCCCTTTTTCCCTCTGACCCCTTTATCCCTCTCATCCCTTTTTCCCTCTGACCTCTTTACCCCTCTCATCCCTTTATCCCTCTCACCCCTTTATCCCTCTCATCCCTTTTCCCCTCTGACCCCTTTACCCCTCTCACCCCTTTATCTCTCTCATCCCTTTATCCCTCTCACCCCTTTACCCCTCTCATCCCTTTATCCCTCTCACCCCTTTATCCCTCTCATCCCTTTATCCCTCTCACCCCTTTACCCCTCTCACCCCTTTATCCCTCTCACCCCTTTATCCCTCTCATCCCTTTATCCCTCTCACCCCTTTATCCCTCTCATCCCTTTATCCCTCTCACCCCTTTACCCCTCTCACCCCTTTATCCCTCTCATCCCTTTATCCCTCTCACCCCTTTATCCCTCTCACCCCTTTATCCCTCTCATCCCTTTATCCCTCTCACCCCTTTATCCCTCTCACCCCTTTATCCCTCAGCCCCATCTCTTTCAGTCTTGAGGTTGGAGTGCTTAAATCATCGCTTTCTCTGGACCTGTTTCAGGACATGCGCCTGTTGATAAAGTTCCTTCAGCCCCTATGTTAATCCAGCGCTGGAAATAAGTACAGGGTCCTCTTAATTCTTTTACTTTATCTTTGATTCCTCTTCCCTGCCGAATAAACCGAGCTTTCAGAGTGTCAGAGGACTCCTCTTCGCGATGGCGGCCGTACATCACCCTCCTTCTGCAACCCACATGAAGGAAAAAATGTGGAATCATGGAC
Organism: Leptobrachium leishanense; assembly: GCA_009667805.1. NCBI lineage: Eukaryota > Metazoa > Chordata > Amphibia > Anura > Megophryidae > Leptobrachium > Leptobrachium leishanense. The sequence continues at coordinate 331,220,870 of CM019067.1, forward strand.
GCGCGCGCTATTTTATATTTAGCTTCTCGTTCTGCAAATGTATTTGTGCAATTTTTTACAAAAACGAAATCCATGCAGATAGGGGAGAATTCCTCGGTGTGGGGGGGGGGGGTTTCATCCCTTGGAAAGGGTTTCTCACTTTCTCTTGTTTATGGAGAGACGAGGACTGGGTGCAAATGAGGCAGATTCGCCGTCCAAACGTTCACAGTGTGCTACTATGAGCCTGGAACACATACAATCAACTCATTAATAAAAAGCAGAAAATGTGACCAATGCTAAGCAACAGAAAACAAGAAAGCGCTGGGAGCTAGGGAAGGTTCTGGCCTGGGAGCCGGCCAACGAGACATGGGAGAATCATTACTGCATCAAGTGTCCTCGACGGATTCACAAAGGCTCTGCCAAACTCTGGCTTTCATTTAAACCTCCACCAGTATATTGTACTTCCATTTATTTACAGGAGGAGAGGCTGCATATCGCACTTGTATTAATCTTATGTTGGGGTACGCGTCTGTGGAAATGAATAATTGAATTTAAAGAGACGACAAAAACACACCCTACGTGGTGGTGAGCTCAAGGGGCCTGGAATGTCGTCGAGCAGTCATATGGAAATGAGACTTTGCCCTTTAGCTGCTCATGGGTCGCAAGATAAATTCCACAGTATTTGTATTTATTTATTATTTTACTGGAATCCGAATACAGAAGGCGACACGTTGATGTGGCCAAAATCATTGTCTCTGCTGTGTTCCTCTCATGATGTTGTGTGGATGGGAGCCCGGCAAGTGTCATTTAGGCAGGTGACACATTTCAGGCAACAATACTGGAGGGTGATCCAGAAAGCGGAGTCAATAAAGACCCAGAACTAGGGCCAGTGGCGAAAAAAGAGTCCGAGGAAATGGGTCAAGGACGGTACATGGGATAATAAAATTGTACAGTAGAAGGGCACAGGATGCTCTCACAAGGAGTCACAGAATGACCAAAAACCATTCCTGAGAAGAGGGATGGTTTTATAGGGCACCCAAGGTTGGCCACCCCTCTGTCGGATCCACTCACACCTCTCAGCAGAACTCAAACCTATCTGCATGCTCCCCTGGATCAGGCCCAGAGGCTTTGCCTCCTCCTACCAGGCGCAAATCATCAGCCATGATGCCAATTTGGAAGGATGGCTGCCACTGGGTGCAATCACCTTTGAGGATGGCAAACGTCTCTCTCTGAGGCTCAGATACCCAGGGCTCACGTCCCTGAACAGCACAAGCAACAGCCATGGGCACACACCGCAAGAAGGAGCCAAGTCCACACCACCCAGAGAACAGAGACCCTACCGAGTGTTGCAATAGTGGGTTGAGTGAGAACCAGAGTGCCAGTCGTCCAAACCCCTGAAAATCACCATTTGCACTTGGTGTAAGGAGGGTGGTTGAGAACACAACACAAGATGTCGCTCAAAACTTGAACCACTAATAAGTTTTAGGTGTTTAGTCAGTAGACAATGAATTAAAGTTACAAAGAATAAATTAGATTTGGATTGCAAAACTGGAAACTGAGGCCTTGTGGGGTCTTATTCCAAAGGAGTCGTTAATAGTGATTCACTAACAGAAAAGTTGTGTGCAAGTCATTATTACCCATTAGCAGATCGGTCGGTACAGAGCCACGAATAGGTAATGGCTTACGCACAATTTTAGTGGCTCAAATGCCAGGTACCACTGCTGGTATCATCTCCTGGAGTCCTTAGATTTCATGCGAAGACGTGTGACCCTGCACAAGCTCACGAATGAGGGGTCACGTCTGAGCCACAGAAGGACACCAGGATTTCTTTGCTGCCAGTGTTCTGCTGTAACACGGGGCCAGAGAAGGTGGTGATTAGGCTGACCTCCACGCTGAGCTCCATGCTCCCCTTCATGCTGCCATCAGCACTACAGAACCAGAGGTAGGCAAAGAATTTTTGTGTTAATTTATTTTAAGTTAAGAACATATAGAAGAGCACCCCATAGAGGGTGTTATCCGGGTCCCGGGTGTCACCCAGTGCGGCCCGCACCTCCGGGACCCCCCTTGTGATGAGACCTTTCTCAAGCCACCTATCTTAAGTCTCAAGTGGCTCGATAAAGGCCCTAGGACTAGCACCGGATAGTTGATACTCTTCTAACTCTACTTTCGAGGTGTATCTTTACAAAACGCTCTTACTGATAATAAGCATTGTGTCACCCATCCTTCTTCATTTTCTTATCTGTGCACAATACCAGGCCAGCTCCATCTGAGAACAATGTGCCAAGTTGGAATAGCTCCTTCTTCTCCATCTGGCCACAAATTAACATATCCCATACAAAGTATACAAAGCATGGAAGTTGTAAATTCACATTAAGATGCCACAACGGTTGATAGCGGCTCAATTTTCTAATGTTACGTCTACATGTGTTAACATTAATGGGACTCTCTACTCCTCCTGACCACTTTATTGATTTTAAGTGGTCAGGAAGGATGTGAGGAGTGGCCCCCTTCTCCCCCTCCCAGCCCCCCTGAACTGACAGAATTCTGGGGTGAACTGGAGAAGTTTCCTCCCTCCACCCATTGTCATCAACAGCCGAGATTTTGAATTTCGCTAGACTTTCGGCTCCGTTGGAATCGCGCCCAGTGTTTTTTAGACTGTATTATGTCAAATTACATTCGTGATCTCCTTGATTCTCGTTAAGAGTTGATAACAATATATTAATTATAACGCACTTACCTGTTTCCTTCGTTACATTCAGAAAAAATCGCTTTGGGCAGGATGTGGATAAAACAAGCGAAACTCATTTCCTTCCTAGAAAAACACAAATAATATTCTTGCATTTAAGCTCAAACACATAAAGGTAGTTGGATCTTTTTCACAGAAGAGAGTTTCTCACCTCTGAGTAAATAAACCCAGGTCACGGCGGCCGCGCTTTGGAGAGGCCAAGAGTTTCTTGGACGGCTGATGCCGAGGCCGTTTCCATGTGCTACTTAATAAAACTTTTATTTGATGGCAGCATAAATTACCCAGTCCCAGTAACCCGGGGCTTAAGACGCAAGACGGAGAAACTATTTGTGGTTTTATATGGTTTACGTTGGAGATCGGAGGATCTTTAACATTTCGCACTAAATCTAATGTCAAAAAAGGAAAAATAAAAAGTATTCGAGATGCCAGTGGGCATAAAAACGACCCAATTTCAGACGAATATAATATGCGACAAAACAGGCTTTTTAAACTAAAAATTTGTTTTTATTCAGCAGGTTCTCAGGTCATTCCTTTGATCCCAGAAGGGGATCCTATGAAAAAGACCAGCTAAAAATGACAGGTTTTTAAAATCGACGCGCCAAAGTGGACACATTTCTAGTTCCGATGCGATTCAGACACGGCAGAAATTAAAGTGCCAGATTAAGGGTTAGAAATTAGGTTTGGAAAAAAGTCTTAGAAACTAGGGTTAGAAATTAGGGTTAAGGTTAGTGTTAGGAATGAGGGTTAGAAATTAGGGTTACTGTTAGGGATTGGAGTATGAAATTAGGGCTAGAAATTAGGTTTGGAAGTTAGGGTTAATTTGAGGGATTAGATAAGGAAATAGGGTTAGGGTTAGAGATTAGGGTTATGTTAACATATGAGCTTCTTTTAGGGTTAGGGTTAGAGATTAGGGTTCGGTTGCTTTATGAGCTTCTTTTAGGGTTAGGGTTAGAGATTAGGGTTCGGTTACTTTATGAGCTTCTTTTAGGGTTAGGGTTAGAGATTAGGGTTAGGTTACCATATGAGCTTCTTCTAGGGTTAGAGATTAGGGTTAGGTTACCATATGAGCTTCTTTTAGGGTTAGGGTTAGAGATTAGGGTCAGGTTACCATATGAGCTTCTTTTAGGGTTAGGGTTAAAGATTAGGGTTATGTTACCATATGAGCTTTTTGTAGGGTTAGGGTAAGAGATTAGGGTTCAGTTACTTTATGAGCTTCTTTTAGGGTTAGGGTTAGAGATTAGGGTTCGGTTACTTTATGAGCTTCTTTTAGGGTTAGGGTTAGAGATTAGGGTTAGGTTACCATATGAGCTTCTTCTAGGGTTAGAGATTAGGGTTAGGTTACCATATGAGCTTCTTTTAGGGTTAGGGTTAGAGATTAGGGTTAGTTTACCATATGAGCTTCTTTTAGGGTTGGGGTTAGAGATTAGAGTTAGTTTACCATATGAGCTTCTTTTAGGGTTAGGGTTAGAGGTTAGGGTTAGTTTACCATATGAGCTTCTTTTAGGGTTAGGGTTAGAGATTAGAGTTAGTTTACCATATGAGCTTCTTTTAGGGTTAGGGTTAGAGATTAGGGTTAGTTTACCATATGAGTTTCTTTTAGGGTTAGGGTTAGATATTAGGGTTAGTTTACCATATGAGCTTCTTTTAGGGTTAGGGTTAGAGATTAGAGTTAGTTTACCATATGAGCTTCTTTTAGGGTTAGGGTTAGAGATTAGGGTTAGTTTACCATATGAGCTTCTTTTAGGGTTAGGGTTAGAGATTAGGGTTAGGTTACCATATGAGCTTCTTTTAGGGTTAGGGTTAGAGATTAGGGTTAGGTTACCATATGAGCTTCTTTTAGGGTTAGGGTTAGAGATTAGGGTTAGTTTACCATATGAGCTTCTTTTAGGGTTAGGGTTAGAGATTAGGGTTAGTTTACCATATGAGCTTCTTTTCGGGTTAGGGTTAGAGATTAGGGTTATTTTACCATATGAGCTTCTTTTAGGGTTAGGGTTAGAGATTAGGGTTAGTTTGCCATATGAGCTTCTTTTAGGGGTAGGGTTAGAGATTAGGGTTAGTTTACCATATGAGCTTCTTTTAGGGTTAGGGTTAGAGATTAGGGTTAGTTTGCCATATGAGCTTCTTTTAGGGTTAGGGTTAGAGATTAGGTTTAGTTTACCATATGAGCTTCTTTTAGGGTTAGGGTTAGAGATTAGGGTTAGTTTACCATATGAGCTTCTTTTAGGGTTAGGGTTAGAGATTAGGGTTAGTTTACCATATGAGCTTCTTTTAGGGTTAGGGTTAGAGATTAGGGTTAGTTTACCATATGAGCTTCATATGGTAAACTAATCAGGAGGCAAATGGCAGGCTTGTCGGAAAATAAAAATAACTGGTTTTGAAAAATTATCGACTTCCGCCATTTTTTTTTTCCAGCTCAACTATTTTGGTTTAAAGGAACAGTCTACTGGAAAGTAACGCGTCCCTTTCTTTGCCCTTAAATAATTGGACAAAGGCTATTTTTTTAAAAAAAATATATATATTTTATTTTGGGAGATTTTACTCAAGTCCCTGAGGCTTTTCTTCTGCAATTTGTGCTTCCTGCGGATTTGTGGACTCGATATACAAGAGTCCCTTAGCGCTGCTCAGAATGATGGATCGGAGCTGCACGCGCCTGCACAGATCCGATCTGTCGCGGCCTCTCTGAGACCAATCGCTTATGTCGGCATGCTCCTTGCCGAGCAGTAGCAGGCACTCTGTGTGTGACATCACTAGTGACTGATCCGGTGACCAGAAGCCGGGAAATTCAAATTCCCCGGCTGCTGGTGACGCTGGGTGGGGAGGAGGAAACTCCTCCACTTCACCCAGCATTTTAACAAAAATGGGGGGGCTGGAAGGGGTGAGAAGGGGGGCTCTCCTCACATTCTGACTATTAAATTTTTTTTAAGTAGAATGAGTAGAGCGTTCCTTTAAAATACGCAGCTTTCTTGGTTTTTCTCTTCTTTTTACTGTTCATTCCCGCAGTTTTATTACCTGTATTTTTTTTTAATGCCGTAATGATCATTGTGTATCAGGTCACACAGCTCCCTCTGTCTGGATGCGAAAGAAACAGAACAGACCATAAATGTGGATGATTCCAGTCATTGAGTCATTGTATCCGCGTGCAGTGTGCTGTGATACAATCGGCAGAAGCCATCGCTGCTATTTTCGGACGCGCTTTATGGTCCTTAAACGCCTGAATTGTGACATTTCCCATTGCTTGACAAGATCACAAATCGAAACGAGGAAAAAGGAAGGAGACTATCCGTGTCCCAGCTGTGTCTTTCCTCCTGCGCACAACGTACCTCAGCGATCCTTTGTCTGGGTTTAAGGATATTCTTCTGGGGCTCATGAGAAAGTAGTAAAATATACTCAGGGGAGCTGGTGTTTTCAGCACTGTACACACAAAACACTAAACACCAGGCTCCATCCCTCGCTCTGCCAACGGCTCATAATGAGGTATCATTCCTCAGCCTGGAGGATGTTTACATCCACCACGAACGAGCAATTCATTCCGATAATTACATGTGGAATCAGGATTAAAGGCGGCTACAGCCGGACAATACACTATGGGCCCTATTATGATCTCCGCACAAATTCGTACGCGCAGGGTTAACCGTTAACATGCGTAAATTATCACAGGTATTACGATCCGAACGCATTTTTTCATCCGTCCGAAAATATTGCTCATAAAAAATCCGCGCTAAAATGCACGCATTAACGCTGCGTGCAGAAATCGGTGTGCGGACTGTTTTTTTACGCGATTCAGAATTAAGAACCACAATTGTCTCACGTTAAGTTTTTGCGCCTGTCAAAATCAATCTGTGTATATATGCTGCAGCAATAATAAAAACACGCACAACCTCTCCATTTTATTGTTTGGGTATGTGTAGAATGTGTAACTATACTGTGCAGTATTTTTTTTTCATGCTGGTGTATTTGGTTTCGGCCAGAACGTTCAGATTTGCCGTTACCACCAGCTTTTCAAAGACGATAAAATTATGCGCGCGAACGTCGTTCGTAAAAATTTGCACATCAATTGTAATACCATCCGCGTACCAGCGCACAAACCCATTTGCGCTCACAATGTTAAGTATGAGATGCGCGCACGAACTTTCACTCGCGCAGGGTTCGCACAGGGTAACTCGCGCTAGACGTTAACGCACATTTTGTGCGCGAACGTCATAATACGACGTTCAGCGCAAAAGTTTTTTCCCCTCACGTTAATGCATTTTTGCGCACATGCAAAATTGTGCGCGAGGAGTGTAATAGGGCCCAATGGGTGTTATTCAGAGAACACCGAAATGTCGCCAACATTTCAGTGCTCTCTCATTTCTCATTCCCCGCACTTCCCTGCACTTCGAATCAAAGTTCCCCACCCTGAGGTGAATTCAGCATTAACCGCAGGATCATCGGAGTGCAGGGAAAAAACGCCAGAACCGCTGCATAAAACACCCTGAACATGTCGGAAAGAGCCGCCGAGCACAGCGCAGACCAGCCGCCGGAAAAAGCCGACAAGCTGACGAACGGAGTGAAAAAAAAAATATATGTTTGAAAGTGTCAAAGTTGAAATGCTGTTTCCAAAACAACTACTGAACGAAAATGTCTGGAATTTACATATAAAGATCCAATGAATGATAATAAAAAGGTCTGTTACAGGAAAAAGAGAAAAAACACTTTTTAAAACAACAGGAAAAAATTTTACTGAGAAATTCCCAAAAAATTCCTAAAAGATCCTGAAAAAGTCAATAAATAAAGAGACTTTTGCTGCAGATTAAAATAATAAATGGTTTATTAGATATTGAATTAAAACGGGAATATTTTTAACATTGAAGCCTATGAAGCCTTCATCTGAATAAACCTGCCGAATGAAACCACTGAACATCAGGGCATTTCGGAAACTATTCACTGCTATTTGGTGTCTCTGAATAGATTAACCATTGTTTATCTATGGGGATTTCACTGCCTTCGAACAGGCTCCGTACTTGCAGTTATTTTATTTTTACATACTGTAATTATACTTGGTAATATTTGGTGTCACTGGAAAGGCCATAATTTGACCTTTCCAATGATACCTCATAAGTCCCTCTAGCCCTTAGGGTTTCAGAGATATAGAGCAAGGCGCCCCCTTGTGACAGGAGCCTGTAGACACATACTCAAAAAATAACAAAATCATGGGAAATACACTTTGAAGCAATTGGCAAATAAGTTTATACCAATGGTCTTAGACAACACAAAGTGTTCTCAGTAAAAATATAAAATTAACAGCACTTGGCAATGAAATTCGTACCAATGCACTCACACATCATAAATTGTTGTAAGCTTATAAAGGTATCTTTGCTGTTTTGTTACCACTCCGCTCGTAAATGGTCGCACTCCTGGTTCACCCGCCGCCACAGGACCACCAAAAGAAGTCGAATCCAATAAAAAAGTGTTTAAGGCTGGGGTCAGACGAGCGTGATTTCTACGGGCTGTACGTCCGTGCAGTACGGACATCGTCAGTACGGATGACGCAGTAGTGGTCACACAGTCCGTTTTTTCACTGAAGTTATTTTTGACGGATGTAGGAGGGGAAAATAAATTACAATGAAAAAACATTCTGTCCGTCAAAAATGCTGGACGTATAAATGCAGTCCGTCTGACCATGCTCCATCACTCACACACAAAGCTATGCAGACGTTGTGGACGTGGCGCACTCTGCACGTCCGTTCTAGCAGTATTACGTTCTTGCCTAACCTGCGTCCGTTTGCCGCGGCCGTTGTGCGTCCGCAGTTCAGTGCGGACGTACTTCATGTGTCAGGCTCCAATGGACTTTCTTTCATGCTATCACGGACGTACTTTTAGGCGCAATCACGGACGTGAACACTACGCTCGTCTGACACCAGCCTTATTCGTAACACAGTATACAGTAATTCCAACGCGTTTCGTCCATAGATAAAAAGGACTTCATCAGGGAAACAAAAATGCATGCAGTACATTCCCCTCCCAACCCCTAAATACAAGTACTTTTCAAAAATCTCAAAAGGACACAGTTGAAAGTAATCACATAAACGATCAACAGCTTGAATCCGTCGTAATTCCCATTTCCATGCGTTTCAGCTACCGCGCATGTCCGGAAGGCTTTCTTAGGCGGAAGTGACGTATCGGACTTTCTTGGTGATTGATGTCCTTAGAATGAAGGTGCGAATCGTAGGCTTCTCTTCTCCGATCGGCGACGCACATTCATAAAACACAACAGGGTTGTCAGAGGAACCAGTCCACATGTCTTTCTTAACCCTTCATTGCCTGGAGAGAAGGTTCACCCTAAAATGCTCTCCGACATCGGGAAAAGCAATAAAAATATTACGTTTTAAAAACTCAAATCATAAAATCATAAAACATATACCATTTTTAATCTACAGATTTTATTCATATACAGTTTTTTATATATCTAAGTCCACATTGAGGCCACCAGATTTCCATGTGCCCATTCTGTGTATCCATTGAGTTTCTTTTCTTGCCAAAGTTCTCACATAATCACCCCCTCTCCAATTCTTTTTAACAAGTTCAATACCTATCCATTTGAAACTTTTCATTGTGAAGGCTGAGCAGTTGTTACAGTGCACTGGGACACTATGATCCATTTTTCCTCTTCTTATGTTCCCTAGATGTTCTAATATTCGCACTTTAAGCATTCTGGTGGTTAGCCCTACATATTGTACCCCACAGGGGCAATCTAACAAATAGTGAGAAAGGGGGGGTGCGAGGATCCTGAGGACGAGCAACAGCACTAGTGGCCTGGTCTACGGTGGGTGCCCGCTCAGGTCTCACAAGGTTTTAGCTTGCTTGTGCCATTACAGGGATGAATGCTCCATATGCAAATCAGCCTGCTCTCACCTGATGAGGGTCACCAGTACTGACTGCCAAGGACGTCATCCCTGCACGAGAGGTGCAGCAACCCCCGATGATCGTTTCGGCCTTGTTCGGCCTCGTCAGGAGGGTATAGCTGACACCCCCTAGGCACATCAAGCAAGGGGTCCACGTCTGGATGACCCTGTATACTTATAGTGAGAAAGGGGGGGTGCGAGGATCCTAACAAATAAATGACTCCACTGCTGTTGCAATTAATAAATTGCTTAACACTGTGCTCTTTACTAGTAACATTACTTCTAAAGCTAATGGTTTTTCTTTCTTGATCGACACACGCTCTACATTTCCCACATTTAAAGAAACCTTTTGGTCTTTCAGCATTAAAAATGCCTTGAGATTTTTCTCTTATATCTGGCAATAAGCTAGGAGCAAGATGGTTCTTCAAATTTTGGGCTTTCTTAAAGATAACTATAGGTTGTCACGTTCAGCCACAATGGCGGTACCTGGCATGTGCCAAGTAGGGCCCAGGTAAGAGGAAAAGCCGCTATACGCAGAGATGCGTGACACAACGATCAGGAAAAGTAAATAAACCACAGTAGACACTGGGGACCTCTGCACGGCTAAATACCAAAGGAGCCCTATACTGATAGATCGGTCCTTAGAGTGGCCGAATCTGCACTAATAGAAAAAGGTTACCTTGTAGCCGTGCAGAGTCCTGGGAAAACACAGACACCTGAAGGAGAATATACTCAACAACTTGCAGGGCAGGACTTCAATATACTAAAGCCGTGGTCTACAGGGACACACAACATATAATACGATAAGCACAGGACAGCTAGGGATATCCAGAAGAGTGGTCAATAAATAAGCCAGGGGTCAAAACCAAAACGTATACCTTGAGCCAAAGCGGGGATATAGCACCAGAGAAAATCCGTCAGCCAGGCCAGAGGGTCAATACCAGGAAGTCAATCAGAAACCTAGAACTCAGACAAGGGGGAAACACTGAGATAGAACTAGGATGGAAAACAGGGAGCTCTCAGGAACAAATCTGTGGCTGAAGTGAACCAGGATGCAAGAGCATGGTGATATGGGCCCATATCACCAGCAGAAGCTCAACGAGCAAAGAACTTAACCCCTGAGCTGCATGTCAGGGAAAGCAGCACAGGGAAACACAGACATAAGGAATACAGAGGGCAGGGAGACAGGGTTGGAACGTGGGAATGTGACAGTAGCCCCCTCCAAAAAAGGTGACCTCAGGGCACCTACAAAAATCAAAAAAAAAAAGCAAAAAAAAAGCAAAAAAAACAAAACAAGACACACTCAGTCTTCTGAGTCATCTGAATCTTCAGCAAATTTCTCCATGAGACTAGGGAATCGCTGGAACACAACCCAGTGTGCCTCCCGGACCAGTAACCCAGAAGGAGTCCTCACAAAACCATTAGGAACATTTCTCCCTTTAGGAAACATTTTACCAACCAGACTCCCCGATTGCTGAGATTCCTCAAGGTAAGCTAGGAATACAGCCTTATCAGACTCGGAAAGGGGCGTGATATTCTCGGACCCTGGGCGAAGAGTGGCATCCTCGGACCCAATGCGACTGTGGTTTTTCACCCTCTTTCGTCTCCTCTTAGAGCGGGACTTGAGAGGGGTAACCCTATCACAGGACAAGACACTGGTGGAACCACTGTGGGACATGGACACAGTGGGAGTGCAATGAGGCTCTGGAACCGCTGACACACAGCTTGACTGGGTTTCTGGCACCGCTGACACACAGCTTGGTACTGGCACACAGCTTGGGACTGGCACCGCTGGCACACAGCTTGGGACTGGCACACAGCTTGGGACTGGCACCGCTGGCACACAGCTTGGGACTGGCACCGCTGACACACAGCTTGACTGGGTTTCTGGCACTGCAGACACACAGCTTGGGACTGGCACCGCTGACACACAGCTTGACTGGGTTTCTGGCACTGCTGACACACAGCTTGGTACTGGCACACAGCTCGGGACTGGCACCGCTGGCACATAGCTTGGGACTGGCACACAGCTTGGGACTGGCACCGCTGGCACACAGCTTGGGACTGGCACCGCTGACACACAGCTTGGGACTGGCACCACCGACACACAGCTTGGGACTGGTACCGCCGACACACAGCTTGGGACTGGCACCGCTGACACACAGCTTGGCTGGGTTTCTGGCACCGCTGACACACAGCTTGAGACTGATTTAACTGGAAGCTTGCCAGCCACAGGCGTGACAACCTCACTGCCAGAAAAAGGCAACATAACAGTGCTGCTACACTCCAAGATTGCAGGTCTCCCGCTGGACAACATGATTGCGGTTTCCCCATCAAATTCCTTGGTTGTGACTCCATCGCCAGACCCCATATTTGCGGCCTTGCCACCTGGCACTATGAGTGCGGTGGGTAATGCAGAGAAACGTACAGCACCGCAGGTAATACAGCCTGTAACAATCTTACGCCCTGGACCACCATTAGGGTGTCTGGCCGTTTGGCGAGACCGCGTAAGAGAGGTAATAATGGGATTAACCTCCATGGCTTCAACCTCTGGCTCCCTGGCCGAGAAGGAGTCAAAATCCATTTGTGCCACGGGATCAGAAGAAGGGGAATACTCGACTGGGTCTGAGATGTCAGTTGCCCCCTCCACAGACCTGGTTACCCCTGGAAGGGCTCTCCTAGGCCTGGACGGTAAAGGGGGTCCGACCTCGGATACCTGGCTGTGACTGATACCATCTGACCCATCGTCGGAACATTCAGCAAGGTTATTAACATCAGTTGCCCCCTCCACAGGTCTGGTTGCCCTAGGAAGGGCTCTCCTAAACCTGGATGGTACAAGGGGTCTGATTGCTTTGGATTTATAATGGACCCTGGCTTTGGTGACCTGACTGTGGGACGTGGGCACAGCGGGCACTTTGCCAGCCTCAGCGCACACTGGCATCTTGCCAGCCTCGGTGCGCACTGGCATCTTGCCAGCCTCGGCGCGCACTGCCATCTTGCCAGCCTCGGCGCGCACTGGCATCTTGCCAGCCTCGGCGCGCACTGGCATCTTGCCAGCCTCGGCGCGCACTGGCTTGAGTGGGCACCATGATATAAAATGCAATGAACTGGCACAATAAAAGCATAGCTTGTCAGTTCGCCTTCTATTCATTTCCTCAGGGGAAAGTGGACCATGTACCCTGCTTTCTAGAACAGCTTGATCTTTAGAAGGGAGAAAAGTAGTGTACATTAAACCCTTCCACTTAGAAGTGAAATCCTCAAACAGCCGCAGCATGGATTCAAACAAATTACGCAACTCTGCGGGCTTTATGGTTGGCTCTTGCATTATGTCACGTTCAGCCACAATGGCGGTACCTGGCATGTGCCAAGTAGGGCCCAGGTAAGAGGAAAAGCCGCTATATGCAGAGATGCGTGACACAACGATCAGGAAAAGTAAATAAACCACAGTAGACACTGGGGACCTCTGCACGGCTAAATACCAAAGGAGCCCTATACTGATAGATCGGTCCTTAGAGTGGCCGAATCTGCACTAATAGAAAAAGGTTACCTTGTAGCCGTGCAGAGTCCTGGGAAAACACAGACACCTGAAGGAGAATATACTCAACAACTTGCAGGGCAGGACTTCAATATACTAAAGCCGTGGTCTACAGGGACACACAACATATAATATGATAAGCACAGGACAGCTAGGGATGTCCAGAAGAGTGGTCAATAAATAAGCCAGGGGTCAAAACCAAAACGTATACCTTGAGCCAAAGCAGGGATATAGCACCAGAGAAAATCCGTCAGCCAGGCCAGAGGGTCAATACCAGGAAGTCAATCAGAAACCTAGAACTCAGACAAGGGGGAAACACTGAGATAGAACTAGGATGGAAAACAGGGAGCTCTCAGGAACAAATCTGTGGCTGAAGTGAACCAGGATGCAAGAGCATGGTGATATGGGCCCATATCACCAGCAGAAGCTCAACGAGCAAAGAACTTAACCCCTGAGCTGCATGTCAGGGAAAGCAGCACAGGGAAACACAGACATAAGGAATACAGAGGGCAGGGAGACAGGGTTGGAACGTGGGAACGTGACATAGGTGACTTGGGAATAACATCTTTTAATATAGGGTCCGCTCGTAGAATGGACCAATGTTTTTTTAAAATCTTTCTTAATTCACCTGCATGTGGATTAAACTGTGTGATAAAGGCGTATTCAAATTTATTTCTATCATCTATTTTATTTACTTTTCTACTAAATAGATCATTTCTATTTCTACACCTTATCACTTCCAAATCTCTCCCAAGTTTATCCTCTTTATAGCCCTTCTGTCGATACCTATTACAGATTAACTTTGCCTGACGGTCAAATTCAATAGCTTCTGAACAATTTCTCTTTATCCTTGTGATTTGGATTTTGGGAACATTGTCAAGCCATTGGGCTGCATGGGAACTCTTCCTATCTATTGCAGTGTTAACACTGGTTTCTTTAAAAAATGTCTTCGTTTCAAGTTTACCGTTTTTTATATATATAGTAAGATCTAAAAAAATCAATGCTAGCCCTTTCAATCCGTGAGGTAAATGATAGATTGAAATCATTAACATTCAATGAATGAATGAAAGTCTCTAATGCTTCAAGATCTCCCTGCCAAATGAGGATGATATCATCAATAAATCTCCACCAGAGGACGAGGTCGCCCCGGCCACGCCAGACCACACGTGTCGATGTTCCCATCTATCCATGTATAGGTTGGCGTAACCAGGGGCAACATAAATACAGAAAAAATGGCGTTGCGCCCATACTCACCGGAGCGGCAGCAACCAGGGGCAAACCTCGTCCCCATGGTTGTACCACAGGTCTGTAGGTAAAAAGTATTGTCAAAACAAAAATAATTGTGTGTCAACACAAACAACATTGCGTCAGACAGGAAGGTAACCTGATTATCCCATAGTCTACTCTTCTCTCTTAGACTAGAGGAAACCTCTTAAACACCTCTCAAATGATGTATATAAAGAAACCACATCAATAGTAGCCATCACAAAATTATCTTTCCATTCAATTTTTTGTAATTCCTCTAGGATGTGGCTAGTGTCTCTAGTATAAGATTGAGTAGTTTGCACTAAAGGCTGTAAGTACCCATCTATATATTCTGATAAGTTGCACGTAAGGGAGTTTATCCCACTTATTATAGGTCTTCCTGGAGGGGTTTGAATATTTTTATGCAGTTTTGGCAGAAAATAGAAGATAGCTAGTTTTTCAATCACCAAGAATGTCCAATACGTCACTTCCGCCTAAGAAAGCCTTCCGGACATGCGCAGTAGCTGAAACGCATGGAAATGGAAATTACGACGGATTCAAGCTGTTGATCGTTTATGTGATTACTTTCAACTGTGTCCTTTTGAGATTTTTGAAAAGTACTTGTATTTAAGGGTTGGGAGGGGAATGTACTGCATGCATTTTTGTTACCCTGATGAAGTCCTTTTTATCTATGGATGAAACGCGGTGGAATTACTGTATACTGTGTTACAAATAAAATGCTTTTTTTATTGGATTCGACTTCTTTTGGTGGTCCTGTGGCGGCGGGTGAACCAGGAGTGCAACCATTTACAAGCTGAGTGGTAACAAAACAGCAAAGATACCTTTATAAGCTTACAATTTACAGATTTTTTTTATTATGCTTGGAATTGGATTTTTCGATAAACAGAACAGTGTCAGAAAAAAGGAACGTCAATGAATGTTTGTGATACAATGTTCACATACACGGCTGGATAATATCTGGGCTGTGGGAGCTTTGCGTTTTTTCCCTTTTTTGCTTTTTTGTGGTACTATGACATAAGAATGCAATATGCAGACCAAAAGAATGAGGGCTTATTAATCATTTATTAATTAGAACATGTTGTTATTTATTGCTTAGAAAGTAACGTTGCGGGAAATGCAACTTAAAAGAGGAAGAAGAAATTTGGGGGTAAAAAACCCGGCATTGCAAATATCAGAGAATGTATATTTACAGTTTAATAAACGTTGAGGATGGAAACATAACAGTTTCCGGTGTCTGTAAAAAATGTGCGTTTCAAACCGATTCTAACCATTATGGAAAAATATGTTCCCAATAAAATACATTTTATAACAAATTAAATTTAAAGAGCATGCTGTGAGTCCAGCGGATACAGCAGATTCTTATAATTATCCTGACCCAGACTTTCATCCTGAAGAAAATAAGAGGATAATAGAAATTTAACAACAAATTATTCAGACACTTGTCAGTACTGGAAGTTTGTCTGCCCGACGGTTTGTAAGTCTGTTTGTCTGTCTGTCTTTTATCCAGGTAATTTAATAACTGGTGTAGATGTGCACTGCTGAATATACAAGGAAGTGTTTGTTCTAAAAAGGGTAAACAAAATAACCAATAAATACCAGGGATGTGCGTTTCATTTCGTACCGATTCGTTTTCTTCACGAAACGGGCCGATTCGGTGCTTCGGGTTCGTCCGACGTTCCGATTCGGACCAGCAACGAAATATACACCATCCGAAATATTTCCCGATACGAAACGAAAAAATTTTGTTATTTCATATGGACATTAAATTTGTAAACTAGCAGGTCATTTTCATTTTATTCGTGATTTTGGTTCCATTTCGGACAACGTATTTTCGTATCGTTTTGAGTCCGTTTCGGTTCCGTTGCTGATTTCGTATTTTCATATCGTTTCGAGTCCGTTTCGGTTCTGTTGCGGATTTTGTCATTTCGTATCGTCAGTCACTTTTTTCACTTGTTCCAGTGCTTTATTTCTGCATCAATAATATATTATTTTAAATATTTAATCAGCTTTTCCCTAAATCCCCAATCTAACAGTACAAGATGATGATATTTTATAGGATTAAATAAAGTTGTGCAATGGTTGCAACAGTGATGTGTTGTAGGAAAAACTCTATGATTGGTTGGCTTCACTGTCAGTCACTTTTTTCACCTGTTTCCACTCTAGTGCTTTCAGCTCCTTCAATATGATATTATAAATAATTAGCTTGTCCCTTAATCCCCAGTCTAACAGTACAAGATAATATGATTAAATAAAGTTGTGCAATGCATATTCATAAGAAAAAAAGGATCTTTCATAAAAAACGATACGTCCGAAGGAACGAATCGGCAGGATTACCTTATCGACCGAAATATCGGAGCATCTGAAATACCATACGTCTAAAGTCAAAACGAAAATCCGAGAACAAGGATGGACCCTTTGAAACGAAGAGAACAGACAATCCGAAAGAACGAAATTCCCCGATTTCCCCCAAAAAATCGATACAAAACACCGAGCTGAAACGAAACGAGCCAAAACTAAAATGGGCCGAAATGTTCCAAAACAAAACTTTTGGAAAACCGAACATTACGAAACGAAACGAAAAAAAAACACGTACACAACTCTAAAACACATAGTACAGAGAAGAAATGTAGAGCCTAAAAAAGGAATAAACGCTCCAGATCCCATATAGGCATCCGATTCTGGTATCCGGTTAGCTTCCCAGCCGCTGGTATACTTTCCTGTATATCACAGGATCCACAATGGGTAGTTAATTCAAGGCAATAAATCCACTGTTATCAAATACACACAGAGTCTTCAGCACCTAGTAGTTGTTGTACGGATGTACATGAGAACCAAATCGATATGGAGCATCACTTTTTCTCTTTACAATCAGGAATGAAGAAACAATCTCTTAGTGTCACGGTGGCAGTACCACCAGGCACGCACCACCCTATCCTTGCCCTCCGATCCTTGGAAGTGGTCGGTCTGTATATATATCCCTATGAATATAACTCGCAGCAAGGTGAGGTCAAGGTTCCTGAGAGAAGCCCCTATATGCAGAGATGCAGTGTAAACTGCAAGGACAGATGAAAGCAACACAGGGTTAACAAAAGACCTCTGTACGGCAATACCAAAGATTCCCTGCACTGAAAGCCCGGTCTTTATGATAGCTGGATCTAATCTAAAGGAAAGTATTACCTTGAAGCCGTACAGAGTCTTTTGTTGTAAACAGATGACAGGGTTACCTGGAAACGGTACAGACAAGGAAAATACATATAGAGTAGTCATATAGACGAAAGCCAACAGGTCATAACCAGAGAGAGTACGTCATACAGGATATAGGAATAGGAACCAGAAGGGAAGTCAGCCAAGCCAAAATCGGTAACCGGGGAATCAGAATGGAACATAAACAGCAAACCAAAATACAGCAATAGACAGAACTAAATACACAAAAGGAACTGACATAAACTGGAACAGAAATAACAGAGGCAAAAACTAAACAAGGATGAACAAACGGAGGATAACAGGAACACAGCAAGGAGCTCTCAGGACACAAGTCGCAAGGAGACCAGGCAAAGTAAAATGACCCAGCAATGTACTATAGGTATATTGCTCTAATATAGGCAGGGGAAATCAAGGCAAGGGTCAACAGGTGAGCAGCACACAGAACACCAATTAACCCCTGGGAGGCCACCCAGGAATTGGCAGCAACAGAAACACAAGGGAAAAAACACAAAATACAAATACAGAGGGCGGGAAGACAGGTTTGGAACGTGGGAACGTGAAACTTAGGATCTCTACATTAGGATCTCTTATTTAATAAAAATATAATAAAATAATGATAAAAGCCCGACGCGTTTCGTCTATTACTAGACTTTTTCAAGGGCAACAGTAGTAGGTAATCAATCAAATAGCATATGCACAGCATCACAGCATCTCCAAAACGGCAAGTCTTGTGGGGGTGTTCCAGATGAGCAGGGGTTAATACCGACCAAAAGTGGTGCAAGAAATGAAAACCGGTTACCGGCATCCGGATCATGGGTGCCCAAGGCTGTATGTGGGGGGTGAAGGCGAGCCTGTCTGGTCCATCATGCAGACCAAGTACCCCCCCTTCATGGCTATAGTGCTCCGTGATGGCAGTGGCAAACACTGCTCAGGAATGGTTTGTTTGTGGAACATGACAAAGATTTCATGGTGTTGCCTTGGCCTCCAGGTTCTCAATCTGATTGAACATCTGTGGAATGTGCTGGATCAACAAATCCCATCCGTGGAGACCCCACCTCGCAAAACATGCAGGACTTAAAGGATCTGCTGCTAAAATCTTGGTGCCAGATCCCACAGGACACATTCAGAGGTCTCATGGAGTCCATGCCTCGAAGCATCAGCACGAGGGGGACCTACACTTTATTAGACACGGGGTTTATTGTTGTGGCTTTTGAGTGTGTTAATTTGTAGAACTTTGAAGGCTGGGGTCAGACGAACGCAGTGTGAACGCAGGTGCAGCCGCACTTTATCATGGCCGTAGCAGCAGCAGATGACGGTCAATGACAGGCAATATACGAGGTACGGCCGCACAAAAGTGCGGCTGCGCAACGCAAGCGGCAAACAAACGCATTTTTTCGAGAACGTGATACCGCTAGTACTGACGTACAGAGTGCGCTGCGTCCGCTAGCGGCGTGTGTGCGTGATTAGGAGACGTCAGACGCTGCTAATGTCCGGCCAACATAACGTCCAGACGCAAAAAGTGTTTTATTGATGATCCGTACAAAATCAAGGACGCAAATGCGCATCGTATGACTGCTATCGCGTATTCCGTGAAAAAATGCGTCCATTCGTTCGAACGCACTTTTCACGGACCACGTGAAAAATGCGTTCGTCTCACCCTAGTCGAAGAGCCGATGCCTAGAAATATCTATCAAAACACTGAGTTAGTACAATGTGTCTTGAAGCTGCTGTATCATCCTTTGCCCCAGCAATGTGACCCACACAGTATACAGAGAGAGTCGACAATGCATCATCGCTGCTTACAAGAACTCAGGTGGGAAGTGATAAGGGCTGGATTTTCCAGAATGGAGTAACGAGAGTAGGAGGGTGGACTTTGGAAAATGGAGATTGTGCAGAATAAGGCAATAAGTTACAAGGAAAAAAGATTTTGAAAATAAATAATAAGCATAGTGAGGAAATAACAGAAATAACTAAGAGGAGTAAGGGTCAGGGGGTATAAAAAAGGAGGGAGGAAGGGGAGGGATCATCCCATCAATAACCTACAACAAAACACTGATGGTCAGATGGTGGGCACGCAAGCCCGCTTCCGGCGATGATGGATTCGCAGGCCCCGCCTTACCTGACAGTATAGTTCACAAGTCTACCAACAGGGCCTGGAAATCAGAGCCGGCTGAGACCAAGAGCCATCTGGTCCAGATCTCCAGATATCTAGAGAGCATGTGGTTGGGTCTGAAGTACAGCTGTTCTACAGAGTGAAGATCCTCAATTTTAGTGAGCCATTGGCGCAAACAGGGGTTTCCGCCAATACAGGGGGATCCGGCCTTTAGCTGTATTGAGTATACGTATACCGACCGAGTGCTTGTACACAGCCATTGAGTATGACACGTGATGTAACAGCATTGGGGCGGGAATTAGGTCGGGTGGGGGGGTCGAGAAAAAGTTGCAGGATCTGATGGATGCGTTTCCAATACAGTCTAATCAAAGAGCATTCCCACCATAAGTGTAGAAGGGTGAGACGTCTACTTTTTAATACAGTATCATTTTAACAACATGAATTCACCAGCCGATTGCTAGAGGCATGATCTTTATTTTGATTAGTTTTTTTCTTCCCACCTTCTACCCAGCAGTGTATGGATTCATATGCTTCATTAATTATACTGCAGAGACGCGCTTCCCAGCAGTGTGTGGATTCATATGCTGCATTAATTATACCACAGAGAGGCGCTTCCCAGCAGCGTGTGGATTCATGTGCTGCATTAATTATACTGCAGAGAGGCGCTTGTTCCCCGCAGTGTGTGGATTCATATGCTTCATTAATTATACTGCAGAGACGCGCTTCCCAGCAGTGTGTGGATTCATATGCTGCATTAATTATACCACAGAGAGGCGCTTCCCAGCAGTGTGTGGATTCATATGCTGCATTAATTATACTGCAGAGAGGCGCTTCCCAGCAGTGTGTGGATTCATATGCTTCATTAATTATACTGCAGAGAGGCGCTTCCCAGCAGTGTGTGGATTCATATGCTGCATTAATTATACTGCAGAGAGGCGCTTCCCAGCAGTGTGTGGATTCATATGCTTCATTAATTATACCGCAGAGAGGCGCTTCCCAGCAGTGTGTGGATTCATATGCTGCATTAATTATACCGCAGAGAGGTGCTTCCCAGCAGTGTGCGGATTCATATGCTGCATTAATTATACCGCAGAGAGGCGCTTGTTCCCCGCAGTGTGTTGATTCATATGCTGCATTAATTATACTGCAGAGAGGTGCTTCCCAGCAGTGTGCGGATTCATATGCTGCATTAATTATACCGCAGAGAGGCGCTTCCCAGCAGTGTGTGGATTCATATGCTGCATTAATTATACCGCAGAGAGGTGCTTCCCAGCAGTGTGTGGATTCATATGCTGCATTAATTATACCGCAGAGAGGCGCTTCCCAGCAGTGTGTGGATTCATATGCTGCATTAATTATACCGCAGAGAGGTGCTTCCCAGCAGTGTGTGGATTCATATGCTGCATTAATTATACCGCAGAGAGGCGCTTCCCAGCAGTGTGTGGATTCATATGCTGCATTAATTATACTGCAGAGAGGTGCTTCCCAGCAGTGTGTGGATTCATATGCTGCATTAATTATACCGCAGAGAGGCGCTTCACAGCAGTGTGTGGATTCATATGCTGCATTAATTATACTGCAGAGAGGTGCTTCCCAGCAGTGTGTGGATTCATATGCTGCATTAATTATACTGCAGAGAGGCGCTTCCCAGCAGTGTGTGGATTCATATGCTGCATTAATTATACTACAGAGAGGCGCTTCCCAGCAGTGTGTGGATTCATATGCTGCATTAATTATACTGCAGAGAGGTGCTTCCCAGCAGTGTGTGGATTCATATGCTGCATTAATTATACCGCAGAGAGGCGCTTCACAGCAGTGTGTGGATTCATATGCTGCATTAATTATACTGCAGAGAGGTGCTTCCCAGCAGTGTGTGGATTCATATGCTGCATTAATTATACTGCAGAGAGGCGCTTCCCAGCAGTGTGTGGATTCATATGCTGCATTAATTATACTACAGAGAGGCGCTTCCCAGCAGTGTGTGGATTCATATGCTGCATTAATTATACTACAGAGAGGCGCTTCCCAGCAGTGTGTGGATTCATATGCTGCATTAATTATACCGCAGAGAGGTGCTTCCCAGCAGTGTGTGGATTCATATGCTGCATTAATTATACTACAGAGAGGCGCTTCCCAGCAATGTGTGGATTCATATGCTGCATTAATTATACCGCAGAGAGGCGCTTCCAGCAGTGTGTGGATTCATATGCTGCATTAATTATACCGCAGAGAGGTGCTTCCCAGCAGTGTGTGGATTCATATGCTGCATTAATTATACCGCAGAGAGGCGCTTCCAGCAGTGTGTGGATTCATATGCTGCATTAATTATACCGCAGAGAGGGCTTCCCAGCAGTGTGTGGATTCATATGCTGCATTAATTATACTGCAGAGAGGTGCTTCCCAGCAGTGTGTGGATTCATATGCTGCATTAATTATACCGCAGAGAGGCGCTTCACAGCAGTATGTGGATTCTTATGCTGCATTAATTATACCGCAGAGAGGCGCTTCCCAGCAGTGTGTGGATTCATATGCTGCATTAATTATACCGCAGAGAGGCGCTTCCCGCAGTGTGTGGATTCATATGCTGCATTAATTATACGCAGAGAGGCGCTTCCCAGCAGTGTGTGGATTCATATGCTGCATTAATTATACCGCAGAGAGGCGCTTCCCAGCAGTGTGTGGATTCATATGCTGCATTAATTATACTGCAGAGAGGCACTTCCCAGCAGTGTGTGGATTCATATGCTGCATTAATTATACCGCAGAGAGGCGCTTTCCAGCAGTGTGTGGATTCATACGCTGCATTAATTATACCGCAGAGAGGTGCTTCCCAGCAGTGTGTGGATTCATATGCTTCATTAATTATACTGCAGAGAGGCGCTTCCCAGCAGTGTGTGGATTCATATGCTGCATTAATTATACTGCAGAGAGGCGCTTCCCAGCAGTGTGTGGATTCATATGCTGCATTAATTATACCGCAGAGAGGCGCTTCCCAGCAGTGTGTGGATTCATATGCTGCATTAATTATACTGCAGAGAGGCGCTTCCCAGCAGTGTGTGGATTCATATGCTGCATTAATTATACTGCAGAGAGGCGCTTCCCAGCAGTGTGTGGATTCATATGCTGCATTAATTATACTGCAGAGAGGCGCTTCCCAGCAGTGTGTGGATTCATATGCTGCATTAATTATACTGCAGAGAGGCACTTCCCAGCAGTGTGTGGATTCATATGCTGCATTAATTATACTGCAGAGAGGCGCTTCCAGCAGTGTGTGGATTCATATGCTGCATTAATTATACTGCAGAGAGGCGCTTCCAGCAGTGTGTGGATTCTTATGCTGCATTAATTATACTGCAGAGAGGTGCTTCAGCAGTGTGTGGATTCATATGCTGCATTAATTATACTGCAGAGAGGTGCTTCCCAGCAGTGTGTGGATTCATATGCTGCATTAATTATACTGCAGAGAGGCGCTTCCCAGCAGTGTGTGGATTCATATGCTGCATTAATTATACTGCAGAGAGGTGCTTCCCAGCAGTGTGTGGATTCATATGCTGCTTAATTATACTGCGAGAGGCGCTTCCCAGCAGTGTGTGGATTCATATGCTGCATTAATTATACTGCAGAGAGGAGCTTCCCAGCAGTGTGTGGATTCATATGCTGCATTAATTATACTGCAGAGAGGCGCTTCCCAGCAGTGTGTGGATTCATATGCTGCATTAATTATACTGCAGAGAGGTGCTTCCCAGCAGTGTGTGGATTCATATGCTGCATTAAAAATATTTTTGGATCATTTAGTTCTGTTCTTTTTCATTTCAGATCATTTTGATCGAATTTCTTTTTTAGTTTTTGATCATTTCGTTCTCTTTTCTCAGTATTTCGTATCATTTTTGTTACATTTTCTTTTAGTTTCGGATCCATTCCGAATCGATTTAATTTGTTTACTGCAAAACTTTATTTAAAAAATTTAATCGAAACTTCAGACGGCTTGGTTTTTCATTTTCGGAAATGCTCCCAATATACAAAAATGGTGATTTTCGTCCAAATTTGTATTTAGAACGAAACAAATTGCACATGTCTACCGACTGGAAAGAGTTAAGTAAAGCAATATATATATATATATAATGTGTGGGCCGCTTTATCTATTCCCTGCGATTTGCTTTTTTTGATTACTCATGTTAAACATCTCTCCTCCATAATTTGTGGATTGTTTACGGGACGAGATGTTTGTGAAATCAGAATTACCTACTACAGCCCCCACACACACACACACACACACACACACATTCCCCGCATTCCTCACTCGCTGTTTGTTGCTGCAATTACAAAAGATAAATCAAACTGTTACTTGTATAAAAATATAGACATGTATAAAACCATCGTTTAAACAGAGGAATGGACTGGAAATGTGAGAAATTGAACCAGGTTCTCCTCAACTGATCTGATGAGCAGTTAACCTTTTCACTACCAAGCACTTTTTGTTGAAGAAAATATTCTTATTTTTAAAAAAAAAAATTGAGGAAGTATTTTACCAGAAAGGATATATCGAGATTTCCCTCATTTTCAGTATGTCCTGGGTGGCGAATATGTACGGTTAGGTGTCTTGTCCAAGGACACTTACTGGAGAGGTGCTCCTGCTGGGATTTGAACCTGTGTCTCCATGGCTGTAAAGCAGTGATGTTACCTCTACTCCATCCATTTACATAAATGTAGGGTATGAAATGTCATTCCTAAAACAAGATACAAGATCAAAATAAAGTAAATTTCCACATTTTAAGTTTGTCATTTAGTCATTTATTATTTTTAGGCTGGGGTCAGACGAGCGTAGTGTTCACGTCCGTGATTGCGCCTAAAAGTACGTCCGTGATAGCATGAAAGAAAGTCCATTGGAGCCTGTTACACGAAGTACGTCTGCACTGAACTGCGGACGCACAACGGCTGCGGCAAACGGACGCAAGGCAGGCAAGAACGTACAACCGCTAGAACGGCCGCACAAAGTGCGCTGCGTCCGCAACGTCCGCATAGCTTTGTGTGTGAGTGATGGAACGTGGTCAGACGGACTGCATTTATACGTCCAGCATTTTTCACGGACAAAATGGTTTTGCTTTTTAATTTATTTTCCCTCCTACATCCGTCAAAATATACGTCAGTGAATAAAGGGACTGTGTGACCACTACTGTGTCTTCCGTACTGACGTACGTCCGTGTGCACGGACGTACAGTCCGTAGAAATCACGCTCGTCTGACCCTAGCCTTATAGAATTATCACTGGGATGAAAGGTTGTAAATTCTAGGTGGCGTCCCTTATCTGGTACAGTATCACACGGGGTCTGCAATATCAGCATGCAGGCAGAAATGTCACTGGGATGAAAGGTTGTAAACTCTAGATGGGATCCATTATCTGGCATAGTGTCACACTAGGTCTGCATCCTCAGAATACAGGCAGAAATCTCACTGGGATTAAAGGTTGTAAACTCTAGATGGCAGCCATTATCTGGCATAGTGTAACACGGGGTCTGCATTCTCAGCGTACAGGCAGAAATGGCCTCTGTGTCAGTAAATGTTCTGCAGACAGATAATAAAATGGTGAGATCTCCTGCTTACACAGGGTCAGCATACAGGCAGATGCGCAGTGGCGTAGCGTGGGGGGGGCTGGGGGGGCCGTGGCTCCGGGTGCAGTTTTCTTAGGGGCGCATAATTTCAAAAGAAATTTGCGCCCCTAAAACTTGTGGCCTGGACTGACCCACCGGGCCCTTGGGCGCCGCCCAAGGGCCCGCGGGTTGAGGGGACCCAGATGCCGGGCAGCGGGAGTGCCTGCCGGCTGCCCGGTCCTGAACAGTCCTGTTGATTGAAGGGGATGCAGCTGCGTGCAGGCGCAGGTCACGTGGTCCGTCTAATCAGGTGGTACTGAGTCTCTGTACCACCTGACTGGCCGGACCGCGTGACCTGCGCACGCACGCAGCCGACTCCCCTTCAACAGGACGGACTCGCACGCTGTTCAGGACCGGGCAGCCGGCAGGCACTCCCGCTGCCCAGCATCTGGGCCCCCTCAACCCCTGCTGGATCCGGAGCTGGGGCAATATCCAGGTGAGAGCTGGGGCAAATCCATGTGCTGGGGCAAATCCATATGCTGGGGCATTTCCATGAGCTGGGGCAATATCCATGAGCTGGGGCAAATCCATGAGCTAGGGCAATATCCATGTGCTGGGGCATTTCCATGAGCTGGGGCAAATCCATGAGCTGGGGCAAATCCATGAGCTAGGGCAAATCCATGTGCTGGGGCATTTCCATGAGCTGGGGCAGTATCCATGAGCTGGGGCAAATCCATGAGCTGGGGTAAATCCATGAGCTGGGTCATTTCCATGGTGCTGGGGCAATATCCATGAGCTGGGGCAAATCCATGAGCTGGGGCAAATCCATGTGCTGGGGCATTTCCATGAGCTGGGGCAATATCCATGAGCTGGGGCAAATCCATGTGCTGGGGCAAATCCATGAGCTGGGGCAAATCCATGTGTGAGCTGGGGCAAATCCATGAGCTGGGGCAATATCCATGTGTGAGCTGGGGCAATATCCATGTGAGAGCTGGGGCAATATCGATAACGTGTCCACAGGTTGGGGGGGGGCGCACAATTCTTGGCTGGCCCCGGGTGCTGACAACCCACGCTACGCCACTGCAGATGCAGTAAATGTGCTGCAGACAGATAATAAAATGGTGAGATCTCCTGCTTATGGGGGTTTGTAGTGATCAGAATGAGATTATTAGCAATGCAATATCTGTATGTGCTGCATAATGCCTGTGTATGGTAATTACAGCAACACCTTGTATCTGTATGTGCTGCATAATGCCTGTGTATGGCAATTACAGCAACACCTTGTATCTGTATGTGCTGCATAATGCCTGTGTATGGCAATTACAGCAACACCTTGTATCTGTATGTGCTGCATAATGCCTGTGTATGGCAATTACAGCAACACCTTGTATCTGTATGTGCTGCATAATGCCGGTGTGTGGCAATTACAGCAACACCTTGTATCTGTATGTGCTGCATAATGCCTTTGTATGGCAATTACAGCAACACCTTGTATCTGTATGTGCTGCATACGCCTGTGTGTGGCAATTACAGCAACACCTTGTATCTGTATGTGCTGCATAATGCCTGTGTATGGCAATTACAGCAATACCTTGTATCTGTATGTGCCGCATAATGCCTGTGTATGGCAATTACAGCAGCACCTTGTATCTGTATGTGTCGCATAATGCCTGTGTATGGCAATTACAGCAGCACCTTGTATCTGTATGTGATGCATAATGCCTGTGTATGGCAATTACAGCAACACCTTGTATCTGTATGTGCTGCATAATGCCTGTGTGTGGCAATTACAGCAACACCTTGTATCTGTATGTGCTGCATAATGCCTGTGTATGGCAATTACAGCAATACCTTGTATCTGTATGTGCCGCATAATGCCTGTGTATGGCAATTACAGCAACACCTTGTATCTGTATGTGCTGCATAATGCCTGTGTATGGCAATTACAGCAACACCTTGTATCTGTATGTGCCGCATAATGCCTGTGTATGGCAATTACAGCAGCACCTTGTATCTGTATGTGTTGCATAATGCCTGTGTATGGCAATTACAGCAGCACCTTGTATCTGTATGCGCTGCATAATGCCTGTGTGTGGCAATTACAGCAACACCTTGCATCTGTACAGTACAGGGACTTTCACTCATTATAACCCCCTGAATCGTATCCCTGTACAGCAGTGACTGACCCCACAGCTCTCCTTGTATTCTGAAAAATCCCTGGCTGCTGGAATGCTGCAGTAACGCTTGCAGAGCTTTTTTGTAACAGTGAGGGTGGGGGCTGCTCTTTGTAGCTTCTTTACAGTTATACAGGGTGACAGGAGTGAGATCTTAATAGGAAATGCATTTCTCCATGGGGAAAAAAATGTATGTAAATGTTTTTTTTTTAATTGTTTTTCAATGCAAGAAATGTATACACTTTTTTGATGATGAAAAAGTTAAAGCGACATTCCGGTAAAATGACAAAAGTCAAACCCTAGAGCGACGGGGTGTTTGCGTGTGTTTAACCCTTACAAAAGGGCCACAGCACATTCAAAGTCCTTTCCTGAACCATGGGATGCAGCCAATGACTGCATGAGTCATGTGACTGCTGCCGACTGATTGGCTGTCTCCTACTTGGAAGCTTCTGCACTCGTGGCTCAGAGAGCTCCCCTGCCACGGGTCATTAAAGTATAACAACACGCTCTGCAGAAACAGGACATGTACTTTCTGTCTAGAATTACTATTTTGGGGCAAAAGTTTCTATCATTGATCTTCCTTTAGATATAGAAATATATTATTATTACTCAAGAAAAGCCGCGCAAGACGCCGTTTATTCCTCTTTACTGCTGGTGCACAGGCGGCTGACACCGCTAGAGACTGAGACATTAATGCAACGTTTCTGTACTATTCAGACATGTGGGACCTGACGGGTCAGAGTCCAGAAAAAAAACGTAGTAATAGGAAACACGACTGCTTAGGCTAAGGTCAGACGAAAGCAGTTTTAACGTGCGTTTAACCGCACTAAGGCTAGGGTCAGACTAACGCATTTTTCGCGTTGTCCGTGAAAAAGTGCGTTCGAACGAATGGACGTATTTTTTCCCGGAATACGCGATAGCGGTCATACGATGCGCATTATCGTCCGTGATTTTTTACGGATCATCAATAAAACACTTTTTGCGTCTGGACGTTATGTCGGCCGGACATTAGCAGCGTCTGACGTCTCCCAATCACGCGCACACGCCGCTAGCGGACGCAGCGCACTCTGTACATCAGTAGTAGTGGTTTGACGTTCTCGAAAAAATGCGTTCGTTTGCCACTTGCGTTGCGCGGACGAACTTTCGTGCGGCCGTTCGTCGTATGTTCCCCGGCATTGGACGTCATTTGCTGCTAGCACGGCCGTGATTTCGTGCGGCTAAACGCACGTTAAAAATGCTTTCGTCTGACCTTAGCCTAAATCACGGCCGTGCTAGCAGCAAATGATGTCCAATGCCGGGCAGCATATGAAGAACGGCCGCAAAAAGTGCGGCCGCGCAACGCAAGTGGCAAACGAACGCATTTTTTTCGAGAACGTCAAACTGCTAGTACGGTCGTACAGAGTGCGCTGCGTCCGCATAGCGGCGTGTGTGCGTGATTAGGAGACGTCAGACGCTGCACACGTCCGGCCAACATAACGTCCAGACGCAAAAAGGGTTTTATTGATGATCCGTACAAAATCACGGACGAAAATGCGCATCGTATGACCGCTATCGCGTATTCCGTGAAAAAATGCGTCCATTCGTTCGAACGCACTTTTTCACGGACAACGCGAAAGATACGTGAGTCTGACCCTAGCCTTATTCGTGAACAATGAGACGCAGCACAGGAAGGATCAGATGGTTTTATAAAGGATAATTAATCCATTTATATAAAAATAACATTATTTATATAAATTAATATCATCATTAATCCATTTATATAGATGTCTTGAGAAAAGTCAAGATGGACTGAAACGTCGACTTGTTTAAAATAAATATTTACTTTTTATTATCAAGTCTCCAGAGTGCGCTATTCATCCTCCATGATTCATATATATATATATATAGTATATATAATTATATAAATAAATAATGCATTTATAAAAAATATTATTTACACAAATATTATCATTAATCAGTTTATATTAAAACATTTTTATTTGCACAAAAAATATTACCATTAATTCATTTATGTTAAAATAGTATTATTTACATAAATAAATCTGATCATGAATCCATTTATAATAAAAAATAATATTATTTATATAGATAATATCTTGATTCCATTTATATAAAAATGTTATGTATATAAATAAATATTATCATTAATCCATTTATTTAAATAGAAATATTTTTATTTATATGAATAAATTTTATTATGAATCCATTTGTTTATATAAAAATAATACTATTTTATAACTAAATATTATCATTAATCCATTTATTTAAATAGAAATATTTTTATTTATATGAATAAATTTTATTTATGAATCCATTTATTTATATAAAAATAATACTATTTTATAAATAAATATTATCATTAATCCATTTATTTATATAGAAATATTTTTATTTATATGAATAAATTTTATTATGAATCCATTTATTCATATAAAAATAATACTATTTTATAAATAAATATTATCATTAATCCATTTTTTTAATAAAATATTTTAATAATATAAATAAATATTATCATTTAATCCATTTATTTATATAAATATTTCACTATATATATTTAAAGAACCAAAATCCGGATACACACGGAGACTTCTTTATAGAAAATCCAATTTTATTTAGGCATCAATTCAACGTTTCAGTCCCTGGAGGGACTTTTTATATTATTATTATTATCGTCATTTATAGCGTCGACAGTTTCCACAGCGCTTTACAATAACCAATGGGAACAAGACAAAATTAAACAATCAAAGCTACAGAATCAAGAGGTACAGAGGGCCCTAGTCAGATGAGCTTGCAATTAGAGGTCAATAATCCATTTATTTTTATAAAAATATTACTAGTCATATAAATAATTATTATCATGAATCCTTTTATTTTATATAAACTATTAAGATTTTTATAAATCATTATTAAGTATCAAATAAAGGAATCATAATTCCGTTTTACACATGGGGTTAATTAAGAGAGCGCCAGTGAAGTCTCTCCTGCTGCTGTTCCTTTTGGCATTTAGTGAAACGCTGGCGTTTGTCCAACAGCTATTTTCGACAGTGTTTGCAACTTCAGCTCTTTGACTATATATATATATATATATATATATAGTCAATGTATAAAAAAAAATTAAAACTACTGTCCAAAAAATACCCCATTTACACACCACATAGGCTAGGGACAGATGAGCGCATTTTCTGCGGCCACCGTCAAAATGTACGTCGATGCGTGCGCACGCATTTTTTCACGGAATACGCTTAAGTGGTCAGACGATGCGCAATTCTGGACGTATTTCATGACGGTGGGGTAAAAAGAAGTCTAGGGAAATCCGGCTGTTTGAACGTTATGTTGGCCGCACACTAGCAGCGTCTGACATCTCCTAATCACGCACACACGCTGCTATGCGGCCGCAGCGCACTCTGTACGTCAGTACCAGCGGTTTAACGTTCTCGAAAAAATGCGTTCATTTGCTGGTTGCGTGGTGTCGGCGCACTTTCGTACGCACGTACTGCGTATATTGGCCGTCATTGGCCGTTATGTGCTGCTACTGCCGCCGTGATTTAGTGCGTCTGCACGCGCGTTCCGACTGCCCCACTCTGACCCTAGCCATAGTCAGCAACTCGACAAAAACACATGTAACAACAAGCACCCCGACCACCCAGACCCACAACACTCACAGCCACACCACTGAGGGTGATGCCGCACACGTCACACACACATAGCACTCTCATATGCGCATATATAACACACATTATAGAGAGTTTTATTGCTGTGGATTCTGTGATATATTCTCAAACACACTGCACATTACTGTGAGTTTTACTGCTGTGGATTCTGTGATATATTCTCATACACACCACACATTACTGTGAGTTTTATTGCTGTGGAGCTCTGGGATATGCTCATACACACCGCACATTACTGTGAGTTTTATTGCTGTGGAGCTCTGTGATACTCTCATACACACCTCACATTACTGTGAGTTTTACTGCTGTGGATTCTGTGATATATTCTCATACACACCACACATTACTGTGAGTTTTATTGCTGTGGAGCTCTGGGATATGCTCATACACACCGCACATTACTGTGAGTTTTATTGCTGTGGAGCTCTGTGATACTCTCATACACACCTCACATTACTGTGAGTTTTACTGCTGTGGATTCTGTGATATATTCTCATACACACTGCACATTACTGTAGGTTTAATTGCTGTGGAGCTCTGTGATACGCTCATACACACTGCACATTACTGTGAGTTTTATTGCTGTGGAGCTCTGTGATACTCTCATACACACCTCACATTCCTATGAGTTTTACTGCTGTGGATTCTGTCATATATTCTCATACACACTGCACATTACTGTGAGTTTCATTGCTGTGGAGCTCTGCGATACGCTCATACACACTGCACATTACTGTGAGTTTTATTGCTGTGGAGCTCTTTGATACACTCATACACACCGCACATTACTGTGGGTTTTATTGCTGTGGAGCTCTGTGATACTCTCATACACACCGCACATTACTGTGAGTTTTACTGCTGTGGAGCTCTGTGATCGACTCGTACACACTGCGCATTACTGTGAGTTTTATTGCTGTGGAGCTCTGTGATATGCTCATACACACTGCACATTACTGTGAGTTTCATTGCTGTGGAGCTCTGTGATACGCTCATACACACTGCACATTACTGTGAGTTTTATTGCTGTGGAGCTCTGTGATACGCTCATACACACTGCACATTACTGTGAGTTTTATTGCTGTGGAGCTGTGTGATACGCTCATACACACTGCACATTACTGTGAGTTTTATTGCTGTGGAGCTGTGTGATACACTATATCATACGATATATATATATATACATGCACGTGTGTTTGAGATTTTAGGTGCACACCCTAATGCAATAGGCTGCACACGCCAATGCTAGCCCCATATACAAAAGCTCATGAATTATCAGAGACACATTGGAGAATTGATAGGTGCTTTAACCCTTTAGGTCCTGGTTGGTTCCCTGCACCGTGTTGCACGCTGCCCGACACCCAAGGGTTAAATAAAGTTCTGCCACATGACAGAACCGGAGCTATGCCCTACTTTCCAGTCCAAGCAGTTATTCTTTATTTTTTTTCTCCGCATACGGAATTATCTGCCTGTGTAAATCTATTGTGTAATTAATTTTAATTAATTTGCATCATCATTAGTCCGGCTGCAGCTCACGGGTGAATTGCTTAATTGGACAAATTAACCCAATAAACTTCCATTTTTTTTATTTTAATTAATTTTATTTTTTTGGAAGTATGTGAACCTATTCAGGAAGAAAATTATTCTCCGCACGTGAGCGGCTCTGACCGTGGAGCTCAGAGGCAACAAACAAGCATTTACTCGCAGCATTTGTGGCGTGATTTAAAGTGACAGGCTGGGAGAGAGCGCCGAGACTCTGAACTAAAAGATCACTCAAAACTATCAGGGTTATTCAAAGAGATCCGAACTGTGGCCGAAAAGTAACCGGACAGTGAAAATCAGCGTTCGGTTACCTTTCCTGGCCATTCGGCTATTCAGAGAGCAGGCAGTTCACCAAATCCTGGCGAATTGCCTGCACATACGGTGCCTGTTTGGTGCCTGTTCGAGGGCAGTGAAATCCCCATGAAAAGCACTGCTTCGGCTATTCAGAGAACACAAACCAGCAGTGAAAGGGTCCCAAAATGCTCTGCTGTTCGGTGGTTTCATTCGACAGGTTTATTCAGGCGAATCCCATAGGCTTCAATGTTAAAAATATTCCCGTTTTAATTCAATATCTAATAAACCGTTTATTAAAATATTCTGCAGTAAAGAGTCTCTTTATTGATACTTTTTTTGGATCTTTCATTTTTCGGGATTTTTTTGCAAAACATTTTCCGGGTTTTTTTAAAGCGTTTTTTCCTTTTTTCTGTAACAGCCCTTTTTATTATCATTCATTGGATTTTATATGGAAATTTCAGACATTTTCGCTCAGTAGTTTCTTTGCAAACAGTGTTTCACTTTTCAAACATTCAAGCGTACTGTTTTTATTTTTTCACTCCATTCGTCTGCGGTGTCGGCTTTTCCCGGCGGCTGCTCTGCGTGTGATCGGCTCCTGCTCGGGTTTCTCCGGGTTAATCCAAATGTTTTTGCGGGTTTCGATGTGCATTCGCCGTGTTTTGCGGTTCGTTTTCGTCGGGTTTGCGGCGACTTTTCCCTGCATTACGACGGCCCTGTGGTGCTCGCTGAATACACTGCAGGGTCGCCGAAATGGGATCACCAAATCGCGCCGAATTGAAGAGAACGAAAAGTCACCGAACGTGCGAGACTTTTCGTTTCTCTTTGAATAACCCTGAATGATTAATTTTTACATTTTTTGTGTTTATACAGGTTGCGTTTCTCTTAGTGGAAATGACTGAGACCAGACGTGCTTTGGATTTGGGATTTTTGGGGGATTTTGGGATATTTGCATATAATAATGAGATATCCTGGAGATGAGACTGATCGGCCATATTTTCCTGGACACGTATTACTATTTCATGCAGAGGGGGAGCACAGGGAAAAGTGCTGCCCTGCAACATGTGTAATCCATTTGCTACAAGAAGGAAATAAAGGCAGGTCATCTGGGATTTTGTTTTTAGAGATTATTCAAAGAGAGCCGAACTTGGCTCGTGGATTTTGCCCGTACGGTGCAATTTCGTGGCCATTCGGCTATTTAAGGCTAGGGTCAGACTAGCGCACTTTAAACGTGCGTTCTGGCGCACTTAATCATGGCCGCACTAGCAGCAAAACTGGCCCGGGGTTGAGGGGACCCAGATGCCGGGCAGCGCCGGAGTGCCTGCCCGGTCCTGAAGAGTCCGTCCTGTTAAAGGGAAGCGGCTGCGTGCAGGCGCAGCCGGTCACGTGGTCCGGCTAATCAGGTGGTACTGAGTCTCTGTACCACCTGACTGGCCGGACCGCGTGACCTGCGCACGCACGCCACGCAGCCGCATCCCCTTCAACAGGACGGACTCTTCAGGACCGGGCAGGCACTCCCGCGCTGCCCGGCATCTGGGTCCCCTCAACCCCTGCCGGAGCTGGAGCAATATCCAGGTGAGAGCTGGGCAAATCCATGTGTAAGCTGGGCAAATCCATGAGCTGGGGGCAAATCCATGAGCTGGGGGCAAATCCATGAGCTGGGCAAATCCATGAGCTGGGTAAATCCATGACCTGGGCAAATCCATGAGCTGGGGGCAAATCCATGAGCTGGGCAAATCCATGAGCTGGGGCAAATCCATGAGCTGGGCAAATCCATGACCTGGGCAAATCCATGACCTGGGGGCAAATCCATGAGCTGGGCAAATCCATGAGCTGGGGCAAATCCATGAGCTGGGGCAAATCCATGAGCTGGGCAAATCCATGAGCTGGGCAAATCCATGAGCTGGGGCAAATCCATGAGCTGGGCAAATCCATGACCTGGGCAAATCCATGAGCTGGGCAAATCCATGAGCTGGGCAAATCCATGAGCTGGGGGCAAATCCATGAGCTGGGCAAATCCATGTGTGAGCTGGGGGCAAATCCATGTGTGAGCTGGGGCAAATCCATGAGCTGGGGCAAATCCATGAGCTGGGGCAAATCCATGTGTGAGCTGGGGCAAATCCATGTGTGAGCTGGGGGCAAATCCATGTGTGAGCTGGGGCAAATCCATGAGCTGGGGCAAATCCATGAGCTGGGCAAATCCATGAGCTGGGGGCAAATCCATGAGCTGGGCAAATCCATGTGAGAGCTGGGGCAATATCGATAACGTGTCCACAGGTGGGGGCGCACAATTCTTGGCTGGCCCCGGGCGCTGAAAACCCACGCTACGCCACTGGCCCACGGTGCACCCTCTGGCAGTGGCACCCCACTGCTGACAGATGGCTCCACGCATAGGCACAGCCGTGATCCTAACGTGGCCTGGTGGGACCTCCTGCTGAGTCTGTACACAGTCCCTGCTGACTCTGCACACAGCCCTACCGCGGACAGAGGCCGATAAATGTAGAATAAATAATTGCTGTGTGCTCATATACACTCGGTTTGCTGGGAGTTTTATTGCAGTGGATTCTGATGCACTCATACACACACCCCACATTGCATTGCTGGGAGTTTTATTGCTGTGGATTCTGATACGCTGACACACACCACACATTGCATTGCTGGGAGTTTTATTGCTGTGGATTCTGATACGCTGACACACACCACACATTGTATTGCTGGGAGTTTTATTGCAGTGGATTCTGATGCACTCATACACACCACACATTGCATTGCTGGGAGTTTTATTGCTGTGGATTCTGATACGCTGACCCGCACATTGCATTACTGGGAGTTTTATTGCTGTGGATTCTGATACACTCATACACACTGCACATTGCATTGCTGGAATTTTTATTGCTGTGGATTCTGATACGCTGACACACACCAAACATTGCATTGCTGGGAGTTTTATTGCTGTGGGTTCTGTGATACACACTGCATAGTACTGTGAGTTTTAATGCCCTGGAGCTCTGGGATACACTCATACACACTGCACAATACTGTGAGTTTTATTGCTGTGCAGCTCTGTGATACGTTCATATGCAGTGCACGTTTCTGTGGATTTTATTGTTCAACCAATTAGAGCGGCTGTGATCCAGTATACTTAACATGCGTGGCTGTTCTTTGTAAAAATGCTTGAATTTAAACATTTCATAATTTTATTTATCTCAATAGATACATTTGAAATGGTATACAAAATATACAAGTAGGCACTTGGTATCCACTTTTAATATAAAGAGAGGAAAAGGCGGAGCTCTAAGAGGAAAAGGTGGAGCTTAAAGAGGAAGGGTGGGGATTAACCAGGAAGAGGTGTGCCCTTGACAGGAGGGGATGCCTCAAATTTAAATCAGATCTCTGGAGGATGTGTCTTTAAAAGTGTTGCGTAATGCCGCAGAAAAAAAGCTGATCCGTCGCCGAACTGGGGGTAAAAACCCCCTAAAAAACGGAATTTTAAAAAAAGGCGTTTATGGCTGTCAGACGAACGCAGTGTTCACGTCCGTGTCGCCGCACAGTTTAATGTCCGTCGTAGCATAGAATCATGATCAATAGAGACCCACACACGAAGTACGTGCGCACTGAACTGCGCACGCACAACGCACGTGGCAAACGGAACGCAAGTTAGGCAAGAACGTAAAACCACTAGACGGACGCGCAGAGTGCACCACGTCCGCATAGTGTTCTGTGCGTGTGATGAGATGACAGACGCAGCGCATTTGCAACGTCCAGCACCTTGATGCACACAATGGCTTTTCATATCCTTTCAAATTTTTATCATTTTTCATAATAATTTTATTTCCCATAGTTCCCTGTTTTTTTCTGCGTCGTCAAGAAAAATGGATCGTGCGGTGTCTGCAGTATCTTGCGTCAGTACGTCCATCCGTTGTGCATGCACGCAGAGTGCGCTCACACTGCGTTCGTCTGACTCTACCCTAAAGCAATAAAAAATGCATGAAAATAATAATAAAAGGTTCTGTTACACAATAATAAAAAACGCCATTTAAAAAGAAACGGGAATCAAAAATGTCGCTGATAAAAATCCAGAAAAATGCCTAAAAAAATTCTAAAAAATAAATAAAAAAGACTTTTTGCTGAAATTGAAAAGAATGAAAAGTTGTATAAAAACCATAATAAAAATGGTAATTACTTTTTCCCCCAGAAATCTATAGGATTCGTCTGTTAAACCCGTCGAACTGAAACACCGAAAATCAGGGCATTTCACTGACACTTTGGCGTTCTCTGAATAGATGAACCGTTACTTCTCTACGGGACAATTTCGCTGCCGCCGATGGTCGCCCAATTGCTGGGAACTGTGGCGAACTGCATCATATTTCGCCATCAATTCACCAGTATTTAGTGAACTGCCTGCTTTCTGAATAGCCGAGCTTGCACGAAATTGCACCGTACGGGGAAATTCACCGTTCGGTTCAGTTCGGTGGCGGGTTCGGCTCTTACAGGGTTATTCAGAGAGATCCGAAAAGACAACGCACATTCGGTGACTTTTAGGTCCCCGCACATCGGGGGATTCGGCGATTCCTAGTTCGCCAACCCTGTGGTGTATTCAGCACCCCGTAGTGCAGGGAAAACTCGCCGCAAACCCGCCGAACACTCAACAAACACTCACTGAAAACTCACAGAAACCGCTGAAAAAACCAAGCCGAATACGCCGGAAAAATCCGAGCAGCCGCCAATCACAGAGCAGAGCAGCCGCCGGAAAAACCCGACACCATAGACGAACGGGGTGAGAAAAAAAAACAGTTCGCTTGAAAGTGTCAAAAGTGAAACGATGTTTGCATAAAAACTACTGAACGAAAATGTCTGGAATTTACATATAAGATCCAATGAATGATAATAAAAAGGGCTGTTACATACAGAAAAAAGAAAAAACGATGTTAAAAAAAAAAAAGGAAAAAAAGTTTGCCAAAACAATCCCAAAAAATGCCTAAAAGATCCTAAAAAAATCTATAAATGAAGAGACTTTTTGCTGCAGAATAAAATAATAAACAGTTTACTAATTATTGGATTAAAACAGGAATATTTTTAACATTGAAGCCTATGGAATTCGCCTGAATAAACCTGCCGAATGAAACCACCGAATGGCAGGGCAATTCGGCAACTTTTCACTGCTGGTTTTTGTTCTCTGAATAAACGAAGCATTGCTTCTCTATGGGGATTTCACTGCTCTCGAACAGGCACCGTATGTGCAGGCGATTTGCCAACATTTGGCGAACTGCCTGCTCTCTGAACAGCCGAATGGCCAGGAAAGGTAACCGAACGCTGAATTTCACTGTCCGGTTACATTTCGGGACCAGATCGGCTCTCTCTGAATAACCCCTTTAGTGAATAACCCCTATAGTGTAGCTTTGTAAAGGCGTGATCGATACAGCTGCACAAGCAACAACAGTACACAAAATGATAACACACGCTTTGCCAGAACGAACAGATTGTCCAAATTTTTTTAAAAAAAAAAATTTATTAAATGTATTTTCTTTTTTGTTCCACAGTTTCTGTCAAATCCTGGCGCGGCGTCGCACAAACTAAAATCTGGCATGTTCATTTATCATTAAGCCGGGAGATAAACACGTCAGACTGTGCAAAAACAATCCCATTTAGTAAAATCCACGGCCCAACCTGCGCCAGCCGGCTATTGTACATGTGGCCCAACACCAAGGTCTCGAGGAGCCATTTCCTAAAAAACAAATGTACCGACGAACAGCAGATCTCATGGGAACACGGTAACAAACATCAATGGTTAATTATTGGTACTTCCTAAATCAACCTTCCCTGGCACCACATAAAGTAACAGAGAGCAATAAAACAGAGGAAGTACATTGTTTCACTTTGTCCTGTCCAACGGGATTATAGAGGCGTTGGTCCACCGTCCAAATGAATCTCTCAGAGTATTGTTCTTTGCTTTTTTTTGCCTCGTTTTGAACTAACTCGGGTTTGTAGCATCCCAAATGCCAAGGCCGACTCGTGACGTCAAGATCTGGAACTCTGAATCATATTAAAGGGATACCGTATTAAAAAAAATTCCCTTGTTTATATAAAAAAAAGAAAAAAACAATACCTCGAGTAATAAAATCTGGACAAAAAAAAACCCCAAACACATAAAAATACAAAAATAACAATAACTCGAGTAATATAATCTGGACAAGAAAAAACAAACACAAAAATACAAAAATAACAATAACTCGAGTAATAAAATCTGGACAAAAAAAAAAAAAACCAAACACATAAAAATACAAAGATAATAATAACTCGAGTAATAAAATATGGACAAGAAAAAACAAACAAACACATAAAAATACAAAAATAACAATAACTCGAGTAATAAATCTGGACAAGAAAAAACAAACACAAAAATACAAAAATAACAATAACTCGAGTAATAAAATCTGGACAAAAGAAAACAAACAAAACATAAAAAATACAAAGATAATAATAACTCGAGTAATAAAATATGGACAAGAAACAAACAAACACAATAAATAAAAAATAACAATAACTCGAGTAATATAATCTGGACAAGAAAAAACAAACCAAAAATACAAAAATAACAATAACTCGAGTAATAAAATCTGGACAAGAAAAAACAAACAAACACATAAAAATACAAAGATAACAATAACTCGAGTAATATAATCTGGACAAGAAAAAACAAACACAAAAATACAAAAATAACAATAACTCGAGTAATAAAATCTGGACAAGAAAAAACAAACACATAAAAATACAAAGATAATAATAACTCGAGTAATAAAATATGGACAAGAAAAAACAAACAAACACATAAAAATACAAAAATAACAATAACTCGAGTAATATAATCTGGACAAGAAAAAACAAACACAAAAATACAAAAATAACAATAACTCGAGTAATAAAATCTGGGCAAAAAAAAACAAACAAACACATAAAAATACAAAGATAATAATAACTCGAGTAATAAAATATGGACAAGAAAAAACAAACACATAAAAATACAAAAATAACAATAACTCGAGTAATATAATCTGGACAAGAAAAAACAAACACAAAAATACAAAAATAACAATAACTCGAGTAATAAAATCTGGACAAGAAAAAACAAACAAACACATAAAAATACAAAGATAACAATAACTCGAGTAATATAATCTGGACAAGAAAAAACAAACACAAAAATACAAAAATAACAATAACTCGAGTAATAAAATCTGGACAAGAAAAAACAAACAAACACATAAAAATACAAAGATAATAATAACTCGAGTAATAAAATATGGACAAGAAAAAAAACCAAACACATAAAAATACAAAAATAACAATAACTCGAGTAATAAATCTGGACAAGAAAAAAAACCACATAAAAATACAAAAATAACAATAACTCGAGTAATAAAATCTGGGGGGAAAAAAAACGCATAAAAATACAAAAATAACAATAACTCGAGTAATAAAATCTGGACAAGAAAAAACAAACACATAAAAATACAAAAATAACAATAACTCGAGTAATAAAATCTGGACAAGAAAAAACAAACACATAAAAATACAAAAATAACAATAACTCGAGTAATAAAATCTGGACAATAAAAAACAAACACATAAAAATGCAAAAATAACAATAACTCGAGTAATAAAATCTGGACAAGAAAAAACAAACACATAAAAATACAAAAATAACAATAACTCGAGTAATAAAATCTGGACAAGAAAAAACAAACACATAAAAATACAAAAATAACAATAACTCAAGAAAAAAAACAAATACATAAAAATACAAAAATAACAATAAATCGAGTAATAAAATCTGAACAAGAAAAAACAAACACATTAAAATACAAAAATAACAATAATTCAGGTAATAAAATCTAATAAAAATCCAATTAAAATTAATTTAAGATTTTAAAAAATGTGAACTTTAAAATCATTCTGCAATTTTATTTCCCTGGGATAATTATTTGACAAGAGAAATACATTGAATATAAGGAATGACGGGACACTCCTAGATTCCAAGGTGATGTCAACACATTAGGTTCTTCGTTCTTGGCATTGAAAATATAAGGGGTTATTCAGAGAGAGCTGAACTGTTCCCAAAATTTCACCGAACAGTGAATTTCCCCATACGGTGACATTTCAGGGCCACTCGGCTATTCAGAGAGCAGGCAGTTCGCCAAATTTTGGCGAATTGCCAGTGAAATATGGTGCCTGTTTGGCGGCAGTGAAATCCCCCATAGAGAAGCAATGGTTAATCTATTCACATTGAACAGCAGAGAAATGTCAGTGAAATGCCCTGCCATTCGGTGGTTTCATTCGGCAGGTTTGATCAGGCGAATCCCATAGGCTTCAATGTTAAAAATATTCCCGTTTTTATTCAATATTAATTCAACTGTTTAATCTTTTCATTTGCAGCAAAAAGTCTCTTTATTTTTTCTATTTTTTTTTCAGGCATTTTCCAGGATTTTTTCTACAAAACGTTTTCCTGATTTTTTTTAAAAAAGTATTTTTTTTTCTGTAACAGACCTTTTTATTATTATTCATAGGATTTTATATGTAAATTCCAGGCATTTTCGTGCAGTAGTTGATTTTTGCAAATGCAATTTAAAAAATTGCCTTTTTTTATATTACGCTATTCGGCGGCTTGTCTGCTTTTTTCAGGCGGCTGGTCGGCGCTCTGTCCAGCGGGTCATCGGTTTTTTTTTCAGATTGATTCGGTGGTTTTGCGGCGGATCGTCGTATGCATTCGGCGGGCTTTCTGCAGTTTTTCCGATCAATTCGGCGGGTTGTTCGCTGCACTTCGGGGACCCTGCGGTGAATGCTGAATTCACCGCAGGGTCGGTGAATCAAACTCGCTGAAGTGTAAGTTTTTAGTGCATTTCGGTGCTCTCTGAGTAACCCTGATAATCTATATAGCAGTGCAGCGGCACAGGAAGTGTTAAAGGGACACTAAACTCACCCTGACCACTTCATTTATTTAAAGTGGTCAGGATGTGAGGTGTGCCCCCTCCCCCTTCTCCCCTGATCTGGTGAAATCACTGGGTGAAGTGCAGGAGTGTCCTCCACCCACGCAGCGTCATTAGTCGGGGTTTTTTAATTTCCCGGCATCCGGTCACCAGATCGATCACTAGTGATGTCATGCACAGAGAGCGGCCGCCGTCACCCTCTGAGACCAATCGCTGTAGCGAGATCAGAGTGTTTGGTGATCTGATTATCATAGGAATGTGATGTCATAGACTGAAAAGAGGTGACACACAATATATGAAGAGATGTGAGACACACAATGAGGGCGCAGGTATAGTGTGATCCTGGAAAAAGAAATACATTGTAACAATCTCTGACCAGATCTAGAAACATTTGATGTAGTCCAGACGATACACATACGCACCTGCTACAATCGCGTGTAAGTGTTTCACCGTGCGGTCCGTCACCAGTGTCACGGTCATTGTTAGGGGTCATTGAAACTTCACAGGTCATGTGATCACAAGTAAAGAAAAACAAACGGTCCTTCCAGCCAATTTCAACTCTGTTCCTGATTTGGTTCAGGGTCACTGGAACAATAACTTTCTTGCCAGTAAGAGAACATGGAAAAATATTCACAACATGCCGTGCGGAAACATGGGGAACAAGCAATCAAAACGATAAGAAACCTTCTGAGATCTACACGAGGAACTGGAATTATCTGACGTGATAATCTCCATGATGGGAGGTCATTATGTGACGTGATAATCTCCATGATGGGAGGTCATTATGTGACGTGATAATCTCCATGATGGGCGGTCATTAATTGACGTGATAATCTCCATGATGGGAGGTCATCATGTGACGTGATAATCTCCATGATGGGAGGTCATTATGTGACGTGATAATCTCCATGATGGGAGGTCATTATCTGACGTGATAATCTCCATGATGGGAGGTCATTATGTGACGTGATAATCTCCATGATGGGAGGTCATTATGTGACGTGATAATCTCCATGATGGGAGGTCATTATGTGACGTGATAATCTCCATGATGGCCAGTCGTTATCTGACGTGATAATCTCCATGATGGGCGGTCATTAATTGACGTGATAATCTCCATGATGGGAGGACATTATCTGACGTGACAATCTCCATGATGGGCGGTCATTATCTGACGTTATAATTTCCATGATGGGCGGTCATAATTGACGTGATAATCTCCATGATGGGAGGACATTATCTGACGTGATAATCTCCATGATGGGCGGTCATTATTTGACGTGATAATCTCCATGATGGGAGGACATTATCTGACGTGATAATCTCCATGATGGGCGGTCATTAATTGACGTGATAATCTCCATGATGGGAGGACATTATCTGACGTGATAATCTCCATGATGGGCGGTCATTATCTGACGTGATAATCTCCATGATGGGCGGTCATTAATTGACGTGATAATCTCCATGATGGGAGGACATTATCTGACGTGATAATCTCCATGATGGGCGGTCATTATTTGACGTGATAATCTCCATGATGGGAGGACATTATCTGACGTGATAATCTCCATGATGGGCGGTCATTATTTGACGTGATAATCTCCATGATGGGAGGACATTATCTGACGTGATAATCTCCATGATGGGCGGTCATTATCTGACGTGATAATCTCCATGATGGGCGGTCATTATCTGACGTGATAATCTCCATGATGGGCGGTCATTATCTGACGTGATAATCTCCATGATGGGCGGTCATTATCTGCTATAATCTCCATGATGGAAAGTCATTATCTGATGCAATAATCTTCATGTTGGGAGGTCATTAGATGACAGGATGGAATGGAATATTGTCTGTCCTGGTTCCATGATGTCCTGAGTTCCATGATGGCAGACTTCCTTGTGCTGGTCTTCTGTGTCTTCTGGTTAACATCAGCTCCCAGGAAGTGAGCTCTCAGTCACCACAGTACATAAAACTTCCTCCTCATGGTAATCACCTTGGAAACTTGAGGGTTATTTCACTTTATGGGACTTCCACTATGAGGAGCATTATATGGCAGCGCTGTGATAAAGAGCTGTTACTCTGCAATCCTGGGCCCATCAACCCTACCATGGAA
This sequence comes from Leptobrachium leishanense, assembly GCA_009667805.1. Classification (NCBI taxonomy): domain Eukaryota; kingdom Metazoa; phylum Chordata; class Amphibia; order Anura; family Megophryidae; genus Leptobrachium; species Leptobrachium leishanense. The sequence continues at coordinate 331,264,963 of CM019067.1, forward strand.
CACGGGATAAGATCAGTCAATGACAGAGCTGAGGGTTAAAATTCTTAATATAACACCTATTACATTACTAAAACTAGAGAATGAAGAGTCAGCTCACTTCTGCTTCTGATCACGACCCCCACGGGATTCTTGTTTACCATATTCCCTCCTCCCTTATGTGTGAGATTTATCCTTTATAGCCGTGCTTTCCACCCCCAGTCCTCAAGTCCCCCTAGCAGGCCAGATTTTAAGGATCACCTTGGGGAAACGTAGATTGAATCCTACAATCACTGAGCAGCAAATCATATCAACTGTGCTGTGCTTCATATATCCTGCAACCTGGCCTGTTAGGCTGGGGCCACAGGAGCACACAATGTGCATCCATTGTAGCGTTACGATGGATTGACTGGGAGGGCCACACAATGTAACGTAGGTACTATTCATTGCACGGGACAACTGACGTACAGTTTTCCTCCCCTTCGAGCCGCTACAACGGATGGCAGATGGGTCTACAAAGCCGATCTTCCATTGGATAAAATGTTCACATGGCGAGGTGTCGTCTGTGCAGAAAGAGTCTGTTCTTGTTTTGTATATACGGTAATATAATATAGAGAGAAAAAAAGCCTCGATTTGACGGCGTCTGGGAAGTTATTCCATTACTGCAGTGCTCTGTAGGAAAATGAGGACCGAGCCACTTTCTTTTTGTATTGTGGTATTGCAAGTAAGGTGCTGGTCCTGGATCGGAGTTTATAGGATGAGGGAACTGCTAGGGGAAGCAGCCTATTCAGGTAGGGTGGCAGCTTCCCAGAAAAGCTCTTAAACACCAGGTTGGAAAGGTGAAGGGTGTGTCCAGATTCCAGCAACGGCCAGTTTAGTTCTATTAACATGTCACAATGGTGGGTCATGTAGTTACATTGTAATGCAAAGCGGCAGAATGAGTTATACAGTGTAGTAAGTTTATGAAGGTGTGTTTGCGGGGCGGCTGCATACACTACATCTCCGTATTCAATAGCCGGCATAAGCATTTGTTGTACAATCTGCTTTCTTCAGGCAGGATTTGTTTCTGTACTAGTTTGTTCTCCCCGTGCGTGTTGTCACTTTAAGAACATAAAACTGTGAGGTTAACGTAATTATTTAAGTGTGCCTTTACCATAACCCGCTACTCTCCATTATAAATAACTTCCTCCATTTATCTTTGCAGGTCACAGTCAGAATGGACATTGTTTAGCCAATAAAAACAAATCCCTTCAGATTGTTGATACATAGGAAGCTTTCTTACACAGTTCCTGCTGTGACGGGGCACTGCTGCTTATGTAAGCTGCTCCACAATGGAGTTCTGAAAAGTCAATTAAGGTTGCTTATCTTTCTCCGAAGGCTGGTATGTGACGCCTCGCTCCTCCTGCTACGCCTGCTTAATGCAAATAGTAAATACATGATATAACACCGAGATGAAGCTTGTGTTTCTTTTTTTATTAAAGAAACTATTTCATCAAAAAGCTGATTTCTTCCAAAAGTAATATTATTGTGCCGATATCTGACTTTTTGCAGTGTGCTGCCACATTCATTTTCCTACTGGTGATTGTCCACTTGTAATCATAGGCCCTAAGTGATGGCCAAGGGTGGCACCCCATGTCACATGATGCTCACAAAGCTTTGCGGCAAAGTCTGAAAAATATAGGGTGCCAAGATCAGCCATCTTTGTCCTGCAGCTTTAAAGGGACACGACCACTTCCATAAACTGTAACTTGTACATTACAAAAAATTACATTATAAAGCACGTTATAAAACACATGCTGCTGTTTTTTTTCCTTTATCTTTCCTTTTTACATGAAATAACTTCAAACAAAGTTAGAATTTTTTTATCTCATGTTTCCGTTTTGTGGATTTTTCCCAAGATATAACATTTACCAAAATCTGTGCAAAAGTTTTACTTTGTGTCTGTGCTTTATCTCATACAGTATTTAACAGTTAAGGCAGCAGGGGGTCCATTGCTCTCCAGGCTACCTGAGATAAGAGCTGGCAGCGGAATGAGATAAAACAGGGAGCTTAAATGACTTCTAATCTACCTCCTGGTGATGTCCTTTGAATACATCCCACACAATACAATGCTGTGAGTGACCCATTCACTCCATTCTATGGCCAAAGACGTACAGTGAGGAGCAAGTAATGGAAAGATACAACACAAAACACCACACAATGGATTCACCCAGTGACACATATAGAGGAAAATATCACACAATGGATGCACCCAGTGACACATATAGAGGAAAATATCACACAATGGGTGCGCCCAGTGACACATATAGAGGAAAATATCACACAATGGATGCGCTCAGTGACACATATAGAGGAAAATATCACACAATGGATGTGCCCAGTGACACATATAGAGGAAAATATCACACAATGGATGCGCCCAGTGACACATATAGAGGAAAATATCACACAATGGATGCACCCAGTGACACATAGAGGAAAATATATACAATGGATGCACCCAGTGACACATATAGAGGAAAATATCACACAATGGATGCACCCAGTGACACATATAGAGGAAAATATCACACAATGGATGCACCCAGTGACACATAGAGGAAAATATATACAATGGATGCACCCAGTGACACATATAGAGGAAAATATCACACAATGGATGCACCCAGTGACACATATAGAGGAAAATATCACACAATGGATGCACCAAGTTACACAGAGGGAAATATTTTCTTAATTAAACATACAAGAGTAAAACAAAAAACATGTAAAATATCAGCAACATGAAATAAACACAATAAGGAGATTTCATTTTTTAACCACTTCAATGCTAAGGACGCGCTCAGCGCGTCCTCAGCATTGCCGCTGGTATGCGGAGGACGCGCTGAGCGCGTCCTCGCATTGGGGTCAGCGTTCGGCCGGGTTCCGGCCGATCGCTGGCCCCTCCGGTGCGGGCTGACATCCTGGATGTCAGCCCGGCATCCGGAGCAGTGGCCGCCATTATTATGTGTCATCGCGCCCCCGCGATGACACATAATTCAGGCGCCCCCCCCGCATGTGCGGAGGAGGCGCCTGAAAGGGAGGGGGGGGAGGTCCTTCGGACCTCTCTCCCTCCCGATCGGCGGCTCACAGGGGCTTAACCCAGGCATCATTTGGAAGGGCACAGCCTGCCCTTCCAAATGATGCCTGGCATTAACCCCTGGGGAGCTGGATCGCAAATCGGCGCTGAAAAGCGCCGATTTGCGATCCTTCCCGGGAGCTGGCCGACATCTTGGATGTCGGCCAAGCTTCCGGGAACTCCCCCAGAGGACTGGCGTCATCGTGCGTAGCACGATGACGCCAGTCCTAGCATTAACCCCTAACTGCCACGAACTGTGGAGATAGGGAGTTCCAATGAACTCCCTATCTCCCGATCCGTGGCAGTTAGGGGTTAAATTTTGATATCGTTGGATCGGCCAGAGCATGGCCGTTCCAACGATACCAAACATGAAAGTAAAAAAAATTGTAAAAAAAAAAAAAAAAAAAAAAAAAAAATAAAAAAAAATTAAAAAAAAAAATAAAATAAAAAAAATAAACACTTTTTTTTTTTTTTTTTTGTTTTGTTAATGCAGCAATATTGTTCCCATTTCAATTATAATGTGAACAATGATGCTGCATTAACGATTTTTGTATGCGGTGCGTTTGTTAAAAATGGTGTCATTTTCCCCAAAAAAAAATGTAACGAGACCCCATCTCTAATTTTTTTAACAAGCGCACCCCATACAAAATATAACCGCAATTGCTCGCATGTTAAAATGTGGAAAAAAACACTTTACACGCTGTAAATTATTGAAAATACATATTTTATTGCATTTTTTGTTATAATATACAAACATGACATAACGTATACATATAATAATGACATATTATGAATCTACCGAGTCTGACGGAAAGAACGATATATAATATGTCGATGTCATATACTAAAATAAGCCTTCAAAACACGTTTAAACATGATGCGCAAAACAGGTAAAAAATGACCTCAGCACAGGGGCGGGAAAAGCCTCAGCAGCGAAAGGGTTAATGGTACTGGCCCTTTAAACAAATGATACATTATATTCAGAGGTCCCCCTTATGCCAGCAACCTGATACGTCCGGCAACAATGTTCTGCGACCCACGGACTCGCGGATGTGCAAATCCTGATTTTTCCATGACAGAAAGCCGCACTGCAAGGAAGTGGATCAACTCAGGGAATGATGATCTCAGGTCACTCTGCGTGCGGACATCATCCTGCCTCCGAATGTATGGCAGCACCAATGCATCACTCCATGCAGGCGCTGTGTACAAAACAATGCAAGTTCTGTGAGATACACAATTTGTGTACATACACTAGGCAATTTGCATAAGAAGGTGCAGGAACCTCTGCATTTCAGAAGCCCTGATCTGAAGGGGAGGAGCAGCGCGCGCCAAGGGAGAAAAGGTGATTATTTACATCTAAAACAATAATTCTATTTTTCCCCCTTAGATACTACCCTGGCTGTTAGTGCTGTGTGTGAGTGTGTGCTCCGGAGCCTGGCCTCGTCACACTTTTCTTATTATTAAAAATATATTTTAAAAAAAAAAAAATCACAAAACTCCTTTTTGGGGGAACAAACACCCTAGAAAAATCCCTTTAAATTTATATATTTTTTTCCTTTTTTAAGATCAAGCAGCGATTAGTTCCTTATATATATTTTTTTCTTTCTTTTTTTCCCCTTTATCTGATTTTTTTTTAACACGGCTCCAGGACACAAAAAAAACCCCAATGATTATAAAAATATTTGGGCAGATACTGTCAGCAAGTATCGATTCGAAATTGAATCGATAATTGATATCAAATTGATAGTTGATCTATCGAGTCGAATTTCAGATCACTAAATAAAACCCCAATTAATCAAAGTTTGCTGTTAAAAGGCAAGCTAGGGTTAAATATTAAGCGGTGTCACAGATTTAATACCAAAGGCCAATTAATAGGGACAGGTGCTTGTGAAACAGTGATACGAAACTGATTTGTTTCATAAAGTCGTTTTGCTGACTGTAGTACTTGTATGCATTGTAATTTATGATTAATTCGATAGTTGATATATGAATTCGTTATCGATTCGATAGTTATAATTATTATTCTTTATTTATAAAGCGCCGGCATATTCTGCAGCGCTGTACAATAGGCACAGTATAGACAGGGTTACAATACATTGAACAACATTTGACAAACAGTACAGGAGGAGATGAGGCCCTATTCCCGTAGGAACTCACAATCTAGAAGGGTTGGAAACAGGAGGAGAGGACTGCAAGGTGAGAGTAATTGATGGTTGCCTGGGAATTAGATTAGTAAGAGTAATTAGAGAAAGAAGTGTAGACAGCTGGAAAGGATGCCTGAAAATAGAGGCCGGTCGGGTGTGTGGGACTGCTGAGTGTGTGAATGGATCCTGGCTGTGTGTTTCCCTGTGTGAGGAGGAAATGAGTTCAGGTAAGTGTTAGGAATCAGAGGCCTTTGAAATGGGGGGAGGGGGACAGGGGGTGGCACAGGTTAAGATTCTATCGGGAAAAAAGCAGGATTTTTAGAAAATAAAATCAGCCAAAAATTAAAAAATGCAGATACAAAATACAATTGCGAGGATAGCATATTGTGGAGTGCGCTGGTGGCCATCATGTTGAAAACTAGATACCTGGAGTGTTCTTAAGATGCTTGCTTCAGGGAGATCAGTGTGTGAATGGATATCGATATAGTTAATATCGATTCGAATTTCAGATTACTAAATAAAACATCAAATTTTTCTTTTATTATGAAACCGTGTAACAAATTAAATTCGTTATATACCGTTTCGAATTCAGAGCAAAATCGATTCGTTATTTCGGAAGTACTTCCGAAATACGAATTAAAGACACTCGTTATGAATTTCAATTCATTACGAAAAGGAATGCACAATACTAATAATTGCTAATTAGGGGACAAGATTCTAGGTGAGTTCCCACACGTCTTTTTGTTACGACTTGCCTGTAAGTCATAATTATGATGGGGGGGGGGGTTAATGTCGAAACAGCCACATAAGATTTATTTTACAGAACAAGGATTCCATTTTGTTGAATTAAATAAAAACAGGATATTTAGCTTTTCTGATATGTATCTGCCACTATACTGGTTTGTTGGAATTTGTCGATAAACAGACCTGGAAATGCCGGAATTCCTTCAAAATCACTTAAAATTAACAATAATGTTCCATTTTAACAATGAGTATGTCTGGAAAGGACACCAAGACTCAGGAAGCACTTCAATATTTTTTAATAGAGAGGAAGTGTACTTTGTGGCCATTGTTGTCACACTGTCAGTTATGACAGTGGTTTGGTTCAGTAAAACAGCTTTTTGTGTATTTGTTCTATTGTCCTGTGCACTTACCGGACACTCAGCTTGTACGGTTTCTAAAACCTTTACAGATTATAAATTATATGTATATATCATTCTGAAATCCAGTTGTGAAGTGCGCAAGTTCAATAGTTGTGGTCAATTTGCGGTTCCTACGCTACGCAAGTTGTATAGGAGCCGGAAAGTACGCAGAAAAAGCTTCAGCTGAAGAGGAGGAGCTGCGCAGGGGGAAAAGGCGAGGAAAAATCACCTACAATAAAAATAACAGGATTATTCAAAGAGATCCGAATGGCTGCCGAGAGGGACCTTTCCTGGCCATTCGGCTATCCAGAGAGCAGGCAATTCGACAAATCCTGGCGAATTGCCTGCACATAAACTGCCAGAGAAGCAATGCTTCGTCTATTCAGAGAACACAAACCAGCAGTGAAAAGTTGCCGAAATGTCCTGCCATTCGATGGTTTCATTCGACAGGTTTATTCAGGCGAATCCCATAGGCTTCAATGTTAAAAATATTCCCGTTTTAATTCAATATCTAATAAACCGTTTATTATAAAATTCTGCAGTAAAGAGTCTCTTTATTTATAGATTTTTCGGATATTTTTTTGTTTTTTTTTAACTTCTTTTTTCTGTAACGGACCTTTTTATTATCATTCATTGGATTTTATATGTAAATTTCAGACATTTTCGTTCAGTAGTTTCTTTGCAAACAGCGTTTCACTTTTCAAACATTCAAGCAAACGGTTTTTCGAATTTATTCACTGTATTTGTCTGCGGTGCCGGCTTTTTCCGGCGGCTTCGCCGCGTGTGATTGGCTCCTGTTCGGGTTTTGCCGCCGCTTTCATCGGGTTAATCCAGATGTTTTTGCAGGTTTTGGTGAGCGTTCGTCCTCGTTTTGCGGTGAGTGTTCGTTGGGTTTGCGGCGACTTTTCCCTGCATTTCGGCGGCCAGGCCCGGATTAAGATCTCTATGGGCCTGGAGCTGAATATTTTGGTGGGCTTTTTTTGTAATTTTGTGAAATGAAAACAAATTTTTGGTTATTTAATAGCGCGGATACGAGTATATCTTAGGCTAGGGTCAGCCGAACGCATTTTTCACGTCGTCCGTGAAAAAGTGCGGTCGAACGAACGTACGTATTTTTTCCCGGAATACGCGATAGCGGTCATACGATGCGCCTTTTCGTCCGTGATTTTGTACGGATCATCAATAAAACCTTTTTGCGTCTGGACGTTATGTAGGCCGGACATTAGCAGCGTCTGACGTCTCCTAATCACGCACACACGCCGCTATGCGGCCGCAGCGCACTCTGTACGTCAGTAGTAGCGGTTTGACGTTCTCGAAAAAATGCGTTCGTTGGCCACTTGCGTTGCGCGGACGAACTTTCGTGCGGCCGTTCGTCGTATGTTCCCCGGCATTGGACGTCATTTGCTGCTAGTATGGCCGTGATTTTGTGCGGCTAAACGCACGTTAAAACTGCGCTAGTCTGACCCTAGCCTAACCAGGCAGATACTGTGTGATTAATTTTTCATTCAGATTTCAATCATTTACAGTAAAGAGAGTAAAACATTTTTTCCCCATTTTATCACCCAAACCTTTGTGGTTATATATTCTATAGGGAATTCTTGTTAAAAAAATTTAAATGGGAAGCTATTACTCAGTGGCGTCGTAACGTGGGGGCGGGGGGTGCGGCCCGCACCAGGTGACACCCGCCCTTAGGGTGACACCGTCACCCTAAGGGCTGGTGTTTCACCTTCTGCCGCCTGTTCGCTCCCTGCGAGCGTCCAAAGCATTCAGCTTCGGCGCTCGCCTGGAGGAAACACGTCACCAGCCAATCGCGGCTGGTCACGTGGCTCCCCCAGACGAGCGCCCAAGCTGCGCGCCGCCGGATGCTCAGAAGGAGCGAACACGCAGCGGAGGTGAGCTGGGCCATATCCAGGAGGTGAGCTGGGCCAAATCCATGGGGGCCTGGGGCATATCCATGAGGAGCTGGGGAAAATCCATGAGCCGCTGGGGCAAATCCATGAGGTGAGCTGGGGCAAATCCATGAGGTGAGCTGGGGCAAATCCATGAGGTGAGCTGGGGCAAATCCATGAGCCGCTGGGGCAAATCCATGAGGAGCTGGGGCAAATCCATGAGGAGCTGGGGCAAATCCATGAGGTGCTGGGGCAAATCCATGAGGTGCTGGGGCAATATCCATGAGGTGCTGGGGCAAATCCATGAGCCGCTGGGGCAAATCCATGAGGAGCTGGGGCAAATCCATGAGGTGCTGGGGCAATATCCATGAGGAGCTGGGGCATATCCATGAGCTGCTGGGGCATATCCATGAGCTGCTGGGGCATATCAATGAGCTGGGGCAAAATCCATGAGAGCAGCTGGGGCAATATCCATGAGCTGGGGCAATATCCATGTGCTGGGGCATATCCATGAGCTGGGGAATATCCATGAGCTGGGGCATATCCATGAGCTGGGGCAAAATCCATGAGAGCAGCTGGGGCAGTATATCCTTGAGCTGGGGCAGTATATCCTTGAGCTGGGACAATATCCATGAGCTGGGGAATATCCATGAGCTGGGGCATATCCATGAGCTGGGGCATATCCATGAGCTGGGGCATATCCATGAGCTGGGGCAAAATCCATGAGAGCAGCTGGGGCAGTATATCCTTGAGCTGGGGCAATATCCATGTGCTGGGGCAATATCCATGTGCTGGGGCAATATCCATGTGCTGGGGAATATCCATGAGCTGGGGAATATCCATGAGCTGGGGCATATCCATAAGAGGAGCTGGGGCAAAATCAATGAGAGCAGCTGGAGCATTATCAATGAGAGCAGCTGGGGCATTATATGCATGAGAGGAGCTGGGGCAGTATATCCATGAGAGGAGCTGGGGCAATATCCATGTGTGCTGGGGGCAGTATCCATGAGAGCTGGGGGCAGTATCCATGAGAGCTGGGGCAATATCCATGTGTGAGCTGGTCTGGGGCAATATATCCATGTGTGAGCTGGTCTGGGGCAATATATCCATGTGTGAGCTGAGGCGCAATATATCCATATGTGAGCTGGGGCAATATATATCCATGGGTGAGCTGCTGGGGGCAATATATAACTGTGAACTGGGGCAATATATCCATATGTGAGCTGGGGGCAATATATATCCATGGGTGAGCTGCTGGGGGCAATATATATCCAGAGCTGCTGGGGGCAATATATCCAGAGCTGCTGGGGGCAATATATATCCATGTGTGCTTTCACTGCCTTCGAACAGGCATCGTACTTGCTGGCAGTTGGCAAAAATTTGTGTGAGCATATGAGAGAGCTCCACAGCAATAAACGTCTCAGTAATGTGCGCTGTGTGTATGAGCATTCAGTGTTATATGGGAGTACTGACTTAGTAGTTAAAAAAAATCCGTAAAACTCGGGGGGGGGGGGTGACACCATAAGTTACCGCACCGGGTGACACCAACCCTAGTGACGCCACTGCTATTACTGCATTTTTCTGAGAAAATATACAATTTTAACCAAAAAATGAAATATTTCCCTTGTGTTTTGGAACATGTTTTTTATGAATAATATGACTATGTATAAAACACTGACCTTGCTCCCAGCGTGGGAAATGAGAAGGTGAGTAATGGCAGTGGTACTGCTCATTTTAAATGTGACAAATGAACAATGCCGTCACTTTGGAACTAAAAATAAATAAATGAATAAAGAATTGTTTTCTTTTCTTTTAGATTTTACATGGTCAGGTTTGGTATCAATGCAAAGGCCAGACTCTGACCTGTCCAATGACAGCTCAACTGACCTTGTGAGGTGTAAAGATTAGTGACGCAGGGGTCCAAAGTTCCCCGCAGTGCTCTTCCCCCTGCAGTGCGGCGGTTTAGGTTTGTGATGTAACAATTCGTAACAATGGATTGTACCATCACCTCCACACTTGTTGGTGACATGAGAAATGTGATGGTTAGTTAGTGCAGCATCAGTGTTTCCTTTATAATTGAAAAGTGAAAAATATTACTGTTGGAAAGAAAAAGTAAATATTTATTATTTTATTTTGCTTACGTAAAACCTGGTCATATTTGTTATCATTGGAAAGGCCATGCTCTGGCCTTTCCAGTGATACCTCACTTGACCCTGTAGTTTCTATGGAAGTGGAGATACAGGGGTCCAAATGCAGATATAGGTATCCTTTCTCTGGGCCTATTCTGAGGCATGGGCCTGGAGCTGCTGCTCCATCTGCCCCTATGTTAATCCGGCCCTGTCGGCGGCCCTGTGATGCGTGCTGAATACACCGCAGGGTGGCCGAAATCGGATCGCCAAATCGAAGAGAACGAAAAGTCACCGAACGTGCAGTGACTTTTCGATTCTCTTTGGGCACAGGATGTCAGCAGGATCTGCCCCGTTATTTAAGGGTAAAAACAGGGAACTCTAATTTTTAATAAAGTGTTCAGACCGTAGTAAATAAAAAAAAAAATCATATTTGATGCGAAAAAGAGCTCACTTATTGTTAGTAAAATCAAGGTTTATGTGAGCACTGAGAAGGAGCATCAGCATTATTGGCCTGTCCTACAGTGGGTTAACACGCTCAGGTCTCATAAGGTTTTAGCTGGATGGTACCATTACAGGGAAGATGCAAAGCAGATGCTATCAGCCAGAACGGGCGGCCACTATTAAAATGCAAAGGAAGTCCTCTCTGCTCGAGAGATGTAGCAATCGCCTATAATCGAAACCACCTTGTTAGACCTCGTCAGGAAGGTATAGCGGACACCCCTCTAGGCGCCTCGAGCAAAGGTGATTACCCTGTACCCTTGAAGGGTCACGATGAGCCAAATTCCTGATTGGTCAGGAAGCTAGTCTCTTGGTTCCTCGCAGCATTACTGGCCACCTTGACCAATCAGAAAGCCGGCGGCGGGCATGACCTGTCGGCCAGCTTCCTGATTGGTCAGTGTGCAGGTAAGGCTTATAGTGCCGGTGACGGTACTCTGTATCGGAGAGTACGGATATAAAAATATTGGTACTGGGGGGGCGTGGTCAAGCCGTCGACTGAGATGGCCGCTTGAAGCCCGAGCTCCTGCCATTTGCACCACACAACGCCTTCCTCAAAGCCTGCCTGGACATGGGTAAGGGCAAAAAAACGACCCCTAACACCCCTGCTTCCAAGACACCCGCAGGTCCATCTTGTGGCACGCTGGATGCGTTCCTTCTCCCCCCGGACCCGACGGACGGGGATCAGGCCTGCTCCAAAATGGCGGCGGCGGCCGTTGCTTCCTCGTCGCCTCCTGTTGCTCCGGACGAAGGGACCCTGCAGCGCCTGGAAGCTCTCCTACATACCCTCCCAACCCGCGAGGACATTCACAGGCTGATCGCTACGGTTCAGGACACATTTAAGGCGGACCTAGCGGAGGTAAGGGGAGAAATCTCTGATCTTGAGACCCGACTCACTGTAATGGAGGCACGGACAGATACCTGCACCCACGTGGACAACACTGAACACTCCATCTCCACCATGAGGCGTCGAATTGACGACCTCGAAAACCGCTCCAGACGCCACAATATTAGGGTGAGAGGGATTAGAGAATCTGTAATTAATGTGAAAGCCCGACTGGTATCGATCTTTAATATGCTCTTGGGGGAAGAAGCAGTATCGACGGCTGACATCGACCGGGCGCACAGGGCTCTGAGAGCACCGCAAAACCCACCGGCTCCGCCTAGGGACGTTATATGTCATCTGCCTAACTACCAGCTTAAGGCGGCAATAATGGACAAAGCCCGAACCCGACGTGTCTGGCACTTTAAGGATGATGAACTCGAGCTGTACCACGATCTCTCACCGTACACTTTATTAGCACGGAGGTCGTTACGCCCCGTCACCGCGCTACTACGTGAGGCGAACATGCCGTACCGCTGGGGACACCCATTCTCACTACAAGTCCGAATCGATAACCGCCTGCACAGTATTTTCTCCCCAAGCGACGTGCCACGGTTCCTGGAGGCCCTACGGTTCCCGCCGACGGAGGTACAGAATTGGGAGGTGGATCAACCGTATATGTCACCCCCACTAGAAGGAGGTCGGCCGCAAAGACCACCACGCGCGGCTCGCAAATCAAGAGATGTCTTGCCGGATCGTTGCTCCTCGAGGACGGCATCTGCTGCCGGGTCGGATGGGGCGGATTAGGAGTTATGTCACTACTCAAGATATATCAGCTACTAGGATGAGGGTGGTCACTGCTACCCTTTTGCCCCCGCTCCCCCTCCCCTTTTGGCCACACTCTGGCCGTCATTGAACTTCGCCACTTCAATTCGCTGGATCTCCCTTCCACCTTCCTACGTTTGAACGGGCCAGAGGGAGAAGATAGATCGTGAATGCCCATAATGGAAGGAAGGATATCATACCTTTTCTACGAATCATTATGTAGCATGTGATGGCTGCCAACGAACCTAAAGGTGACACTCACGAGAGAACTCTGAAGGTTTTTTTTTTTTGTTTGTTTTTTTTTCCTCCTTCCTTCCACTATTTTTTATTTCCTTTTTCTTTAGAGTGTTTTGCTAGATAGATTTGTTGTTTAAAATACACAAGTTCGTTAATTCACACCAGATACAGGTGACTTGACCTGATTCTCCCCCAATGAGGTTTCGCGCATTTCGTCTTCTGGGGGAGTTGCTGGTTCCCCATTGCGGGGTCTGGTATCTCGTACCTCAGAACGCGCGCTGCCTCACCAGTGATTTCCCCCTCTCCTTACCTTCTTTCCTACTGTACCACTCCTACCCACGTTTCCCACAGCCTCCCCATACGCCCTTTCCCTACTTTCCTTTTCACTCCCTCTCACTTTAATCTCCTTCCCCCCCCCCTCCCCCCTTTTTTTTTTCTTGCTTTTTGCTATGGCCTTTCCTTTTTCGTACACTTGTCCTGTCCGCTTCCTAACCAGTTTGGTTGGGGTCTTTCTTCTCCGTCCTTCTCAAGACCTAGCCCGGCGGGGAGATGTTCGCGCCCCGGGATCTCCGCCTCACGTCATATAACGTGAGGGGCTTAAATACTCCAGAAAAAAGGTCTAAACTGTTTGGGGAGTTGCGGTCGATGCGGACGTCGGTCGCCCTGCTGCAGGAGACCCATTTTCGTCTGGGGTCGGCTCAGGCACTGCAGCACCCGGACTATCCCCTGGGATATTTTGGTAGCTACTCGGAGGGCAAGTCTAGGGGGGTTGCGATTTTGATCTCTTGCCTTATCCCATTTGAGGTAGAAGATACGTTGACAGATCCGAGTGGGAGATATATCTTCGTGAAAGGACGGATAGCGGGAACGTTCTATACATTTTCTTCCATATATCTCCCTAATATCGCGCAACATCGTTCACTGCAGCGCATACTTACCTCCCTGAGAGATTTCCAGAAGGGATGCCTTTACGTAGGGGGCGATCTGAATGTACCTCTGGATCCACGAGTGGATACCTCCACCCGGGTCTCTGGAGTTCCGCAGAGTACCATATGTCACATACGTCGGACGCTGGACTCACTGCGTCTGGTAGACAGTTGGAGAAGTCTAAACCCCTTAGACCGCGAGTACACATACTTCTCCACAGTGCATTGCACCTATTCCAGGCTTGATTATCTTCTTGTCTCACATCATTGTTTTTCGGACGTGGTGGATACGCACATTGGGATTCGCACATGGTCGGACCACGCACCAGTGACCCTGACCATAAAATCCCCACTTTTTCGCCCCCGCACTGGGTCCTGGAGGCTTAACAGCTCACTCCTCTTGGACACCCAATTCTGCCGGGATGTTTCTATAGCAATTCAGAATTACTTTGCAGAGAATGTTACCCCGGGGATGTCCAGGACGGTAGTATGGGAGGCCCACAAAGCAGTTCTGAGAGGAGTAATCATCGCAAAGGCAACGGCCCTCAAGAAAACGAGACAAACCAACATTTCTGACCTACTCACTAGGCTTCGACCACTGGAACTGGAACACGCTACGACTGGCTCGACAGCCGTGTATGATCAAATACTGACCCTCAGGAGGGAGCTGCAACAGACGCTGACCGACGATGCGAGACACATGGCGCTTCGGGCAAAAAGCTTTTTTGCATTGAGGGAAAACAAGCCGGGGCGTCTTTTGGCGCGTATTCTCAGACGGCGGAGAGAACTTGCATATATTCCCCGGATTACTACCTCCCAGACCACGACGACGTCGCACCCTGCGGAGATTTTGCAGGCCTTTAGAAACTTCTATCAGACACTGTACAGCCCCCCGGAGGATCGCTCGTCCTTAATGCCTGAGGGATGCCTACGTACCCATTTGGCGGCCAAGATCGGCGCCCGCCTGACTGCGGTGCAGGCGGAGGCCTTGGGATCGCCTATTATAGCGGGGGAAATCACTACGGCACTCAAATCCTCTAAGAATGGTAAGACACCAGGCCCGGATGGGTTCCCGGTAGAATACTTTAAAAAGTTCGCTTCTGACCTCCACCCCCATCTTCTGGCCACGTTTAATGCCATTAGAGAGGGGACGGAGCTACCTGATTCCGCCCTCATGGCACATATCACCGTTCTTCCCAAGTCAGGACGTGACCCGCTGTTGTGCGATAGCTATCGCCCCATCTCCCTGATAAATGCAGACGTTAAGTTACTGGCCAAAATCCTAGCGACTCGTCTTAAAACACATCTACCATCCCTGGTTGGTTCAGATCAGGTAGGTTTTATCCCCGGCCGAATGGCCAGAGATGCCACCACTAGGGCCCTGGACGCTATCAGAGTGGCACGCAATTCGGACACTCCTCTGCTTCTCCTATCAACAGACGCAGAGAAAGCGTTCGACAAAGTGGATTGGCAATATCTGTTCGGAACACTTGAGGAAATGGGGGTAGGTAGGGGCTTCCTGACTTGGCTTCAGGCTTTATATCGCAACCCGACAGCTCGTGTTAGGGTGAATGGGGCACTGTCGCACCCGGTTAGCATTCGGAGGGGGACCCGCCAGGGATGTCCGCTTTCCCCATTATTATTTGCACTCTCCTTGGAGCCTCTACTGCAATCGATTCGATGCAATCCCCACATCACGGGTGTAAAGGGTAGAGCACTGACACATAAAGTCGCAGCGTACGCCGATGACCTACTCTTTTTTGTGACTGAACCCCAGACGTCTCTCGTGGCCATACTCCAGGAATTGAATGTCTATGGAACCCAGGCTGGACTGACGATTAATAAGCACAAATCTGAGATGCTGGATATCTCTTTGACACAGGTACAAGCGACATGGGTGAGCAGGTCCTTCCAATTCCGCTGGTGCGACGGACGGATGAAATACCTCGGTATTTGGCTTACCACAAACCCGTCTAAACTATATGACTATAACTTCCTGACGCTACTCACAACCATTAAGTCTGATCTACTCCAATGGCAAACTAAGTATATTTCATGGCTAGGCAGAGTGAATGTTCTCAAAATGAATATCTTGCCGAGAATACTATACACCATGCAGGCTATACCCAAGGTCCTACCATCGAGCTTCTTTGCCACACTGCGGTCGATGTTTACGACTTTTGTATGGCCGCGTTCTCGCCCTCGAGTCCGGCTGGACACGTTGAGTCTTCCTAAGAACGGGGGAGGTCTAGCCCTCCCGGACATTCGCTCTTATTACTACGCAACCCACATGGCGCGTGTCTTGGACTGGATGCAACTTGCGTCAGAGCAGAGGTGGCGTGATCTGGAGGAGGAGGCGGGGCGTCCTCTATGGACTCTGCCTTGGCTCCTTGCGGATCTGGGAGGCCTGAATATTGACCGCGACTCTGCAGTGCACGCAACGTTGCGTCTTTGGCACCAAATTCGAGTACGTTTCACTCTCTCCTCGGCGCCCTCTCCCTTGCTTCCTCTGGAACACAACCCGGAATTCGCGCCGGGCGTGAGGGAGACCCTGAGACAACGGTTGACGCAGGGTACCAGAGTGAGCGCCCTTTCGGTTCTCCGCGATGGCATTTTTGCTAGTCTGGAGGGTGCACCTGGAGACCCACCGCCCGTGCTTTTGGACCAATTTAATTTCCAACAGATTCAGCATTACCTACGGCGGGTCCCTGGAAACACGAAGCTGACGCGCCCTCTCACACATTTCGAAACACTCTGCAGCCGGGGACAGAGGGTGGAGCATGCTGTTTCTACCTTCTACCTCCTCATAAGGGGTGTGGGCCCGGTGGTACCTTCCTATATGGGGCGATGGGAGAGGGAGCTGGGGGAAGAGATCACACAAGAACAATGGAACAAGATCCTTATCTTGGTTCACTCTGGGTCTCAGGCCATGGCGATTGTGGAGACCTCATTTAAACTTCTGACCTTCTGGTACCGGTCTCCCCACCTCCTCTGCCGGATTGGCGCCTCAGATACCGCGCGTTGCTGGAGGGGGTGCCTACAGACGGGTACATACCTGCACGTCTGGTGGTCCTGCCCACATTTGGCACCGTATTGGAGGATGGTGAGAGACATGATCAAGGACAAATGTGACTACGACTTGCCTTTTACACCAAAAACTTTTTTGTTACTGGTTATAGACCTTCCGGCTGCAGCCCTGAAGAAATCACTACTGCTTCGTATATTGCTGTGTGCACGATTGCTAATACCGGCACACTGGAGGTCGGCGACGATCCCAACTCGTGCTGAGCTCATGGCACGAGTGAGTGGGCTACGGGGTGCTGAGGAAACAATGGTGCTGAGCGCAGATGCCAGGGAACGATTCACGCAGACGTGGTTCTATTGGGGTGGCTGAGTGGGGGGGGCGTGCGTCTGGGTCGCCCGTGGCTCTCTTCTCTTAGCTCTGATATAAGTGACCATATGGAGCTGCTGGACTAGGGTGCTGTCCCATGTGGTTTCACTCTGTACGTCCCCCGGGGTGCGACCTCGCCGGGCTGGGGAGGACAACCTCATTCAATCCTCTTTATACCTACATTTATTTTATTTTACTTTACAAAAACCCTCTGACTCTTCACTTCTCTTTCACACGCCTCCTCTTCTTTAACCTTTCTCCTTTCCTCTTACTGTCATAGATACCCTTCCCCCCTTCTCCTCAACCCCCTTTCCTACCTTCCTTTTCCCTGTGTCAGCAATTTATTTCTCCATTTGGAACGATTATTCTACCTGGATTTACATGGCCCAGCACATGTATCGGCAAACCTGATGATTGGAACGGCACAATGTACCGGTGGTTGGGCCTTACTCGGGCCACCATCGCGGCGTATTACTTTCTTGTCGAATTGTCTTCCTGTGTCATTCCCAATTGCCTGGCCATGCGCCAACAACCCGAGCTCATCAATATGTACACGGACATTGTAATTTCAAAGTTTTATTTTCTGTATGTATGACTTTATTTGAATAATAAAACCTTTTAAACTCAAAAAAAAAATTTAAAAAAAATATCGGTACTCATACTCAATACTGAGGAACCGGTAACGGTGCATCCCCTTACTTAGAGTGAGCAAAAACAAAGTGGGATCATTTTTTCTGACAGGTTTCTGCTCCACGTTTAGGCAGCAGATTCTGCTCCACGTTTAGGCAGCAGATTCTGCTCCACGTTTAGGCAGCAGATTCTGCTTCACGTTTAGGCAGCAGATTCTGCTCCACGTTTAGGCAGCAGATTCTGCTCCACGTTTAGGCAGCAGATTCTGCTCCACGTTTAGGCAGCAGATTCTGCTTCACGTTTAGGCAGCAGATTCTGCTCCACGTTTAGGCAGCAGATTCTGCTCCACGTTTAGGCAGCAGATTCTGCTTCACGTTTAGGCAGCAGATTCTGCTCCACGTTTAGGCAGCAGATTCTGCTTCACGTTTAGGCAGCAGATTCTGCTTCACGTTTAGGCAGCAGATTCTGCTCCACGTTTAGGCAGCAGATTCTGCTCCACGTTTAGGCAGCAGATTCTGCTTCACGTTTAGGCAGCAGATTCTGCTCCACGTTTAGGCAGCAGATTCTGCTCCACGTTTAGGCAGCAGATTCTGCTCCACGTTTAGGCAGCAGATTCTGCTTCACGTTTAGGCAGCAGATTCTGCTTCACGTTTAGGCTGGGGTCAGACCAGCGCACTTCTAACGTGTGTTTAGGCGCACTTAATTACGGCCGCAGTAGCAGCAAATGACGGGCAATGACGGCCAATATACGAAGTACGGCCGCACAAAAGTCCGGCCGCGCAACGCAAGTGGAATTTGAACGCATTATTTCGGGAACGCAGAACCGCTAGTACTGACGTACAGAGTGCGCTGCGTCCACTAGCGCCGTGTGTGTGAGATTTGGAGACGTCAGACGCTGCTCATGTCCGGCCAACATAACGTCCAGACGCCCCAAAGTTTCCTGATTTGGATCCGTAAAAAAATCACGCACAAAAATGCGCATCGTATGACCGTTTTCGCGCATTCCATGAAAAAATACGTCAATGCATTCGGACGCACTTTTTGACGTTCGCGTGTAAAAATGCTTTGGTTTGACCCCAGCCTTAGGCAGCAGATTCTGCTTCACGTTTAGGCAGCAGATTCTGCTTCACGTTTAGGCAGCAGATTCGGCTTCAAGTTTAGGCAGCAGATTCGGCTTCACGTTTAGGCAGCAGATTCTGCTTCTCCTTTTGACGCTCATGTCAAAAGAAGATTCTTCTTACATTGGTTAGGATTAACCCTATCACTAAAAGTAACCTTAACCCTAGAACAAGCACAAACATTAAATCGAATTACTAGCCTAACCATAAAATAAAAACATATTTTTGCACAACAGTCATGTCATAAAAACAGACATAGGCATGGTGCCAAGTTGCAATGAAAGGTACAGCTTTTGTTGCATCAAACATGACCATCTTCCAATCGTCTAAATGTGAGGTGCATTTATAAATTGGCATCTTTTTTGAAACATCATTTCTATCGGGATCCACAAGGTGGTGACTTTGTGTAGGTTGCCACAGAAACAGACAAATTGGAAAGGATCGGCACAGGAAATCCATGAAGACAGTCACTGTAACCTTAAAGGGCCAGTACCACAAAAAATGAAATGTCCTTATTGTGTTTATTTGATGTTACTGATACCTTACTTGCAATACCACAATATAAAAAGAAAGTGGCTCGATCCTCATTTTCCTACAGAGCACCGCAGTTATGGAATAACCTCCCAGACGCCATCAAATCTTCCCCCAGTCTAAAGTCACTTAAGAGATCTCTTTTAACATACCTCAATACAGAATGCACCTGTAAACATGTAACAGTGACTATATACAGAATGCACCTGTAAACATGTAACAGTGACTATATACAGAATGCACCTGTAAACATGTAACACAGTGACTATATACCGAATGCACCTGTAAACCTGTAACACAGTGACTATATACAGAATGTGCCTGTAAACATGTAACACAGTGACTATATACAGAATGCACCTGTAAACATGTAACACAGTGACTATATACAGAATGCACCTGTAAACATGTAACACAGTGACTATATACAGAATGCACCTGTAAACATGTAACAGTGACTATATACAGAATGCACCTGTAAACATGTAACACAGTGATTATATACAGAATGCACCTGTAAACATGTAACACAGTGACTATATACAGAATGCACCTGTAAACATGTAACATAGTGACTATATACAGAATGCACCTGTAAACATGTAACACAGTAACTATATACAGAATGCACCTGTAAACATGTAACAGTGACTATATACAGAATGCACCTGTAAACATGTAACACAGTGATTATATACAGAATGCACCTGTAAACATGTAACAGTGACTATATACAGAATGCACCTGTAAACATGTAACAGTGACTATATACAGAATGCACCTGTAAACATGTAACACAGTGACTATATACAGAATGCACCTGTAAACATGTAACATAGTGACTATATACAGAATGCACCTGTAAACATGTAACACAGTGACTATATACAGAATGCACCTGTAAACATGTAACATAGTGACTATATACAGAATGCACCTGTAAACATGTAACATAGTGACTATATACAGAATGCACCTGTAAACATGTAACATAATGACTATTTCCTACATATTTATTTTCTGTTACTCTGTATATTTGTTTTGTGTTAATATCTTGCATTTTACTACTTTCTATTCCTGTAACGATGGTAACAATTCAATGTTCTTGAACCCAGGACATACTTGAAAACGAGAGAAATCTCAATGTATCCTTCCTGGTAAAATCCTTTATAAATAAATATCTTACATGTGTTTGTTTTTCTCTTGTACGTTTAGTTAAGAAAATATTACCCTCTATATGTGTCACCGGGTGCATCCATTGTGTGATATTTTCCTCTATATGTGTCACCGGGTGCATCAATTGTGTGATATTTTCCTCTTTATGTGTCACTGGGTGCATCCATTGTGTGATATTTTCCTCTATATGTGTCACTGGGTGCATCCATTGTGTGATATTTTCCTCTGTGTCACTGGGTGCATCCATTGTGTGATATTTTCCTCTATGTGTCACTGGGTGCATAAATTGTGATATTTTCCACTGTGTCACTGGGCACATCCATTGTGTGATATTTTCCTCTATATGTGTCACTGGGTGCATCCATTGTGTGATATTTTCCTGTCACTGGGCTCATCCATTGTGATATTTTCCTCTATAGGTGTCACTGGGCGCATCCATTGTGTGATATCTCCGTGTCACTGGGTGCATCCATTGTGTGATATTTTCCTCTATATGTGTCACTGGGTGCATCCATTGTGTGATATTTCCCTCTGTGTCACTGGGTGCATCCATTGTGTGATATTTTCCTCTGTCACTGGGCGCATCCATTGTGTGATATTTTCCTCTGTCACTGGGTGCATCCATTGTGTGATATTTCCCTCTATATGTGTCACTGGGTGCATCCATTGTGTGATATTTTGTGTTGTATCTTTCCATCTCTTGTTCCTCACTGTGTGGCTTTGGCAATAGAATGAAGTGAATGGGTCAGTCACCGACTCACATCTTATCTCACTCAGCTGCCAGCTCTTATCTCAGGTAGCCTGGACATCACAACAGCCTCCTACAGCCTTATCTAAACATTTCCTCCTTCACCTCATTAACTGTTAAATACCGTACAGGATAAAAGTAAAGCCACAAAGTAAATATCACCATACGATTTTGGTAAATGTTGCATCATGGAAAAAAATACAGAAAATGGAATCCGGAGATAAATAAACAAATTTTATTTTTTACATGCAATTTACTTCAAACAATGAACAAAAACAGCAGCATGTGTTTTATAATGTAGTTTTGTTGTAATGCACAAGCATTCCACTTATGGCTTATGTAAGCGGTCGTGTCCCTTTAAATATTTAGCAGTAACATGCCAGCACGCCAGGTGAAGGACTTGCTGTTGATATTTTTTGCTCCGCTTCCCCGTGTTCTCTCATTTCTCCTATTTGAGATTTTCTTTCTCTGTCGGACTGCTTTCATATTCAGTGACGGATGTTCTAATAATTCTACTTGGATCACAATAATAAAGTGTAACAGATCTCCGTACCCCGACTGGGTCACATCTGTTAATGCCGCTTCCTTGCCGGACCCCCGATCTCCCACCAGCAGTCTTTCTCCAGCCCTTAGAAGAAGCTTAACAATGGGCAAACTGAAAGCACAGTGATGGCATTCCCCAGAAATGAGGCAGCACGCAGATCTTGAGGTTAGCACAGCCAGTCTGGCACTGAGCCTTTAATGAATAATATATACTGTGCCAGGTGGGGCCTAGAGGCCAATGGAAAATCCCTCCCTGGTGTCTTACTGTGATGCTTCATGAACCACTGCCTGGCGTCTGGGACATAATTAGATCAGGGACAGATAGAATTAACCTCCCTGACGGTATTCCCGAGTGTGGCTCGGGGTTAACTTTTTGTACCGAAAGCGGTATCCCCGAGCCACACTCGGGCTGGATACTTACATGTCCTGCGCTCCCTCGATGTCCCCGCAGTCTCCTCCAGCCGCTCGCAAAGTCCCACTGCCTGGTTGTCTTCTCGCGAGGAGTGAACCAGGAAGTGTGACGTCGCGATCGGCTGCAGTGTGACTGCGGGGACAGTGAGGGAGCGCAGGGACATGTAAGTTTCGGCCCGAGTGTGGCTCGGGGATACCACTTTCAGTATTGAAAGTTAACCTCGAGCCACACTTATTCCGCTAGGGGGCCAGAATAAATAGGATTTATTCTGACATATAAAATATGTCAGAATCGGACCGCCAGGGAGGTTAATTCTGTTCACCAAGGCACAACATCCAACAAAAAAATCAATAGGACAATAGCAGATTGTGAGGATAAACAGGGGATTCAGATTATACAGTATTTGATAATGGAGCAATGTTTGTCAAACAAGACAGACAAAGACCACTCCAGTCTTTAAGAGATGTAAACATATTCTAGATAACGGGAAGTTGGAAAGGGCTGCAGTGACCCACACAGTAATCCTATCAGCAGATAGTAACAGATAAACATAGACAATAACAGTATTCATGCAAAGCAAGACGACACTAACACCCTGCACCTAGAATTGCAGGTACAGGGTGACTTCAACATAGGAGAGGGATCATTGAACATCCAGCCTGCACCTCCCAAATGTATCTCTAGGTCCATGTACCCCAAGTTGAAAGTGACTCGTCACATTCAATCTTAAATAAATAAAAAACTTTACATATTGCATAATTATACAAATAAAAAATACCACAACCCCCCCCCAAGAAAAATCTAATAAAACTCAACAAAGTGCAGTTGCACAATTGAGATGTATATTTGTCTATACATGAAATTGAATAGGAAATGGATATAACGGTATTCTGGGCCCTAGAAGTGGTGAAAAAGTCACTTAACCCATTGGCATTCTGGGCCATTTTTCTTAATAAAGGAAACATTTTGAAACGTCACCTTCCTCCCTGCAGAGAGTTATAATGTGTCAGGAGAGCTACGCCTGCCTGAGAGGTGATATTGAAGGTTTGCCCGGTCATTAATGACGCTCTAGCCCCAATGACAGCCAGGTGGTTCAGACAGCGAGACCTATTACCAAGTGACCTGCAGAGACACCGGGCGTCGTGGTACCAGTTATATCATCCTCCATGCATAATTTCTATGTAAGGCGCATTATTTTTCACATAATAAAGTATCACGGAGCTCAGCGACGTCATAATTACAGGCAAAACACAACGGCTAAAGCTCCTGAGGAGCATCACGTGAATCCGTAACGCTGCATGTCCTCATGATGCTTCGTGAAGGCAATAGGTCACACTGATATCTGCATTTCGTGCCGCTTCGATGCACGGCGGTCATTTAAAGGATGGGATCCGTTCCGTTCCAATCAACAGCAGCGCCTTTCCATCTACGCGGAAAAACACAAAAAGGGAAATATTAAATGTAGCGAATGTAAACCCAAACGATTCATGATCTTCATTTTCCTTTCGTCTACTTGTTCCCCTTCAGTCTCTGTGATTTAAAGGGTTATTCAATAAGAGACGAACTTGCCGCCGAACGGTGAATTTCACAATACGGTGCTATTGCGTGGCACATCGTCCATTCAGAAAGCTGTCAGTTCGCCAAATATTGGCGAATTGATGGCGAAATATGATGCAATTCGGCGATCTTCAGTGTCTGTGAAATTGTCCCATAGAGAAGTAATGGTTAATCTAGTCAGAGACACCGAACAGCAGAGAAATGTCAGTGATGTTCGGCGATTCAGTGCGACACGTTTAATCAGACGAATCCCATAGGATTCAAATGTAAAACAATATTATCGTTTTCAATTCTTTTTATTCGACCGTTTATTCTTTTCATTTTCAGCAAAAAGTCTTTTTATTTTTCATATATTTTTTCTCGCAAAATTTTTGATTCCCAATTTTTTTTTTAATTCTGTTATAGACCTTTCTATTATTATTTTTTTTAAGGAACTTTTTTTATTATTTCCACACATTTTCATTGGTTTAAACGCCTTTTAAAGAATAGCAGAGTTACGTTTTTTTTTTATTTCTGAAGTTCGACGACATTCACGGTCTTTTCGGTGGCCTTCAGTGGGCTGATTGGCAGTCGACAAAGGTGTTTGGCGGCTCCACGTTTGGCGCACTTCAAGGACCCTGCGGACCCAAAGCCATTCAAAAAACACCTGCATGGGAGGCTGGCAACCATGCATTGATTGACACAGGACAGTCATGTGACTGTCCTCCTCTCGCACAGTCAGTGGGCGCGGGGCTGGGCTCGGGGGTGTGGCCTCAGTGGGACCGTTCCCTGCAAGTGAAGGGGACAGTGCGCGGCTGACACTCAGCTGCCTGGAGAGGATGGCGAAAATCCTGCGAAGCACTGAAAGCAGCCAGATCCTGGGGAGCACAGAGAGCAGCCAGATCCTGGGGAGCACAGAGAGCAGCCAGATCCTGGGGAGCACAGAGAGCAGCCAGATCCTGGGGAGCACAGAGAGCAGCCAGATCCTGGGGAGCACAGAGAGCAGCCAGATCCTGGGGAGCACAGAGAGCAGCCGGATCCTGGGGAGCACAGAGAGCAGCCAGATCCTGGTGAGCACTGAACCTGAACCGATGTAACCTGTGTATACCTGGCTGATACTATCCAGTGCCTCACCAGCCACTGACCTCACCGCGCATCCCTGATACAATTGGATGGTATGAAGTCGGGCTGAAATAGTCCACGGTTTCTTTAACCCAAACATCCCAAACAAGCTGTAGATGAGGGGTGAGCAACCTTGCCCCCCCCCAGATGTTTCCAAACTTCCCTTAAGACCAGGACAATGTAACAGGAAGCTGAGCATCATGGGAGATGTAGTTGTCCAGCATCTGCGGAACCAAGGTTGCTGATCCCTGCTGTAAACCATGCAACACACCTAGCTCTCCACATAAAGCTGCCAAAACCTCCCTTTACATGGCACGCTGTGGTGCGGATATATCACACGCTGCACGAGCCTCTACGTGTAAGAACCGCCAGCCGTTTCCACTGTTCTGTTCTTTTGGCAGAGGAGCCGTGGCCAGCTTTGTGTTTGTGCAGCCTTTTACTGAACATCTGCATCTCCTTAGCTGTACGCGGGGCTTGATTTCCTGAGCGTGGATATTGGAACGTACTTAAAGCTGGTTAAACACAAAACTAATGGGCAACGTGGAGGAAAGCATCGGCGGACTTGTCTGCAGCCGTTCCACTTACCGCACCCAACTGGCCATTCTCCATGGATTCAGGCTGTGTCACGGCATTTATTGGCGTCCAGAGCGGCATTAATTTGTGGCCAAGATCTTGTATTGATGATGGGAGAGTCGCGGCGCTGCGTAAAGTCTTCTCCAGCACATTATCCCAAAGATTAACCTCAATGGGGTTAAGGTCTGGACTGTGCGGTGGCCAATCCATGTGTGACAATGATGTCTCATGCTCCCTCAACCACTCTTGCACAATTTGAGCCCGATGAATCCTGGCATTGCCATCTTGGAATATGCCCGCTGTGCTATCAGGGGAGAAAAAACCCATTGATGGAAAAACCTGCTCATTCAGTATATTCAGGGAGTCACATGACCTCATTTTTTGGGCGCATAACGCTGCTGAACTTAGACCTGACCAACTGAAGCCACCTCAGATCATAACAGACTTGTACGGAGAGTGGGGACTTTTTTTTGGGGGGGGGGGGGCAGGCAGTGTATATACATACACATTCACACAAATAAGAGTCAATATCCATAACATCAGGGCACGCTCTATGGTCTGAAGTGCCGGCTATTTCTCGTTGAACGACGTTTCAGCCCACGCTAGAGCCTTCACCCAGACGGCTGATACTGTAAAGCACTTACTTTGTTCTGATGCAGTAATCCAGTGGTGGGGTGAGGTCTCCCTCTGCGTCCTCGTTGTACGTCTCCGCAGTATCTGGAAAGGAAAAAGGAATCACAGGTCTAGAAATCTATGTATCATGAAGCACATTTCGGTCAAGTCTGGTGAACGTGACACTAGTTTGTTGACGTGTTGTGGTAAAAAGTCGCACAAGTCACGCCACGGACAGACAGGATTAATGGCAGCTGGGGTATCACAGCGCTGGAGACAGCGAAGACCAGCTACGCACGATATTAGTGTTGGCAAGCCAAACGCACTACTTCATCCATCGTGTTTACAGGAACGAATTCCCTCTCTAGACCAGAGGTCGCGATGGATGGAAAATACGACTCCATGGCAGAAGCATGCTTCTTACAAATGGTGCACGCTTTTCTATGCTACAATGTCAACACAGGTGACGTGATGGTTAGCAACGTACAACAAGGTCCTGGGAAGCAGAGGTCTTCTGTTATGGATGGGTGTTCAAAGTAGAGGAACCGGAGAACTCGATACACGCTCATATTTGACATGTGTCCCCAGGTTAAAATGTGGAACAAAGGGTTGAATCACACTGCATACCAGGTAGCCAGTGTTTGGTCTAAAAAATATGGGTCAGAAGGGATTGAACAGTCGTATATACTTTGGGATGTAATCCTGAAGCACCGAAACTGAAGGCAATTTCGGTGCTTGTCATTTCGACGCATTTCGTCAAACTTTCAATAAGTTCACTGTTTATCGAATGGCCACCATATTTTGCTGAAAATGGAGTCGCCGAAGCAGTTATTAGACGTTGGCGAAAACCACCATATTGTGTCCCGATAAGCACCAAATTGGCCTCGGTGAATTCCACCGAACTGAAAATATATAAGGAAGTCTCCTATTCTCCTAATAAGAGGATAAATCGATAAAAAAGTGTCGTTAAAAAATAATAATAAAAAGGTCTGCTACAAAATAACATAAAAACATCTTTAAAAAAATAAATAAAATTAAAAATGTCTTGAAAAAATAAATTGTTTTTTTTTTTGCAAAAAAAAGGATAAAAAAAATATTAAAAAAGGTTAAATTTATTAGATTGAAACCTATGGGATTCGCCTGTTAAAACCTTCAAATTGAAATCATCAAAATCAGGTAATTTCCCTGAAATTTCAGTGCAATTCGGTATTCTGAGAATAGAAGACGCAATAGTCTTCTATGGCACAATTTCAGTGCCGCCGAATTGAGGTGAAATGCACCCTATTTTGCTGTCAATTCACCTGTATCTGGTGTATTGACAGCTTTGTGAATACCGTTCGGTGCAATTTCAGAGCTTAGTGAATTTACCCCTTATGTGTCCATAGCACCAGCCAATCACAGTGCAGTCATACAATGCACAAAAGTAAGCAGACATGGTCAAGAGGTGAAGTTGCTGACCAACTCTGTGTGAGATGCCCCATTAAATCCTTAAATGAGGATTGCAGTGCAGGGACCCTCTTTATCTACTGCTGCTCTGCGTTTTTGGGGTTGTCCCCCTCCCCGTGGCTCCAGCTGTACCCAAATTTGAGAGGTTCGTATAGACTGAAAGGTGATTTGTCAGCTTGTGTCTGTGTGCAGAGTTTCCGTATTTATTGAAAGGCACTACTTTCCGAGACGCTGACGAGCAGGCACTGTAACCACCTACCAATGGTCAGCCGTATCTCTTCCTGCTGGTTCGCGAGCCCGTCGTAGTAGTGAAGGTCAAATTTTCTTTCGATTTTCCAATCGTTCATCAGCTCCTTCCGCAAACAAAACAGGACACTGAAATGGCTCTCACTGCAGACCACCCAGATTGGATATTTTGGAGTCTTCAGGTAAGAACCAACCTAGACAAAAGACACACTCGAGATTTAGCCTTGGAGATGATCCTGGCAGACGATACCATGGCTCTAAGACTAAAAGTGATAAAATATACAGTGCCTTCTGTAAGTATTCAACCCCATGGGTTCCTTAGACTATTTTGTACTGTAGCCAAGTGGAATGAGATGACTGTAGTATTGTAAACCACTTTACAGCTTGGTTTTCAACTTTGTTTCCCTTATTCCAATACTAACTGAAGCAACTGCTTAGGTGATATGCCTGGTCTTACTGTTCATCAGTGTGTTATTACTCGGTTATTGAATACTGTATATAGTTATATAAGCATGCTGCTCCCTGCTGCATCATTCTGTTTTGGTTACATCCTCAGTATCAGCTCGAAAGCAGTGGGAAAGGATGATGCAATTTTGAGAAAGCACACTTGAGGCAGCTTGAGAGCAGTGGGAAAGAATGCAATTTTGAAAAAGCACACTTGAGGCAGCTTGAGAGCAGTGAGAAAGGATGATGCAGTTTTGAGAAAGCATACCTGAGGCAGCAGGAAAGGATGATGCAATTTTGAGAAAGCACACTTGAGGCAGCATGAGAGCAGTGGGAAAGGATGATGCTATTTTGAGAAAGCACACTTGAGGAAGCATGAGAGCAGTGGGAAAGGATGATGCTATTTTGAGAAAGCACACTTGAGGCAGCATGAGAGCAGTGGGAAAGGATGATGTAATTTTGAGAAAGCACACTTGAGGCAGCATGAGAGCAGTGGGAAAGGATGAGGAAATTTTGAGAAAGCACACTTGAGGCAGGGAAGTGTTGGGAAACAAGGCGGCACCAGGGGTATTCCCTCTTACAATGACTTTTCTTCCTTCTGAAACTTTTGTATAAAAGAGTTTTGTAAGAAAGCTTCATTCTGCTTCTACCGATTCCTGCCTGTTTTTGGGTACAGCCATAATCACGCTCTCTGTTCCTTATGGGACAGCTACCTTGCCTTAGGGAAGCAGGTTCGCTAGACCCTTGCTAGGATCGCCTGAGCAAGGCGTTATCACTGCTGCTCACCAGAAGAGTTGACCCTGCAGAAACTGGGGCCAAAAGAGCGACCTGAACGTGGAAGATCTTTTCAGAGCTTGGTGCCCCATTACAAAGGTTACTGTGATGTACATAAAACACCTACCACACTAAAGCTGCAACACATACTAAATGGTGTGGACACAAGAAAGGGACAAAAAGTAAACGGCTGTGATTTTGGCATCGCTGCAGAGGACAGATTGCACATAAGTGAATGTTTGCAAATTAGTATGGAGTGCCTACAGACCTGTGTAATCTGGACTGGGATGGAGATGCCAGGCCAGGACTGAGTTGAGACACATTTTGAGATAACTCCCTGAATATTGCACTATCGCACCAGACTTAAAGACCATTAACAATCACTGTAACCGACATCCATTGCTTGACAAGCTGACGGGGAAAGATTCTTTTTTAACAAGTATTGCTAAGGTTAAAGGGACGCTCGACTCATCCTGACCGCTTTATATTTTTAAATGGTTAGGATGTGAGGAGTGCCCCCCTCTCCCCCGATCTGGTGAAGTTGCGGAGTGAAGTGGATGAGTTTCCTCCACCCTACCAGTGTCACCAGCAGCCGGGATTTTGAATATCCTGACTGCCGGTCACCAGTGATGTCATATACAGAGAGCACTTGACGTCACCCTCTGAGACCAATCTCTGTAGCGAACGTTCTCAGAGAGGCAGCGATAGGTCAGATCTGTGCATGCACGTGCAGCTCCGATCCATCGCTCTGCGCAGACGCTACGGAAATTGCGTATGTAAAGTGTGCGAGTCCCGTAGCGCTGCGCAATGTGCGGTTCCTACTGTATAGGAGCAAGAATTGCTCAGAAAAGCTTCAGGGACTTCTGGGTTTGGGAGTCCCTGAGCTGAAGAGAAGGAGCAGTGGGTTACGAGGGAGAAAAGGGGCGTAAATCACCAAAAATAGGAAAAATTCAGAAAAAAATAATTGGGCAGAGGCTGTCAGCAGGATCTGCCCAATTATATACGGGCAAAGAAAGACGACTCCCATTTTATACAGTACCTCTATAAGGCCGGGGTCAGATGGGCATTTTGCCAAATGGAAGGAACGTCTGTGAGACTGGACATTCCTTCCACTCTGACGCCCGTCTGGCCACCTCGCTGACCGCAGTTCGTGTGCTCAGCGCTGCAAGGCTCGATCCGCCTATGGGGGATCATGCTTTGCAGTCCCGTCGAACACGCGTTGTAGCGTTTACGACAGGGAGGCTTTCAGAATATAAGCAGCATGTGCGCTACAGCATGTGGCCTGCCCCATCGAAGCGTCACAAAACTGCGACGGATGCTGTGAGGCACGTCAGTACGGTGCATATAGTGCTCGTCTGACCCCGGCCTAAATACCATCTATCATTGAAAGTACAGTGTTTTGCAGTAACCTCGCTTGCTGGTGCTCGATCACCAAAGTTCGGCATGGTTGTAACAATGGTGATTTTTGCTGTTATGTGTAACAACGATGAACAATGTCAGTTTGCGGCTAAACCCTTTAATTGCACAGTTTAACAGATCTCTCCCATCAGAGATACACTAGAATGTAATCAAACAGGTGTTTCGCTCCGTGGAATTTTACCCACTTTAGCTCCACCGTGAAAATAAACTGATAT
Organism: Leptobrachium leishanense; assembly: GCA_009667805.1. Lineage (NCBI taxonomy): Eukaryota > Metazoa > Chordata > Amphibia > Anura > Megophryidae > Leptobrachium > Leptobrachium leishanense. Next base: position 331,295,603 of record CM019067.1, read on the forward strand.
TGGTAAGAAGCGACCCAAATCCCTTGGCCTTTCCCTCTAAGCTCGCTTGTGCTTTGATAGTAAGTGCAGATGCTGGAGACATATTACTTTTGGTCTGGGAGCACATTCCTGCATTCTCTTAAAGCCTCCCCATTCATGGGAATTTCCTCTCCGCGGATTTTTTTAAGAATCGGCTTTGTGACCCCGGGGTTCAGAGAGGTCGCTGTCAGTTTATCGGACAGGAAGCGACAATCGTGTTTATTACATAACCAGCCGTTATGAGGCAAAAGAGACGCTGCAGGGATCAGGTTCAGGAGGAGGTATGAACACGTTTTGGGATTAGGTCCAAAATCCTGGAGCTTTATCTGAAGTCCCAGCGTGTGTTTGAGACGGGTCGACACAGATAGGGATCAGGTCAACGCTTAGTTACTTTCCTTTAGGTTAAGAGCAACGTTGGTGGATTTCATGAAACTGCCGCATCAAACTCCTGCCAAAAACAGCAAAAAAACCTCCAGCGATCCATTTAACAAAGTACACTCCACCTAAACATTATGTACTTTAATATGTATAAAATATTATATGCAATATACAGTCATGGCCGAAATTGTTGGCACCCCAGTCATTTTTCCAGAAAAACAAGTATTTCTCATAGAAAAGTATTGCAGTAAGACATGTTTTGCTATACACATGTTTATTCCCTTTGTGTGTATTGGAACAAAACAAAAAAAGGGAGGAAAAAAGCAAATTGGACATAATGTCACACAAAACTCCAAAAATGGGCTGGACAAAATTCTTGGCACCCTTTCAAAATCGTGGATAAATAAGATTGTTTGAAGCATGTGATGCTCCTGTAAACTCACCTGGGGCAAGTAACAGGTGTGGGCAATATAAAAATTACACCTGAAAGCAGATAAAAAGGAGAGAAGTTCACTTAGTCTTTGCATTGTGTGTCTGTGTGTGCCACACTAAGCATGGACAACAGAAAGAGAAGAGAACTGTCTGATGACTTGAGAACCAAAATTGTGGGAAAATATCAACAATCTCAAGGTTACAAGTCCATCTCCAGAGATCTAGATTTGCCTTTGTCCACAGTGCGCAACATTATCAAGAAATTTGCAACCCATGACACTGTAGCTAATCTCTCTGGGCGTGGACGGAAGAGAAAAATTGATGAAAGGTTGCAACGCAGGATAGTCCGGATGGTGGATAAGCAGCCCCAAACAAGTTCCAAAGAAATTCAAGCTGTCCTGCAGGCTCAGGGAGCATCATTGTCAGCGCAAACTATCCGTCGACATTTAAATGAAATGAAACGCTATGGCAGGAGACCCAGGAGGACTCCACTGCTGACACAGAGACATAAAAAAGCAAGACTACAGTTTGCCAAAATGTACTTGAGTAAGCCAAAATCCTTCTGGGAAAACATCTTGTGGACAGATGAGACCAAGATAGAGCTTTTTGGTAAAGCACATCATTCTACTGTTTCCCGAGAACGGAATGAGGCCTACAAAGAAATGAACACAGGACCTACAGTGAAATATGGTGGAGGTTCAATGATGTTTTGGGGTTGTTTTGCTGCCTCTGGCACTGGGTGCCTTGAATATGTGCAAGGCATCATGAAATCTGAGGATTACCAATGGATTTTGGGTCGCACTATAGAGCCCGGTGTCAGAAAGCTGGGTTTGCGTCCAAGATCTTGGGTTTCCAGCAGGACAATGACCCCAAACATACGTCAAAAAGCACCCAGAAATGGATGACAACAAAGCGCTGGAGAGTTCTGAAGTGGCCAGCAATGAGTCCAGATCTAAATCCCATTGAACACCTGTGGAGAGATCTTAAAATTGCTGTTGGGAAAAGGCGCCCTTCCAATAAGAGAGACCTGGAGCAGTTTGCAAAGGAAGAGTGGTCCAAAATCCCGGGTGAGAGGTGTAAGAAGCTTATTGATGGTTATAGGAAGCCACTGATTTCAGTTATTTTTTCCAAAGGGTGTGCAACCAAATATTAAGTTAAGGGTGCCAAGAATTTTATCCAGCACATTTTTGGAGTTTTGTGTGACATTATGTCCAATTTGCTTTTTTTCCTCCTTTTTTTGTTTTGTTCCAATACACACAAAGGGAATAAACATGTGTATAGCAAAACATGTGTTACTGCAATATTTTTCTGTGAGAAATACTTTATTTTCTGGAAAAATGTCTGGGGTGCCAACAATTTCTGCCATGACTGTATACACTGCCTGGCAACAACAAAATCCCCCTCCACGGTCTACCTAATCCAATAGGTGCTCGCCTTCCATTGGATATTTACTGCATTGATTAATATGTTTCAGCATAAAATGAGGTCATGTGACTCCCTGAATATACTGAATGAGCAGGTTTTCCCATCAATGGGTTTTTTCTCCCCTGGTGGCACAGCGGGCATATTCCAAGATGGCAATGCCAGCATTCATCGGCCTCAAATTGTGCAAGAGTGGTTCAGGGAGCAGGAGACCTCATTTTCACACATGGATTGGCCACCGCACAGTCCAGACCTTAACCCCATTGAGAATCTTTGGGTCCCTCATATACCTTGTGACACTGCCCACTATCAGAGCCCTCACATACCCTGTGACACTGACCACTCTCTGGGCTCTCACATACCCTGTGACACTGCCCACTCTCCGAGCCCTCACATACCCTGTGACACTGCCCACTCTCTGGGCTCTCACATACCTTGTGACCCTGCCCACTCTCAGAGCCCTGACATCCCTGTGGTCACTGCCCACTCTCTGGGCTCTCACATACCTTGTGACACTGCCCACTCTCAGAGCCCTCACATCCCTGTGGTCACTGCCCACTCTCAGGGCCCTCACATACCCTGTGACACTGCCCACTCTCAGGGCCCTCACATACCTTGTGACCCTGCCCACTCTCAGAGCCCTCACATCCCTGTGGTCACTGCCCACTCTCAGGGCCCTCACATACCCTGTGACACTGCCCACTCTCAGGGCCCTCACATACCTTGTGACCCTGCCCACTCTCAGAGCCCTCACATCCCTGTGGTCACTGCCCACTCTCAGGGCCCTCACATACCCTGTGACACTGCCCACTCTCCGAACCCTCACATACCCTGTGACACTGCCCACTCTCAGGGCCCTCACATACCCTGTGACACTGCCCACTCTCAGGGCCCTCACATACCCTGTGACACTGCCCACTCTCAGGGCCCTCACATACCCTGTGGACACTGCCCACTCTCAGGGCCCTCACATACCCTGTGGACACTGCCCACTCTCAGGACCCTCACATACCCTGTGACACTGGCCACTCTCAGAGCCCTCACATACCTTTGCTCACCCTGGTGAATTCCTGGAAACACTATTCGAGTTTATCTGGCTTCATCAAGTCCCAAACACAAAGTTATGTGATGGAGAAAAAAGGATAATGCCAACCCAGGGGCCCGAATGAGTGGCCAGATGTCCCAGTAAGCCAATGTTAACTAGGTATGACAGATGGATAGAGCAAACGATCCCCCAAACCATGCGTTCTTAGTATGATGATAAGGCTGCGCTCCCTACCTGCCCAGTTCACATTGATATAAGAAAAGCAATGGAAGAAAGTAATGTTCCGACAGGGTAATAGTCTTAAATTTCCGTCCAATATCGTGTAATACACGTTCTACTGGTCTGTCCTCTGTGCGCTTTTGGGTTTTTCCGACATATTGTAGGTCACACAGATCGCTCAAAGCATCATTGACCTTCTATATTACAAAAGTCTTCACTTTACACACTTAAATTCGGATTTTTTTTAACATACAGGAAAAACTGTGTTGCGCCTATTCCCTACCAGAGCGGCTGCAACAGCCAGAGGTATCCAGCCCAGTTCATGTATAAAACATAACAAGAAGCAAAAGGTGTCATCTGTGCTCATTCATATAGCTCCATGTGAAACAAAACACAATCAGATGTTTTGGTTTACTTGAATGGCCATTAAAGTGTAAGCTCACCCGCCACATCATGGCACCTCTGGGTCAGGCGAGTCCTACCTAATGAAACCAAGAGCTGCTTTCTAAGCAACCACATATCCTCATGCTGCTTCCCAGCCAAGAGACAAAATGATGGGTTTTGTTTATACCCTCACCAAAAACCTTTCCACTTTGGGATTAAAAACAAAAACATGGAAAGGGACAGCAGCAAAAATGACCTGACTGGGTATACGACAAAATATATATACATACAATATATATACATTCAGAAAAAACAGTGTCTCGTCTATTCCCTACCAGGGCGGTTGCAACAAGCAGACGTATCCATCCTATATTTTTTTACCTACCATTATTGAGAGGGCTGTATAGATTTTAACTGGTTGTGCTCATGACCGGAGGCTCCTCTAAAGACCATCACAGCGACCCTGTATCCTTATTATTTTTACTTTATCTAAAAGGTGCCCAAATCCCTCCATCTAATTTTGAGACTTGTCGTTTGACGTCCTTGAAAATATTCCCAGGGTACCGTTTTTCTATATATTTGCCGTTAAGAGAAGACGTCCATGTTGTTTCATGATCACATAGTGATGTGCGGTTGCATTGAAGTCTTTTAAATGGTCCATACAGCACTGTCGACCATAAAGAAAATTTGCATAGCTGGACGCACGTTTAATTATCTAGCCCCCACCTTGTTGTAAATAACCCCCTGTAAAGAGTTAAAGGGTTAATGTGCTATACGAGTAGTCTAACATAATGGCGGGGTTAATATTCTAAGAGTTTGACGGGATATTCTCTTATTAAGAAGTGATAGAGCATGAAATTAATTTCATTCGGACACTGACCTTATAAGATTGCAGGAAACTAATAAGGAATGAAAAGGCGCCGGGCCAAAAAAAAAATCTTAATTCATATTTGATTAATTTCTGCAAAGTAAAAAGCTGGCAAGAACAACATTTCATAAAACCATAACGTGCAGGAGGGAGCGTTACTACATATAATAAAGAAATGCTACACCACCAAAACACTGACAACCTGCCTCTTCTCATCCCGCTGGCTGGTTCTCCACCTCCCGCTGCCTCTCCACGTCCCGCCGGCTGGCTCTCCACATCCCGCTGTCTGCCTCGCCACATCCCGCTGTCTGCCTCGCCACATCCCGCTGTCTGCCTCTCCACATCCCGCTGCCTCTCCACGTCCCGCCGGCTCTCCACATCCCGCTGCCTGGCTCTCCACATCCCGCTGCCTGGCTCTCCACATCCCGCTGGCTGGCTCTCCACATCCCGCTTTCTGCCTCGCCACATCCCGCTGTCTGCCTCGCCACATCCCGCTGTCTGCCTCGCCACATCCCGCTGTCTGCCTCGCCACATCCCGCTGTCTGCCTCTCCACATCCCGCTGTCTCTCCACATCCCGCTGCCTGCCTCTCCACATCCCGCTGTCTCTCCACATCCCGCTGCCTGGCTCTCCACATCCCGCTGTCTCTCCACATCCCGCTGCCTGGCTCTCCACATCCCGCTGTCTGCCTCTCCACATCCCGCTGTCTGCCTCTCCACATCCCGCTTTCTGGCTCGCCACATCCCGCTGTCTGCCTCTCCACATCCCGCTGTCTGCCTCTCCACATCCCGCTGTCTCTCCACATCCGCTGCCTGGCTCTCCACATCCCGCTGTCTCTCCACATCCCGCTGCCTGGCTCTCCACATCCCGCTGTCTGCCTCTCCACATCCCGCTGCCTGCCTCTCCACATCCCGCTGTCTGCCTCTCCACATCCCGCTGCCTGCCTCTCCACATCCCGCTGTCTGCCTCTCCACATCCCGCTGTCTCTCCACATCCCGCTGCCTGGCTCTCCACATCCCGCTGTCTCTCCACATCCCGCTGCCTGGCTCTCCACATCCCGCTGTCTGCCTCTCCACATCCCGCTGCCTGCCTCTCCACATCCCGCTGTCTGCCTCTCCACATCCCGCTGCCTGCCTCTCCACATCCCGCTGCCTGCCTCTCCACATCCCGCTGTCTGCCTCTCCACATCCCGCTGCCTGCCTCTCCACATCCCGAGGACCTGAAGACTCTTGCCGCCACAGGAATCAACTGGACACCTTACTAAAGGTAGCAGTATTAGCAGTATTTATTGAGTAAAAACGTTATAATCCCGGGATAAAGGATTATAACGTTTTTACCCAATAAATACTGCTAATACTGCTACCTTTAGTAAGGTGTCCAGTTGATTCCTGTGGCGGCAAGAGTCTTCAGGTCTTCGGTTCCAGCATCGGCAGAGTTGGGGTAATCGTCGTAGATACGATAAGCAAAAAAGTTCTAATATCTTGTGAGTGCGGAGTAAGAAGGGGGCACCCTATATGAAATTGTAATCTTCAGTATGCACTATGAGAAATCTTTTATTACCTCTTAGGTTCCCAATTTTTACATTTTCAGTTCTCCACATCCCGCTGCCTCTCCACATCCCGCCGTCTCTCCACATCCAGCGACTCGCCGTCTCTCCACATCCAGCGACCCGCCGTCTCTCCACATCCAGCGACCCGCCGTCTCTCCACATCCAGCGACCCGCCGTCTCTCCACATCCAGCGACCCGCCGTCTCTCCACATCCAGCGACCCGCCGTCTCTCCACATCCCGCGACCCGCCGCCTCTCCACATCCCGCCGCCTCTCCACATCCCGCGACCCACCGTCTCTCCACATCCCGCAACCGCCGTCTCTCCACATCCCGCGACCGCCGTCTCTCCACATCCCACGACCGCCGTCTCTCCACATCCCGCCACCTCTCCACATCCCGCGACCCGCCGTCTCTCCACATCGAGCGACCGCCGTCTCTCCACATCCCGCGACCGCCGTCTCTCCACATCCCGCGACCGCCGTCTCTCCACATCCCGCTGCCTCGCCACATCCCGCTGCCTCGCCACATCCCGCTGTCAGTCCATCTATCTATCCATAGAGCCTCCAGTGGGGCAGGAGCACAGGGCAACGGTGTTCCTGTCTGCCTAAAACCATAACAAGCATGTATTCCCCAGACCATTTTTATTGTTTTTTTTTCTTTGACGGGCAGTTTCTTTATATATAAGTGTAATGGTGGTCTATGAAAAACAAAGCTAGCTACGTTTAAAAGCTAGGCAGGCGCTGCCCTTTATCAGTTAATAATCACAGAAAGCTTATTTAACCCATTCACTACAGGTTGTTGAATAATTAATCAGCAGCAGCCTGAGGCTGTGTTAACATGATCTGGAGCTGTTATGTATCATTGCAAAATAAATTTGTTTGTATTTGGGCTCCAGAAGGTGCCCCAAAGTTTTAGCCATTTCGTTGGCACGATGCCTGAGGCGTTAACACATTTTACTCCCAGCTGGGAATGTGTCGAATGACATCTCTCCAACTGATCCTGCACGGAGACCTGAATTGCAGTAACTCCTTTCAGCCAGCAGGTGGCGACATCTCCCTTCTAACTAGGTTAATACAGTAAGGAATACACTGGGAATATTCCCAAATATTTCTTACTGAATAATTCATTAAAAAAATTGTTTTCCAATAAGCTTCCCAAGAGTGTTTTGTTTTTTTGAGGGGGGGGGTCATTTAATAGTGAAGGGGTTAAAGGATGGTATACAATGCAGCATAACAGACCGGCAGTAACAGACCTAGATGAACCACTTATTGATAAGGGATATATAAGCAAGCTGTGAATTTCTAACAGGGGAATCCAATGCCAAATATACAGTATTCACAGTTTAGACAATGTTCCGCGATCCGCACACCTCAAACTGCTGTGCGAAACCTCTCAAAATATTTAGTTTTATTTTGAGCCTGCGTACGATCGCTCTCTGCCCAGAGAAGACATTATAGAACTTCTTGAAGGTAAGAAGAAAAAAAATGAAAATTCAGAAGTTTCATCTTTCTCGTTTCGGATAGTCGTCCACTAGTCGTGTGATAAAAAAATAAATTCCTTTTTTTTTTTTAAGGAAATGGCTGCCTTTCCAGTAAAACCTATGTTTATGGCTTTCGTTTTGGAGTGTGGCATTATTAAGCGACCGGATGAAAGAGATCAAGCTTTATGGGCAATGAGAATGATATATCTTCCTGCATATGTGTTATCTTAACCGAGGCCATACATTAAAGTGGGATAACTGCACAATTATTGTTCTCTGCGCAATCAAACCAAACACCTTCTTCCTCTCTGGAACGACCCTATCACGTTTCCCTGAAAATGTCAAATGATGTCATATAAACTGCTTTCTGTCAGAAGAGCTGGTATGTGGGGCAAAGCCTACATGACCGACTATCTCGCGCCTCCCTCCCCTCTTTTTAAGGCTTTCAGACATGCCTGTCGCTCACCAAAAATTCAGGAAAGAGGAACCACGACTAAACTTTGGGACCAGCTGTTGAGAGGACTTCCCATACAGGGAGGGGGTCATCTCAAAACACTTTGATTAATGGGGGAATCTATACCGTTTACTCCAGAGGGGTATTTACTAGACATGTGCATTCGTTTTAGTACTAAAATGATTTAGTCCGAATTTTGGGATAATTTAGTTTTAGTATGACTCGAGAGAAACGAAACTGCTCAGTACAAAAAACGAAAGAAACTAAAATAAAATGCACTACATTTTAGTTTCAGTCTTTTTTGTGATATTACATTGATGAGTGAAGGAGACCAGCAATGAAAAGCGCGCAACATCCAAAGTTCTGCACCCTCCACATGCCAATGCAGTAGGATGTTCTATACAGATAGGGGCATTAATTAATGCGAGAGGATGTTCTATACATAATAGAGAGGGGTATTAATGCAGGAGGATGTTATATACATTTACAGAGAAAGGTATAAATTGAGGAGGATGTATCTACAGAGGGACATGATTCAGGAGGAGTGTTCTATATATATACAGAGAGGGGTATTAATTAATGTAGGAGGATGTTCTATACATTATACAGAGAGGGGTATTAATTAATGCAGGTGGATGTTGTATACATTATACAGAGAGGGGTATTAATTAATGCAGGAGGATGTTCTATACATTATACAGAGAGGATCCTTTTTTTTCAGCCCTTTAAATCCTGTGGCTGTGAGCGCTGAGATCGGCTGCTTGTTACATTATCTCTCAGTACAATGTATCAGGCTCAGTTTTACAGAACTGACTGTAACAGCGCTCAGAGTTTCAGTAAACAAGGAAATAATATTGATCTAACCTCATATATAAAAATATTATTTACTAGTTTTACTGAAACTCTGAGCGCTGTGATGAGCAGCGAACAGTCAGTAGCTGTAACAGCTTTGCCTGACACGGGCAAGTATTACAATGTTGGTGCTAACTTAACCAGAGCTGTTGTAAACTGAAAACCTCCATAGGCTCTAATGGCTCTGGGAAGTTTACAACAGCTCTGGTTATGTTAGCACCAACTATGTAATATGGCCCACATTGTGCTGAGAGTGAGAGATACTGTAACAAGCAGCGATCTCAGCCCTCTGAGGAGCCACTACAATAGTAATTGTATCCATTGGTTTTCGGATGAATGAAATTAGTTTTCATACTAAAGAACTGAAAACACATTTCTTTAGTAACTAAATAAATTGCATTTTAGGACTAATCCATTAGTTCAAAACGAAATTTTGTGCTGTGCACATGTCTAGTATTTACTGGGAATGCCGACAATTACATTGTCGTTCGTACAGCTTAAAATGTTTTGTGTCATTGTCGCCTGTGCTTTGTATCTTCTTGCTAAAAATGGAACGCACTACAGGTCCCTCCATCAGAGATCTCACCTCCTTGATCTCTAGCCTGAGAGACCACGAACTCCTGGTCACACAGATGTATGGCCTCCAACCCGCTAAACGAGATCACTGGCAGCTCTGGGATACTGTGGGGATAATTTAAGGTCTTCCAGGAGGGTGGCCGGTTATCGGCATGGTGTGGACATTAACTTACTATAGTTGGTTCACTTCCCTACATACCGCCATTTGTCTTGGTTGACGGCTCTTATACCTTGTAACAGATCTGTGCCCCGAAAGGGTCACATCTGCCAATGCCGCTTCCTCGATGGACACCTGAGTTCTCCTTGTGTCTCCCGTGTCTTTCTCCAGTCTTTAGCCGCAGCTTAAAGTCGGGTACACGTAGAGAGTCTTGCTAGCGTCTCCCAGAAATAAGCCGAAGCTGTAGACCTAGAGCCTTTCGGTGGCACAGCGAGCGGAGGATAGCTGCTACCTAAACCATGAGCTGTGACTTCAAGTAGAGTCAGAATAGAAAGTTTTTTTAATCAGGGACACACACACATACATGTATACGGTCACACATGGGTCATTTACATACAGAATTCCCCCCTAGAAACTGCTGGACCCAACCAGACCGAAATAGATAATTGAACAACATTTGCTTTTCGGAAGGTGAAACATAATTAGATTCAGATATAGATAGTGAGAACATTACTTACGCTTTCTAAATGAATTAAGACAATGGCGGATAACAAACAGATTAGTTTAAAACAACAGATAACTGGTAGTGTTTGACAACGAAGATTATGTTTGGAGAGCTGTTAATCAGATATTTACACCTTCCTAAGAGCAGGTTTACTGGAATACTAATCTGATCAACAGATTGTAATAGACAATGACAGTCTTGCATAATTACAATTATACCAACATTCTGCACACAAGAGAGGGCAATGGGCCAATATTGAGTATGAGTCCTGCAACCTACAAATATGCCTCCATGTCCATGCACCCCAAGTCCGAAGAGACTTACATCACATACCTGTATTTGTTCCCCCCCCCTCTTATGTTATTTACTGTGTCTGTTTTTCCTCTGTTTTCTTTTTGTACCCTATTTACATGCATGAAAAATAAAAAAACTTTGACAAAACATCAATTATTTTAAGGGTTTAGTAGCACGAGTGAATCAGACACAAGCTCAAGGCAAGAAACACCAAGGCGCCTGATAGAGAGGACCCATTATTCGTTTGGCATGCATGAGCAATGAAAGGCAAACTGTGCAGGTTTCCCCTCAGGAGGTTGTCCCACACTTGTGGTCTTCACATTCACCGGCGGCTCTGTAACATCAACAACACAACTCATATCCAACCAAGAACATCTTGCAGGACTGCCCTTCTTATAGCAATGATCCTGCACCACAGGGATGGTTGCACGCATTGTTGGAATGAGGTACGTTGAGCTTTGCTCTGTCTCAATCAATCAACTACAGCATATCCATCGCTTGGTGAACTTGTCCATGGCATGGCCATTTAAATATCTGAGCTACCGGTTCCTCAACATGTTGTATAAGGATCTTCATACCACCTTGGTCAATGGTCTAATTATAAACTGCACCGTCGTCTTGCAGGACACAATACCCATTAAAGTGAAGCCATATTTCTGGAGACATATTGGCAGTAGCGCTCAAATCTGTTATCCTCAGTGTGACACCCTTGCTCTGAGTTTGCAGAAACTGAACCTGGCGACTCATGAATACTCGCATCACCTTCATGCAAGTGGCACTTCCAAAGTGACAACTGGAGTCAGGGTCATGGGTGCCCAAGGGTCATTGATGCACGTGGATGAGCCCGTCTGGTCTCATCACACAGAAGAGCTAATGAACCGCAAATTGCAGAAAAACCTAACTCTAGCCATGATAGAAAGGTGCCAACACACACGTGACACGCACCACCTACCTAGAGATTGCTACATACCACGTACACCCCTTCATAGCCATGATGTCCCCTGATGGCAGTGGCCTCTTTCAGCAGGATAATGCCCCCAGCCACACGGCAAGAAACTGTCCAGGATTGGTTTGAGGAACATGACGAAGATTTGTAGGTGTTGCTTTGGCCTCCAGATTCCCCAGATCTCAATCCGATTGAGCATCTGTGGGATGTGCTGAAACAAATCCAAATCCACCTCACCACATGCAGGGCTTAAAGGATCTGATGCTAATGTCTTGGTGCTGGATCCCACAGGACATGATCAGTGGGCTTGTGGAGTCCATGCCTTGATGCCGCACAGCTGTTTTTGCAGTATGAAGGGGGCCTACATGATATTAAGTGGTTTTAATGTGTGTCTGATCAGTATATTTGGCAAATATCTTGGCAGTTCCAGACTGTGCGTGAAATTAAGTCCGCGATGTACAAAACCCAACATCCTGACCATGGGCAGATATTCTTAGTACATCCATCCGTAGCAGTGAGAAGACGTTACACTGATTACATGAGGATGTTATATAATTATATTACCCATTGTATACAGGTTTGTTTATTTTTACAGCCAGACCATTCCTGTTGTACCAGACCACTATCGAAAAGGACCTGGGTTTCCACAGACGGGGAAAGGCAGAGGATGTGTTTTTATTGTGTTCTCAGAGGCCGCTATTGTTTGCAGTCAAGGTTTCCCTTCTAAAAATGTCTCGCGCTTTAATGTTTTGAAACACATATTACCCACCTCGCATTGACAGGTTTACGTTAAACGCTGTCATATAATAGCCGACATCAAGAAATGTGCAAAGCAATAAATCATCAATTAACTACAGACATAACGAAACAAAACGACAAATAAAGAACAAACAGTTTAACAGGACGTCATGGTGCGGCTTTACTCACGTTCTCATTCAATAAGCAGCTTGTTTGGAAAATCTTTATAATTATACTGTTTGCGAGTGATAGGACGAAAAAAAAGCATCAGAATTAACTGCTCCGGATGCTCCTACCTGAAAATAACTTTACCACAAAACAAGAAAAATAACGTATTTTTACCCACGACTGCCTGGTGGGAATCCCCAATAGTAGTAATTTAAGTCTGAGTCGGAAATGATTCCCAACTCAGACTTAAATTGCTACTGGATCAGCTTTAGCAACACTGAAACAACTAATCGATACGTCGCCAACTAATCGATAATGAAAATAGTTGACGGCAATTTTTATTATCGATTAATCGATTGTTGATTAATCGGTTTGTGTACAGCAGACACTGTTTAGAGTTAGACTGAGTTATGCTGTTACCTCTGACTTCGGAGCTGTTTAGAGAAGACGCGCCGCTGCTTTACTCTGTATGATTTAGTTCTAGGATTATGTCAGACATAACCAGTTTGTTTTTATTCAGTTTACAACTCTAACAGCGTTATAACACAAACCCTGGGATACGGTCACTGGGTATGGACACTGTATCGCTGGTGTTTTATACTTTTTGGAGACCTGTGCCTCCACCCCAACCTGCTTGTCACACCCTCTTTGGTCTGGAGCTGCCATTCTCTCCTTGTGATCCGGTCTCTTTCCACAAACTCCCTCCCACACTCCGGTGCAGTGTTTTTCCCAAACTCCCCGAAAGAAATTTTTTCATTTCCTGTATGAATATATATGTATTGTGATTCAAATAAGTACTGTATTAAATATATTGGGCTGTGGTTTCCCCCCTCCCTTTCATGGCACGTGAACCAGGGCTTAGGAATGTTGGGAAAGTGTGCGAAAGCTGGAAGACAGAAAAAAAGACATATCTGAACCATATATGGTAATAAGTGTTTCTTTGTTAAATTATGCTGGCCAAATTCTGACGTGGAAATATATCTGTATACGGATTGGCTGTTATATCACATTCTTGGTTGGGGCGGTAATGAAACCCTGTCTATAACGAACGTTCTCATTGGTTGTTTGAAACTTGCAAAGGTTTATGGAATTCCAATTATGGTAATTATAAATAGGAAAACTGATTTTGTTTGTTTAAAGTTATTTTTTTAACACCCCCTCTGACACTTGGGTCAACACCCTTGCCCCATCTCACCCCCTTCCACCTCCAGACCCTCCTCCTGCTCAGTTTGTTCATAAGATTATTGTAAAGGGACTCTCTATGCACTCTGACCACTTTAGCTTATAACAGTGGTCCGTCTGCGTGGAGTGCCCCCCTTCTCACCCGGCTTTCGTGCTGACATCAGGTCTATCTGAGTGCTTGTAGCAGCGTCCATTTGGGGAGAAAGCAGACAGGGGCTTAAGCTGCGCACGCAGCCTCAATCCATCACTCTGACCATGCGCTCGTGTACAATGTGTGCGAAAAGTATGCGATATGCGTATGTATGCACAAAACTAATATGCACTACGCAAATTGCTTACAAAAGAAAAATAGGGGGGCAGGGGCTGAATTTTTATTTTACATAATATTCCTTTTATGTAAAAAAAAATAATTTTTTATCCAGTTAATCGAAAAAATAAATTGGCCAACTAATCGATAACCTTTAGTTGCAGCTCTATGCTATACATAGAAGGAAAAACATAATTGACCTCCTCCTTTTGTGTAAAATTAACTTTATTCAACCAAAATAAAGATGTTCATAGTAAGTAGAATCAGTTGTTCCCCTGGCAGCGCGGCTTCTTATCTGTGAGAACACGGTAATGACCATATTTTGAATATCACTTTGGTGCCTCCTATTATTATTGTGTATGGTACTTCGGTTTGCCAGGTCGGCCATGTTTTCCTGGACACATATTACTACTTTACACAAAAGGGAGCACAGGGAAAAGTGTTGCCCTGTAACATGTATAATCCATATGCTGCAGGAAGGAAATCAGGGCAGGTTACATGGGATTCCTCTTTGATGTCTTACCATCAGCGTATGGATTCTACATGCTGCAGGGTGGCATTATTCAGCATAAATAAGTTACATGTGTCCAGGAAAACATGTCTGTACATAACACAGGATACAGAGGTGCACTCCACGCTGTGTACACTTGCCCTATGAACCCCTAGCCTCAACCACGACCCCAAAGTCATCTTCTAACCCTAACCTTCTCCAAAAAAAAATGTAACCCCCAACCTTTGCTTTTCCTCTAATCTTTCCTTGAGGTCAACATCACAGCTTAACCTGATATTAAAATTCCATTTGCCAGTTTGACTTTTTTAAATACATTTTTTTAAAAAACACACCGCCATATTTTTGCAATTGTATTTTATGTCTGCATTTATTAATTTCTGGCTGCTTTTCAATCTCCCTCCATTTCTGTTACAAAAACCCTCCCCCATATGTCGTAAATGGTTATCACTCTGCATTTTCACATAACCTCATTCTCTCTCCAAAGCACACACAGAATGAACTGCTCCGTACCCTCTGCTGTCCCATCAAGCCCCGGTCCACAATTTCATCTCTCCTTTCCAGCTGTCTCCACTTTTCTCTCTAATTACTCTCACTAAGCCCAGGATTCTGGTTCTTCCCATGCAAGCGCTGCTAACCATCTTCACATTCCCTCTGCTCCCATCTGCTTCACCTACCCCAGTCCCTTAGATTGTAAGCTTACGGGATGTCTGGCTGAGCACTTGGTTTAAAGTGCTGCTGTATTACCTGGACAGTTAACCTACAGGCAGGGTCATCTTTTCATTATGTACGTCTCCTGTTTGTGCTCCCCCCAATTGTATAGCGCTGTGGAATATGCTGGCGCTGTATAAATGCCTGTAACTGTAAATTGAAAGAATATACCATCGTGCTCTGGCTGCTGCCTGTTAGTTGATATTCACAGGTTTTTACGACCCGTTAATACATGAGAAAGGATGAGCAAATTCCACCTCAACTACCCTCCCCACATCATTATAGCTCTCATGGCTTTACCAGGCCCGGCAGATTAAATTGTGCACGATAAAACGGGGACGCTAACAGGGAAAATCTGCACCTGCTAGTTTCCCCGTAGAGTCTCTATTTTAGCATGAGATCCGGGGGCATGTGCTAAGTCAGCACCTTGCCCAAGAACCAAGCGCTATCCTTGGTGATACTCGTGGTTGCGCTTTGGCGAATATCACCTCCTGGAGTCCATAGGACTCTATGGATGGTTGCGCTGCTGGGCAGGAAGCCCTGCGCAATCTCTCTCTCGCAAGATTGTGCTGTGTCACGTAGTGGACTATTTGTTCCGAGTCTCACTCTGATCCTGGTGGCCAGAAGCAGCGGATCAGGCTACAATTCTCGCAGCGGGATGAGAGGGGAGTATGGGAATTATTAGGGGAGGGTATAGGGGGTGCTACATGATTCTGCAAAAACTGAATAGTTTAACACCAGCTTTTAGGACTCAGTAAAATTTTGTTTAACCTATCGGTGCGGTAATTAGCACTAGCACTTACCGTAATATTACCTTACTTATCCTAACGCTAATTACTGATTGCGCATCCTATACTGAACATGGGGAGCAAAAAGTACAGTAAGTTCACGCAATCACCGATGTGCTAACAGATTTTAACCTATTAGGGATGTAATATGGCAAGCATGCGTCAAAGTCACATTAACGCTTGCGTTAACGCTTAGCATTCGGTATGTAATCTAGCCCACAATCTCTTATAAAACCTCTAGCACTACTGATTCTGACCACTAATAAGTTATGTAGTTACATTGTAGCACAAAGCGGCAGAATGAGTTACACAATGTAGTAAGTTTATGAAGGTGTGTTTGCGGGGCGGCTGCATACACTACATCTCCGTATTCAATAGCCGGCATAAGCATTTGTTGCACAATCTGCTTTCTTACCGTGGGACTCAGGCAGGATTTGTTTCTGTACAGGGCACCTAGTTTGGGGTAAAGTTTAGATGAGAGTTTTTCGATGTGGGGGCTTTGCGCCTGGGATTAGAAGAACCGGCTATGCCATGGTAGTAATGACTCCTATAACCAGGTGATAATACAGTAAACTAAACCCCACAAAAAAATCCCTTCTCTGCAAGCCCTGAATTTACAATAAGACTCGCGTTTATGGGGCTTCACATTAAAACGCACAAGTCTAGGGATTTATTTTAAAAAGTGCAAGTACAGAATTTACAGTAACACAGAGAAATACAGAAAAAGCATTGTTGCATGCGTACTTACACTCTCTTTTTTGGGCTTATTGGCCTGATATGTTTAACTAAACAGGGACATTTTTTGCAATTCAGCGAGGGTGTCGGTGTTGGATTTTCCTTCTCTGGATAACCGAAGCTCACCATAGTTGAAACAACAGTGTTTTTCACCGACGGTAAGAAGGATATTATGCGCCTGCAGATTTTCCCTTACTGTCTACATTTTATCATCGTATTCCGGGGTAGGTGCTTTGTTAGCACCTTGCCGTGGTATTAAGGGCAGAGCAGCTCAAAACCGGCAGCGTCAAAGCGCACGGCTACGAGTCATGGAGATCATAGGATTCCTTGGACTCCTCCGCGTCCTGGCCCGCTCTTCTGAGCTCATGAAGCACCGCGGAGGGAGACTAGGAACTATTTGTGACTAGAGGAAACGGTGGATCGTACCGAGACATGCACAACAGGATGAAAGGGGAGTAAAGGATTTTTGGGGGTGTTTCACACGGTATTAACACCAGCTTTGAGGAGACGGTATTTAAAAGACTATTTTTTTTTGTGAAAGGATTTTACCAGGAAGGATACATTGAGATTTCTCTCGTTTTCAAGTATGTCCTGGGTGGCGAGTAGGTACCGTCAGGTGTCTTGCCAAGGACACTTACTGAAGAGGGATCGAACCCATGACTCCACAGGCTCTCTCCATGCAGAGCAGTGACATTACCTCTACTCCACCCAGCCGGTACATATTTAATAGGTAACAGCTCTACGTTCCTTTAAAATCCCTCCTAAGAGTTCCATCTGAATGCAGTGAACTGACATGCCCCGAGAAAGTACCGTTTCGTAGCCCGCGGAGCAGAAGTTTGTTGATTTTGTGATCGCACACTGTTAGACTAACGCAATGATTCTCACAGGAGGGAGCAGCCAGGTCCAAACTAAACAGAGGAGTGGGAGGCAGATTTCTTCACGTTTGCTATCTCTCTGTTATAGTGCTCTGGCTACTCCGCCAGTGTTTTCACAATGCGGTAATTACTGCAGGAAAAGAAATGTGAAACAATGTGCACCTGGCAGCCCCGGCTCTGGAAACGCTACCCCTGTCGAGGTGATGGAGAAGCAAAACCAATTGCGCGTTTCTTAAGGAATTTAATCTTAAAACGATAGGCGCTCCTCCCTTATTATTGCTTAATATCGTAACACTTTGTTTATCGATGCTGTCACAATGAGAAGGAAAAGATGGCCGCTGCAGAGCTGGATAAACGCTATGGGCTCTATTCCATTGTGAACGGTAACGTTAGCGTCGGATGTGTAAGCGTTACCGCCAGGATAAGTGACTTTAACGCATGAGCCCCCATATTACCTTCCTGACGCTAAACCCGTTAGAAATCACTTGGCGCATCGGTGATTGCGCAAGCTTACTGTACTTTGCGCTCCCCATGTTAAGTATAGGATGCGCAATCAGTAATTAGCGTTTCGATAAGTAAAGTATTACAAAGTGCAGGCGCTAATTACCGCAAGACAAAATTTTAGCTACTCCTAAAAGTTGGTGCTAAATGATTCTGCATTTGCAAAATCGTTTTACACCCCCTAAACCCCCCCCCCCCCCAATAAATCCCATACTCACCTCTCATCCTGCGGTGACAACAGAGGCCCAATCCACCGCTTCTTGTCGCTGGGCGCAGAGTGAGACTGGGAACAAATAGTGAGCGAGCACTGAAAGGAGTGAAAACCACGTCAGGGCAAGGAATCAGGCTTAGGTGTCTGAATTCTAACTCAGCGGACGTCGCATCATCACAGGCTACAGGCAAGGAAGCCCCGCATGTCGCTTGGTTTCGCCAGTTGGGGGAGCTTCAAGATGGTGGCGACCTGAACATTTGAGCGGAGGCAAGTACAGATGTAGTATCTCATTGACAAATGACCTATTTCAGGGATCTCTACGGGCAATGAAAGATTCATGGGTTTATAAAATATTACATGAAAAGTTGTTCTATTCAGGCCAGGTTGAATTAAAGACTTGAAGACTTGACACTTGTCCAGCATGGAGGCGGCCATTTTGGAACTTTATTGGAAGCTCCGACAGCTCCTGTTAAATGTAGGCAGCCAATCAGAAGCAGAGACTGAGACATGTGAGCTGCACGGTGCAGAGAAGATGAAATGTTTGCTTGACCTCCAGACTCTTGGACAGATTTGAAAGCCCCCATCATGAGATATGGGGAGCGATGATACAGCAATGGCATTCTCTGACCAGACCACATACAAACAGTAAATCCCATCATGGTATAATGTGAAACAAACAGTACCTGGCACACGCTGTAGTGTTCGAACAGGGACAGAAAGCCGATCTCACTGCGCTGAGCGATTCCCTTTAAGACAGTGACATTGCCATTGCCGGAATCCAGTTCCATCACGTCATTGAACACGTTGGACACCGCTCTACCTCCGAGGATAAGGTTCACAAGTTCCTAAATAAATAAAACACAATAATTTACATAAATATTATTTAAATTCCAGTAAATTAAAGACAAATAACTGGCAGGTTTGTTCTTCCCATGAAATCCAAAAATATCTCATTATATGTCAAACATATCAAGATTCAGACACTTAAGAGCACCAAATTGCACCGAAAGATGTATTACCACATACGATGCGATTTCGGGGCCATTCAGCTATTCAGAGAGCAGGCAATTTGCCAAACATTGGTGAAATTCCAGTGAAATACGATGCCTGTTCGGCGGCAGTGAAATCCCCCATAGAGAAGCAATGGTTAATCTATTCACATTGAACAGCAGAGAAATGTCAGTGAAATGCCCTGATGTTCAGTGGTTTCATTCGGCAGCTTTAATCAGACGATAGGCTTCAATGGAAAAAAATAAAAATTCCTGTTTTGATTAACCCTTTCGCTGCTGAGGCATTTCACACCTCTGTGCTGAGCTCATTTTCACCTGTTTCGCTCATCTTGTGTAACTTGCGCTTTGAAGCCTTATTTTAATATATGACCCAGACATATTATATATCGTTCTTTCCGGCAGACTCGGCAGATTCATAATATATCATTATTATATGTATACGTCATATCCTGTCTGTATATTATAACAAAAATTGCAATAAAATTAGAATTTTCAATAATTTATTATGTGTAAAGTGTTTTTTTTCACATTTTAACATGCGAGCGTTTGCGGTTATATTTTGTATGGGGTGCGCTTGTTAAAAAAATTAGAAATGGGGTCTCGTTACATTTTTTTGGGGAAAATTACGTGATTTTTAACAAACGCACCTCAAACAAAAATCGTTAGTGCAGCATCATTGTTCACATTATAATTGAAATGGGAACAATATTGCTGCATTAACAAATCAAACAAAAAAAAATAACTTGTTTATTTTTTTTTATATATATTTTTTTAAATATTTTTTTATTTATTTTTTTAAAAACTTTTTACTTGGTCATGTTTGGTATCGTTGGAAATGCCATGCTCTGGCCGATCCAACGATATCAGACATTATCCCCTAGCTGCCACGGATCGGGAGATAGGGGGTTCCAATGAACCCCCTATCTCCACCATTGCTGGCAGCTAGGGGTTAACTCCAGGACTGGTGTCATCGTGCTATGCACGATGATGCCAGTCGTCAGGGGGACTTCCCAGAGGCTTGGCCGACATCCAAGATGTCGGTCAGATCCGGGAGAGGATCACGATCCGGCGCTTTCCGGCTCCCCAGGGGTTAATGTCAGCCACTGTTTGGAAGGGCAAGCTGTGCCCTTCCAAACGGTGCCTGCCTTAACCCTGTGGTCCCCGGCGATCGGGAGGGAGAGAGGGTCACCCCCTCCCTTTCAGGCGCCTCCTCCGCACACACAGGGGGGGGGGGCGCCTGAATTAGATGTTATTGCGCCGCCGCGATGACATCTAATGTCCCGGAGTGCTGGGCTGACATCCACGATGTCAGCCTGCACCGGGGGGGGGGGGGGGGCCAGCAATCAGCCGGAATCCCGGCCGATTGCTGCCTCCTGTGCATGTACATGCTCAGCGCGTCCATAGCACAGGAGAACCACTTGGCTGGACGTATTGAGTATGTCCATAGCAGCCAAGTGGTTAAATATTAATTCAACGGTTTATTCTTTAGATTTGCAGCAAAAAGTCTCTTTATTTCCCTTTTTTTTTTAGGCTTTTTTCGGCAACAATTATTTTGCTGATTTTTCTAATTTTTTGTTTTTGTTTTCTGTAACAGACCTTTATATTATTATTCATTGGACCTGATCTATTATTTCCAGGTTTTTTCATGCAGTAGTTTTTTTTTTTTTTTAAACCCCTTTTAAAATTTTCAGTTTTTGGGGATTTAACCCTTGTTCGGCGGCTGGTCGGCTTTTTTGGGATCGATTCAGCGGTCTGTTCGACGGATTGTCGGATGCATTCGCTGATTTTTCGATAGGTTATGGGATTGATTCGGCGGTTTTGCAGTGGTTTGAGGATCCGTACGGCAATTTTTTGGGATTGGTTCTGCAGTGTCTCAGATCGATTCGGCAGTCTTCCAATTCAATGCGGCGGTTTTGCAGCAGTTTGAAGATGCTTTTGGTGGTTCAATTCGCCGCACTTTGGGGACCCTGCAGTGAATGCTGAATTCACCGCAGTGTCCGTGAACTTAACTCGCCGTAGTGTGGCGAACGGGAGAGTATCGAAAGATCGGTGACATTTTGGTGCGCTCTGAAGAAGCCCTTTAGAGAAACACTTCTGATCCCCATTGTTTCGGATAAAGGATTCTCAGCCTGTAAAATGCAACACAGTAAATAATTTGCTGAAATGGTTTTAAAATATGCGATAAATCTCATGTTGGCCCGAGCCGCCTAATCTTCAGCTTCTTCTGATCCTCACTCGCTGCTTATTACTCGTGTCTCTTGGAATCTGATTTGAATAGAATTTTGCTTTGACTTTATTTCTTTTTAGATCATCCAACTCAAATGATGGCGCGGTCCATACTTTCATACCAGCGTCCATTGGATCCATGTATCGGGTGTAGTAAGACTCACGTCTGCGCCATTTTGAAAGCTATGCTCCGTAGAGAGGCGTGGTTTTTGTACCTTGGTATGTTGAATTTGTTTTTTTGAGAAAGGATTTTACCAGGAAGGATACATTGAGATTTCTCTGGTTTTCAAGTATGTCCTGGGTGGCGAGTATGTACCGTTACGCGTCTTGCCCAAGGACACTTACTGGAGAGGTGCTCTTGCCGGGATTCAAACCCGTGTCTCCACGGTTATAGAGCAGTGATGTTACCTCTACTCCACCCAGCCGGTTCAGCCGGGACTTTAAATTCCTTCACGTCTTAAATGCCACACACACATTCTTGTAGTATTATCCTCAGAACCATCTGTGAGCTCTCTCGTGCGTTCACTTTAAGAGGATGTTTTATCATGAACCAAGTGGAATGTGAACTTTTGGCAGAGCAGGTCGAGTAATCTGTATCCAAAATATTTGCAAACAGAGGTGCTTTGGATTTGGGTTTTTCCACCTATTGCCATATTTGCATATTGTCACAGAGATCGAGAGTGGATATCTCAGGACAGCAGGCTCCCTCTCGCCACCGATCTCCCGACAACGTATTAAGGCTGGCCGTCCACTGGACCCGTATTTGTGCGATGGTGCGATCATCCGATATCGCGTCTCGTCGTCAGACTGATCCTACTACATGCAGGTGAATGGACCATCGTCCATTGCATCCGACATCAGACTTCCAGCGACGGTGAAAGATGCCATCAGATGTGCGATGCCTTCCATTTGAGGGGAAAATCACAGACATCTGACAGATGCCTGGAGAGAAGATGGATGTGGACAAGCTGATCAGGGGAGTGATCTGGGTTGATTTTGATCTGGAAAGGTCAAAGGAAGTGGTAGATGGAGGCTGCAGGTTATTTTAACATGTTCTGCCTTCCCACCTGCTTACTGACTTAACGATATATATATATATATATATGCAGACGCTAGGGTTACCAGGTTGGCCATGTTTCACTTATTCAAGCTGATGGGCATTGCATGAAACGTGCCACCCTGCAACATGTACAATCCATACACTGCAGGTAAATAAAAAAGGAATACCAGGTGACCAATCACTACTATGAAACTGCATATCCCATAGGTTTTAAATGTAATTTTTTTTAAAAAAAACATATTTTTTTCTTCAGAACAATTTTAGAATGTTTTTTTTTTAAAAAAGGACTGAGTGTTTCAAAAAGCAGGATGTGCTGCTTTTATATACGAAACCAGTTCATTCTAGTTTTGGCAGCCTCTGCACTCCACCTCGGTCTGATTTTCATCTGGATCATCTGTGGTCGCACAACAGATCGTACCCAGTGGGCGACCCTAGTCTGACCTGGTCGCACAACCGACGTCGTCCATGGTCTGAAGAAAAAGTCGGTCATCCGACTACGGATCCAGTGGACGGCCAGCCTTATTCTGACCCAATATGACACAGCCAGAGCTTATTGTAGAGTGTAACTCTTTATTCTGGCTTTTAGAGTAGAATATATAGCAGCACACTTGAAATAGCCAGGGAAGAAAGAAGAGGACCAAAGGGACAACACACACAAGGGATGGACAGCCCAACAAAGGAAAAACACACCCCGGCATTGACATACTGAATAGCCTCATTCCTCCGACAAACACACCGTGGTTTAACAGACAAATAATGGGATTTTCCTCCACCACATAGGCATTTTTCTACAACAGGCATCTCATAGCTCCACGGGCAAGGTAACAGATATCTGGTTTAACATTTAGGACTAGATTGGAGCAGAAACTTAAAAACATTTTAGGACAACAAAGAACAATAAAGTACAAATCAGGGAAACAGAACAGCATATACAACAAACACTGTACAATTAATACATCAGGGTATAGGACACAGAAAACATGGACACTGTGTAACTACAAGGGGTAGAGCGCGACTTTGACAAGGGGAAAATATGACATGTCCGACCCAAACCTCCCAAAAGCATCTCTAGGTCCATGTACCCCCAAGTCCTGAGTAACTACCATCACACATATAATGATTGATTTTGGGAATGGGACGTAAGTCAAAACATGTTTCATACACACAGCCTGCAGGGCACTTTATACAGAGTTTTAACCATTTTGCCTCAGTGGGTTTTTAATAGATATGCATGGCTGAAAAATTCACTTAGTTTAGCTTAGTTCCGTTAAGTTTTTAAATCATTTTGTTTCGTATCGATTCGAATTTCATATAGCAATTCGATAGTTGATGTCAATTTGAATATTGGATCACTAAGTAAAACCCCAATTACTAAAATTTTGCTGTTAAAAGAAAAGCTAGGGTTAAATTTTAAGCTGCGTCACAGATTTAGTATTTAAGTCAAATTAAACAGTGAAACTAAATTAATTTGTTTCATAAAGTCCTTTCCTGACTATTACTTGTATTGTAAGTTAAGATCGATTCGATAGTTCATTTCAAATTCGATAGTTGATATCAATTATTCAAATTTTTCTTTTATGATGATGACACAGTGTAAAACTAAATAAATTCGTTATATACTGTTTCTTTCCAATTCGTATCGCTTTGTTATTCGGAAGTACTTCCGAATACGAATTATCAAATTTGGTTCCAAATTCCGAATTTTTCCGAAACGAACACACATCTCTAGTTTTTACTCTTTTGGTGTCACGACATAAGAGTTTTGGAACATTTTGGATTTCAGATAAGATACTCAACCTGTACACTGGAAGTTAGAGCTGCGCCACGGACTTGGAGCCTTATTCCACCCAAACAGTGATTTTTTTCATTTGTAACTTTCTTCAGTTTTCGATTTTTTGGTTAGTTAAAGGTTGCCCCCGTTTTAATGTCATATTGAATGTTCTGACCGCTCCGTTGGCTTGTTCCCCAGCCATGTTCCTGAGCTCCGGCCGCCCGCTTTCCATTGGTTATGGGAGTCAAACATGTCACATTAATTTAAATTTCTGAATCCAGCAGACGTTCAGGTTATTTAGGAAGAACACGGAGAGGAATTTACATCGCTGCCATTGTTCATCAAAGCAAGAATGTAGGAGCATGTTCTTTCCGCGATTAAATTGCCTTCCCTCCTCAACGCCGGGGTGAAAGGTTTAACTTCTCATCTCTGCAGACGTGTGCTGGACTTTGAACATAGGAAATCATTCGGGCCGCATCAGCCCCGCGTCCCCGGCTATGGGATATGAGCTGCCAAAATCCCCCCACCATATCTTTGTTCGGTCTGGGTGCACTGAGCGGATTCCACGATTGTCAAACGGTAATTCGAATGACACGTGTACGCGTGTTCCCTGCCAGACCACGTACCCAAAATAACGGAGCTCGTATTGACAGATGTGGAATGCAGATACACACGTTTAGATGTTATGTAACAGGAGAATGTCCCGAGCTTTTTATTAAAGTGTAATAAAACAATGTAACCAAGAGATAATATAATAAGACGCGCGTCACCTGTCCTGTGCGCGGCCTGAAATATAAGGAAATGAGCAGGATTTACATGAATTTCCCAAATTTTCTACGTGGAAATAGGACTTTCCCCTTGATCTGGGACAGTTCGCATGAAGATCCGATGGGGCAGGGTCACACGTACAGTATCACACTTCATTCAGCAGAATGAGACGCTCCTGATTGGCTGAGACTCTTCCTGATCTTTGAAAAGCACCAGACAAGAACATTAGCTCAGAGCGAGATTTTTATTCTATTTACTATTTTGTTTTATGTCCATTAGTTATAGCTGAAGCCTCTGCGGGGCCTTGGGTGGTTGCAGGCCGTAGCCAACCCATCTTTTCATGCGATGGTTCGACAGGTTGGCAGCAGAAAATGTTTTGGCCTGCGCACACACCTCCCTGTGACCAACTGGACCTCCGAGGAAAAGCAAATCAACTCCATGGGTTCCGCAGCACCTATGGGGCTGATTATCCATGATGCAGTGAGGCCCAAAGGCAGCATGGGACACAGGTTCCACTCTCAGATCATTAAAGGGCCTAGTGCAGGACTGTCAAACTCATGGCCCATGTCAGATGTTGATGCCTACAATTCCTAGAGTTCTTTCAATGCAATAGATGGCCAGAGAATCATGGGGGTTGTAGTTCAGAAACATCTGGGGAGCTGGAGTTTGACAGCCCGGAGGCCTGTTCAATACCTCAGCAGCTGCTGAATTGCTGCAGCGCAGCAATTCAGTTTGCTGCAGCAGTGTCGTTGAACCCTTTGGATGCGAATTTTGAATCCAAAATGGCCGACAATTTCTTAATGAAAAATTCAGATTGTTTTTCGGATCACTCGGACAAAAAATAATAAAGAGAAGCAGTCAGCACAATTCCGTTTTGTTTGCACACACCACAAAATGATAGTTTTTAATGAATAAAAGTTATGTTTACTTCTGAAACAATATATAAATTGAACTGTAATATATGTCTATGTGCAGGAGGAAATAATAAATAAATATTTTGTGCTTTGGTGAACAAAAACCTCAAAATTAACATTGCTGTAGGGAATTATTACTTGCTTCGAGGCGGCGGCCATCTTGCTGTAGGGCATTGTTACTGGCTTCATGCGGCGGCCATCTTTAATACGTCACACGAAGCATCTCCTCGGGTCGCTGCAAGTGCTAGGTTAGCACTGCTGAGCGCTGAGCGGTTGAACGGCGTTCAATGCAAGTTGCTAACTTAGCACTTGCAGCGGCTGAGGTATTGAACAGGCCTCTGGCCTAGAGTGTCTCTTTATGCAATATGTCACAAAACAAGTCAGAGTCATAGTCCAGAGAGGGCAGACGTACAAGCTAAGGGTCGGTACACAGGGTTAAATAATACACTACAAGAGTTAAAGCCCAGAGAATAGTCAAGGGAGCTAAGCCAAGGTCGGTACACGGGGTTAACGCTCAGAGACTAGTTAAGGGAGCTAAGCCAAGGTCGGTACACGGGGTTAACGCTCAGAGACTAGTTAAGGGAGCTAAGCCAAGGTCGGTACACGGGGTTAACGCTCAGAGACTAGTTAAGGGAGCTAAGCCAAGGTCGGTACATGGGGTTAACGCTCAGAGACTAGTTAAGGGAGGTAAGCTAAGGTCGGTACATGGGGTTAACGCTTAGAGACTAGTTAAGGGAGGTAAGCTAAGGTCGGTACACGGGGTTAATAAAACAGTGGTACCTCGGTTCACGAAAGCCCCTGTTCACGAACAATTCAGTTCACGACCAGGAAGTTCGTCAACATTTTGCCTCCGTTCACAAACTCCGCCTCAGTTAACAAACACGACCCGGCCGGGCCATCTTCCCCACTCTGACACATGGTCGTGGCTTCCTGTACTCGAGATCGCAGACAGGGCTACTGTGAAGCTTTTTTGTGTGCTTTGTAGCACAGTACTGTTCAGTATTACTGTATTAAATCCAGCATGGCTCCCAAGAAAGTGCAGAACAAGCGTGGTGGGAAAAAGAAAGCGCAGAGAGGTGAGAAAAATGTGCAGAGCGTTAATGAAGGCGAGAAGAATGTGCAGAGCGTTAATGAAGGCGAGAAGAATGTGCAGAGCGTTAATGAAGGTGACGAGGACGTGCAGAGCGTTAATGAAGGCGAGAAGAATGTGCAGAGCGTTAATGAAGGTGACGAGGACGTGCAGAGCGTTATTGAAGGTGACGAGGATGTGCAGCGCATTATTGAAGGTGACAAGGATGTGCAGAGCGTTATTGAAGGTGACAAGGATGTGCAGAGCGTTATTGAAGGTGACGAGGATGTGCAGCGCATTATTGAAGGTGACAAGGATGTGCAGAGCGTTATTGAAGGTGACGAGGATGTGCAGCGCATTATTGAAGGTGACAAGGATGTGCAGAGCGTTATTGAAGGTGACAAGGATGTGCAGAGCGTTATTGAAGGTGACGAGGATGTGCAGCGCATTATTGAAGGTGACAAGGATGTGCAGAGTGTTATTGAAGGTGACAATGATGTGCAGAGCGTTACTGAACCCTGCGAATTTCATGCCTGTACAGTAAAGAAAAGTGGAAGCACTGATTCCAGCGTCCAGTGGCTATATCACGATATATATATAAATACACACAATATATATATATATATATATATTTATATACAGTAAGCTAGAGAAAGAACACCCTGACTTACCTGCGTGCAGTATGCATGGGCACCAATCAAGGAATTTGTGGGGACGTCAAAATCCTGCTGAACCCTGCAAAAAAGATCACAAATGGAATTTTTAGCATACTTTTTATAGCTGAGATATGTTTTTGGTGCATTTAAAAGGAATTTGCATTGAGAATAGGTGAAAACGATGATAAGGCATCTGGGAAATCAGGAAATTAAGAGCTGTGAGCAGGGAGCGGTTTTCCTGGCAAGAAGAAACGAGCAAGATGTGGAATTAAGACAAAGGTGAATCTGCGGCTATCTGGATCCTAATTCGAGGGGAAAAACATTTTAATTGAGCTGGACTCAGAACAAGACGTTGGCTGCGCTGGGTTCTGCAGGAGGAGCCGATCTGGACGGTCAAGGGGTCGAACTGTCACATCAAGTTACTTGGAACCCACCAAGGTCACGTCACAGGTGTTCAGGAAAGAAGATGGTCCAATCAGCAAGGGATTCTGGGGTAAACAGCTGGTTGAGGATCCTCTACCCAGAATTCTGATATGATCCAAAATCTGGAATTTGTTGAGCGCCGACATGACGCAACACGTGTAAAAACCCACCCCTGGAAAGTGACATGGAACCGGGCACCCTCGTCATGCAAAAGCAACATTTATTAGGATATTGGCAACGTTTCAGCTGAGTCTGCAACCTCTCAAGCTTGAGGAAAGCTGCAGAGTCTGTCGAAACGTTGCCATTATTGTAATAATTGCTGCCTTTGCATGATGGGAGTGCCTGGATTCCATGTTGCTTTCTAGAAAACATTGAGATGAGCTGGTCACTCAGTACCAGTATTTATATTACGCCGACAGACTACGCGGCGCTTTACAATGGGGGAAGCACAAACACGTGACATAATAATGAATAATAAAACATAAGGAACTGATGGCCCTGCCCGTAGGATCCTTGCCCTGCTAATACAGATGCTCAGCCAGACGTCCCGTGAGCTTACAATCTAAGATATGCGAAACAAAAAGGAGCAGGGGGAGCGTGGAGTTGAGTACCAGAAAGAGTACAGCACACTGCATGATAGACTTAGAGCTTGGGCATGATGAGGTTAAACAGAGAGAAGTGAAGCAGCTGGAAGGAAGAGCTTATAAAATTAGAAGAGGGACTGGGTGGGAGGGTGGTTTGGGATGGGTGGGCAGGACAGCAGAGGGGAAGATGGTGGTGAAGGTGGCTGTGGGGAAGAAGCACATGACGATATCCCAAAGTTGGGGCTAACTTAACCAGCGCTGCTGTAAACAACCCCATAGACTATAATGGCTCCGGTAAGTTTACAGCAGCTCTGGTTAATTGAGCACCGATGTTGCAATGGGGCCACAGAATTTTAGAGAGCTGGCCAATGCACGCAAAAAAATTATAACAGGGAGGAGCAAAACAGACAGACTCAGCACAGAATTAAACACAAAAGGAGGGAAAGGAAGAAAATAATAATAAACGCAAAGATAAAAAACAGTAATATCATTATTAGAGCAGAAACAATGTGGAAAAAGTTGTGTTGATTGAAGACTACTGTGACGTGCGTCACTTTGGACTTGGGGCGCATGGATCTGGATATGTATTTGGGAGGTGCAGGCCTGATGTCTATATTAATTTCCTTGCCCTCTCTTGGATGCAGAGTGTTTGTGTAATCTGTTATATGTATGAATAATGTTATTGTCTATTGTTTTGGTGCATGTGTATCTGTTGCTATCTGCAGATAGGTGCTTCGGCTAAGGAATGTGTGATTATTTTTATGTTTGAATAGTCTTGTTAATCTGCCTTGTACGGCAAACACTGCCCCATTATCTGATTACTGTTACAATGTTTTATATAATTACTGCCCCATTATCTGATTACTGTTACAATGGTTTACATAATTACTGCCACATTATCTGATTACTGTTACAATGGTTTATATATATCTGCGTGGTCACTGATTCTCTACTTATGCAACTTCTCCTCCGTTATCTAATGTATTCAGACAGTCGAATGCTCAGTCTGTAATGACAGGACACCATATTATTTCATGCCTGGGCATGTCTGGCTCACTTGAGGCTGGGGGGGGGGGGCACCTCCTGGGTCTGTATATATTCAATAAAGGTGTTCAGTGTGTCTGATCTATTCTGACCCGGAAAACCTCCAGATATACAGCCTCATCTTATATCTGGGGAATGCTAGCAGTCTCTCTATGTGTCCCGGTCCTTAGGCATGAGAGTCTGCCTGGGGAGAACACAGGGGGCAAGGAAGTAGCATGGACAGACGTGACCTGGTCGGGGTACTGAGATCTGCTAGAAATACCTTGCTGGTTGCATCAGAGGTAAGATGGAGAGGATTGTGGCTTACTGGGGATGAGCGACTTCATGTTCACTTCATGAATTGTTTTTTGCACAGCCACGTTTGGTGTTAAATCCCTCTACTGACCTCACGTGACGGGGCAAAATGATTAAAATCCTGTATAAAATGCCCTTTAGGCTGGGTGCTTAATGTGTGTATTAAACATAAATGATCATCATGTTTAGTCTCGGGTCCCATCCCCGAGATATCTCAATATTATATGCGAATATTCCAAAATCCACAAAGAAATCCAAACATGTGTGACCCCAGCATTTTGGAATAAGGGATATGCAGCCTGTGTTATAGTATACCGTACCTTCCAACGAACCCTACTAAAAAGTAAACCTCCCTTAAGGCCGGCTGTAAAGCTTTGTGCCAAGGTCGGTTATATTGATACTGGGTGGAATATCTCTGATTTCCCTGTACACGAACATCTACGCAACAAACAAAAAAAAACCTTAAAACATCACAGTTTGGCTGAACCATTGGGAAAACCAACAGCCAACAAATCAGTCATCGGAGCAGTTTGGCCATTCAGTGAAATAAAAGACTGGCGGCGATAGAAACGCTTTATAGCGACTTCAAAAGACATTCCCGTGCAGCGCCGTCATGTCCCTGAGACGGCCGACCGTGATCCCAATGGCCGAGTCTATGAGAAAAAAAAACATCGAAAGCATCCAAAAAAATAATTAAAAAAAAAACCTCAACCCAAAAACGTAAACATGTCAAAGAGATTAAGATCTGCTTGACAGATGGGCACCTGTGACAAAAGGAGGATGTTCTAATTGCATGTTTAGCTGTAAACAATGGGGGGATTGAGAATCAGGAGTGGGTCCTCTCCATCTGTATATTAGATCATCGGCCAATAAAGGAAACAGCAATCAGGAGGTCAGCAGTTTATTTTGTTAAAATTCAAGTAGGATTTGACACATATGAGACTGGAAAGATTATGAGGGGTAGGATAATAAAACACCCATGTTTTCATAATGCAGCATATACATATGTGTGGATAGAAAGATAGATACATACATAGAAATAAATAGATACATACATACAGAGAGATAGAAACATAGAAAAATGTCGGCAGATAAGAACCTTTCGACCCATCTAGTCGCCCAATTACATGGATACTTTACCTGGATTTATCTTTTGTTTAGGATAGCCTTATGCCTATCCCATGCCTGCTTAAATTCAATTACTGTTTTGGCCTCTACCACTTCTACTGGAAGACTGTTCCATGTATCCACCACCCTCTCAGTAAAATAATGCTTCCTGATGTTACTTTTAAACCTTTGCCCCTCTAATCTAAGACTATGTCCTCTTGTTTTGCTGTTTTGTTTCCTTTTAAATATACTCCCTTCCTCTACCTTGTGGATTCCCTTTACGTATTTAAATGTTTCTATCATATCTCCTCTGTCTCGTCTTTTTTTCCAAGCTGTACATGTTAATACATACATAGAGATAAATAGATACATAGAGATAAATAGATACAGAGAAATAGATACATAGATACATACATACAGATAAATAGATACATACAGAGAGATAAATAGATACAGAGGAATAGATACAGAAAAATAGATAGAGAAATAGATACATACATACAGATAAATAGATACATACATACAGATAAATAGATAGAGATAAATAGATAGATACAGAGAAATAGATACATACAGAGAAATATATACATACAGAGATAAATAGATACATACAGAGAGATAAATAGATACATACAGAGAGATAAATAGATACATACATACATAGAATGGAGATAAATAGATACAGAGATAAATAGATACAGAGAGATAAATAGATACATACAGAGAGATAAATAGATACATACAGAGAGATAAATAGATACATACAGAGAGATAAATAGATACATACAGAGAGATAAATAGATACAGAGAAATAGATACATACAGAGATAAATAGATACATACATAGAAATAGATACATACATACAGAAAGATAAATCGATACATAGAGATAAATAGATACATACAGAGAGATAAATAGATACAGAGAAATAGATACATACAGAGAAATAGATACATACAGAGAAATAGATACATACAGAGAAATAGATACATACAGAGATAAATAGATACATACATAGAAATAAATAGATACATACATACAGAGAGATAAATCGATACATACATAGAGATAAAGAGATACATAGATACATAGAATGGAGATAAATAGATACAGAGATAAATAGATACAGAGAGATAAATAGATACAGAGATAAATAGATACATACATAGAAATAAATAGATACATACATACAGAGAGATAAATCGATACATACATAGAGATAAATAGATACATACATACATAGAGTGGAGATAAATAGATACAGAGATAAATAGATACGGAGAGATAAATAGATACATACAGAGATAAATAGATACAGAGAAATAGATACATACAGAGATAAATAGATACATACAGAGAGATAAATAGATACATACAGAGAGATAAATAGATACATACATAGAATGGAGATAAATAGATACAGAGATAAATAGATACAGAGAGATAAATAGATACATACAGAGAGATAAATAGATACAGAGAAAAAGATACAGAGAAATAGATACATACATACAGATAGATACATACATACAGATAAATAGATACATACATACAGATAAATAGATACATACATACAGATAAATAGATACATACATAGAGATAAATAGATACATACATAGAGATAAATAGATACATACATAGAGATAAATAGAGATAGATACATACAGAGAAATAGATACATACAGAGAAATATATACATACAGAGATAAATAGATACATACATAGAAATAAATAGATACATACAGAGAGATAAATCGATACATACATAGAGATAAAGAGATACATACATACATAGAATGGAGATAAATAGATAGAGATAAATAGATACAGAGAGATAAATAGATACATACAGAGAGATAAATAGATACATACAGAGAGATAAATAGATACATACAGAGAGATAAATAGATACATACAGAGAGATAAATAGATACATACAGAGAGATAAATAGATACAGAGAAATAGATACATACAGAGAAATAGATACATACAGAGAAATATATACATACAGAGATAAATAGATACATACATAGAAATAGATACATACATAAAGATAAATCGATAGAGATAAATAGATACAGAGAGATAAATAGATACAGAGAAATAGATACATACAGAGAAATAGATACATACAGAGATAAATAGATACATACATAGAAATAAATAGATACATACATACAGAGAGATAAATCGATACATACATAGAGATAAAGAGATACATAGATACATAGAATGGAGATAAATAGATACAGAGATAAATAGATACAGAGAGATAAATAGATACATACAGAGATAAATAGATACATACAGAGAGATAAATAGATACAGAGATAAATAGATACATACATACAGAGAGATAAATCGATACATACATAGAGATAAATAGATACATACATACATAGAGTGGAGATAAATAGATACAGAGATAAATAGATACAGAGAGATAAATAGATACATACAGAGATAAATAGATACAGAGAAATAGATACATACAGAGAAATAGATACATACATACAGATAAATAGATAGAGATAAATAGATACATACAGAGAAATAGATACATACAGAGATAAATAGATACATACATAGAAATAAATAGATACATACAGAGAGATAAATCGATACATACATAGAGATAAATAGATACATACATACATAGAGTGGAGATAAATAGATAGAGATAAATAGATACATACAGAGAGATAAATAGATACATACAGAGAGATAAATAGATACAGAGAAATAGATACAGAGAAATAGATACATACATACAGATAAACAGATACATACATACAGATAAACAGATACATACATACAGATAAACAGATACATACATACAGATAAATAGATACATACAGAGAGATAAATAGATACATACAGAGAGATAAATAGATACATACATACATAGAGATAAATAGATACATACATATATAGAGATAAATAGATACATACATAGAGAGAAATAGATACAGAGAAATAGATACATACAGAGAAATAGATACATACAGAGAAATAGATACAGAGAGATAAATAGATACATACATACATAGAGTGGAGATAGATACAGAGATAAATAGATACAGAGAGATAAATAGATACATACATACATAGAAATAAATAGATACATACATACATAGAAATAAATAGATACATAGAGAAATAAATAGATACATACAGAGAGATAAATAGATACATACAGAGAGATAAATAGATACATACAGAGGGATAGATACATACATAGAGTGGAGATAAATAGATAAATAGATACATACAGAGGGATAGATACATACATAGAGTGGAGATAAATAGATAAATAGATACAGAGAGATACATAGATACAAACAGAGATAAATAGATACATACTGTGACATAGTGCATGGATGGGTCTGCATAGTCCCCTGTATGTTTGTTAAAGGTGAAGGCATTAACCCCCAGGAGCAGGGCCGGTGCTAGACTATTTTGCGCCCTAGGCAAGACCAGCTACTTGCACCCCCCCAAAAAAAAAGAAAGCTCACATGGGTATATTTGACCCCAGCTCTCACATGGAGATATTGCCTCAGCTAACACATGGCATGGAGATATTACCCCAGCTAACAGATGGCATGGAGATATTGCCCCAGCTAACACATGGCATGGAGATATTGCCTCAGCTAACACATGGCATGGAGATATTACCCCAGCTAACACATGGCATGGAGATATTGCCTCAGCTAACACATGGCACGGAGATATTGCCCCAGCTAACACATGGCATGGAGATATTACCCCAGCTAACAGATGGCATGGATATATTGCCCCAGCTAACAGATGGCATGGAGATATTGCCCCAGCTAACACATGGCATGGAGATATTGCCCCAGCTAACAGATGGCATGGAGATATTGCCCCAGCTAACACATGGCATGGAGATATTGCCCCAGCTAACACATGGCATGGAGATATTACCCCAGCTAACACATGGAGATATTGCCTCAGCTAACACATGGCATGGAGATATTGCCTCAGCTCACACATGGCATGGAGATATTGCCCCAGCTAACAGATGGCATGGAGATATTGCCTCAGCTAACACATGGCATGGAGATATTGCCTCAGCTAACACATACAGTTGTGTTCAAAATTATTCAACCCCCAATGCTGTAAAGGGTTTTAGGGAATTTAGTGTACATTTGTAATTGTATTCAGAATGAAATCATACAAGGACTTTTTAAAGAACCATATGCAACTAAAATGACATCAATTGGTTTTGTAATACAGTAGAAAATGTTTCTTTTGTGAATTCTTCATTGACACAATTATTCAACCCCTTAAAGACTACCACTCTGAAGAACAGAGGTTCATTCAAGTGTTTTCAATCAGGTATTGAAAAACCTGTGGATGTCACGGAGCAGCAATAAAGCATAATAAGCACCAATTAGGCAGCTTAAAATGACTGTGATACTCAGCTCCTTCTAGACATTTACTGGTGTGGTACAAACATGGTGAAGTCAAGAGAATGGTCCAGGAAGACAAGAGAAGAGGTGATTACTCTTCACAGGAAGGGCAATGGCTATAAGAAGATAGCAAAGATGTTAAACATACCAAGAGAGACCATAGGAAGCATCATTCGCAAATTCAAGGCAAAGGGCACTGTTGAAACGCTACCTGGTCATGGCAGAAAGAAGATGCTCACTTCGACTGCTGTGCGCTACCTGAAGCGTAGAGTGGAGAAAAGTCCCCGTGTGACTGCTGAGGAACTGAGAAAAGATTTGTCAGATGTGGGTACTGAAGTTTCAGCTCAGACAATACGGCGCACACTGCGTAATGAAGGCCTCCATGCCAGAACGTCCAGGCGCACCCCCTTGCTGTCTCCAAAGAATAAGAAGAGTCGACTGCAGTATGCCAAACGTCATGTGGACAAACCACAGAAGTTTGGGATAGTGTTCTGTGGACTGATGAAACAAAATTAGAACTGTTTGGGCCCATGGCGATCAACGCTATGTTTGGAGGAGGAAGAACAAGGCATATGAAGAAAAGAACACCTTGCCTACTGTGAAGCATGGCGGGGGGTCAATCATGCTTTGGGGCTGTTTTGCTTCTGCAGGTACAGGGAAGCTTCAGCGTGTGCAAGGTACCATGAATTCTCTCAGTACCAGGAGATATTGGTTGACAATGTGATGCAGTCCGTCACAAACCTGAGGCTTGGGAGACGTGGGCCCTTTCAACAGGACAATGATCCCAAGCATACCTCCAAGTCCACTTGAGCATGGTTGCAGATTAAAGCTGGAACATTTTGGAGTGGCCATCGCAGTCACCTGACTTAAATCTGATTGAGAACCTCTGGTGGGCCTTAAAGAAAGCAGTTGCAGTGCGCATGCCTAAGAATGTGACTGAACTGGAGGCTTTTGCCCATGACGAATGGGCGAAGATACCCGTAGATCGCTGCAAGACACTTGTGTCAAGTTATGCTTCACGTTTAAAAGCTGTTATAACTGTAAAAGGATGTTTACTAAGTACTAAGATTGAATGTCACTTGGGGTTGAATAAAACTGATAATGATGTGAGCACAGAAAAGACATTTGTGGTTATTTCATTATAAATGTTATGTTATATTTGTCTGACCTACACGTGCCTCTTTGATTTAATTGTAAGCAAGATGACTGAATGATCAAAATCAATGTCAAACTGGCCAAAACACTAAATTTCAGTGGGGGGTTGAATAATTTTGAACACAACTGTAGCATGGAGATATTACCCCAGCTAACAGATGGCAGGGAGATATTGCCCCAGCTAACAGATGGCATGGAGATATTGCCCCAGCTAACACATGGCATGGAGATATTACCCCAGCTAACACATAGCATGGAGATATTACCCCAGCTAACAGATGGCATGGAGATATTGCCTCAGCTAACACATAGCATGGATATATTACCCCAGCTAACAGATGGCATGGAGATATTGCCTCAGCTAACACATGGCATGGAGATATTACCCCAGCTAACACATAGCATGGAGATATTACCCCAGCTAACACATGGCATGGAGATATTGCCCCAGCTAACACATGGCATGGAGATATTGCCCCAGCTCACACATGGCATGGAGATATTGCCCCAGCTCACACATGGCATGGAGATATTACCCCAGCTAACACATGGATATATTTCCCCAGCTAACACATGGCATGGAGATATAGCCCCAGCTAACACATGGCATGGATATATTGCCCCAGCTAACACATGGATGTCTGCCCCCAGGCTCACACATGGATATCTGCCCCCAGGCTCACACATGGATATCTGCCCCCAGGCTCACACATGGATATATTGCCCCAGCTAACACATGGATATCTGCCCCCAGGCTCACACATGGATATATTGCCCCAGCTAACACATGGATATCTGCCCCCAGGCTCACACATGGGAATCTACCCCAGCTCACACATGGATACCTGCCCCCAGGCTCACACATGGATATCTGCTCCAGGCTCACACATGGATATTTGCCCCCCAGGCTCACACATGGATATTTGCCCCCAGGCTCACACATGGGTATTTGCCCCCAGGCTCACACATGGATATTTGCCCCCAGGCTCACACATGGATATTTGCCCCCAGGCTCACATGGATATTTGCCCCCAGGCTCACACATGGATATTTGCTGCTCCAGCGCCGTCTCCCTCCACCTCTATAGCCAGTCCGAATACGTGCTGGCGTCGCCGCCGGCGTCAAGGAGACGGAGACGTGGACTTGGTGCAGGAAGCTTGAAGCACTAAGTCCACGCCTCCGTCTCCTTGACGCCGGCACGTATTGGGGCTGGCTGCAGCACGCGGCTGCCCCGGGGTAATTTTTTTTAAAAAATTGGTCAGGCCAGCTGCGCCCTAGGCGGGCACTGCGCTCTAGGCGCCCGCCTAGCTAGCCTAGCGGCAGCGCCGGCCCTGCCCAGGAGGGAATGTGTTTTTCTGTTGCTGCAGGTGTCCCTGCAATTAAGGGGATAAATAGCTCCTGCTTGAGGGAGGGGTAGATTAGAATGGGCACCAGATGAGAAGATTCCCACACAGGGGAAAGATTAGAAGGCCCTAGAGAGAGACACACAGAGACGGATAAGCACAAGGTGCTGCTGCTACTCCTGAGATGTGAGAGGAATGTTGAGCCAGAGGTTGGTCTGAATGTTCTGTTTTATTTGCTTTCTGTGATGCTGAAATGAAGCCTGGAATATTTCACCAGGCACTTTTCCAAACTTCTATCCCCACAGACCTCTTCTGCGCTAATTGCCCACATTCTCCACCATATGTCACAGGGGGCGCTATAGTACGGTCCTCTAGTCTAGGGCACAATATGGCACACAAAGGCCTTTAAACGGTGAAATATTCCAGGCTTTAATTCAGCATCGCAGAAAGCAAAGTGAAAGGGTTAATGCCTTCACCTTTAACAAAGATACACAGGACAACGCAGATCCATCCATGCACTATGTCGCAATACATAAAGATAAATAGATAATACATAGAGATAAATAGATACAGAGAGATAAATAGATACATACATACATACATACATACATAGAGAGATAAATAGATACTTACATAAAGAGAGATAAATACATACCTGGTGGTGAACCTTCCCAGGAGTGGGCGGCCGACCAAAATTACCCCATGAGAGCAACGACGACTCATCCAAGAGGTCACAAAAAACCCCACCACAACATCCAAAGAACTGCAGGCCTCACTTGCCTCAGTTAAGCTCAGTGTTCATGACTCCGCCATAAGAAAGAGATTGGGCAAAAAAGAGCAACAGCACCGAGCACTAGAAATATTTTTATTTATAGACAGCCGAACTGGCCCCGAAATTGCAGTGATGTTAATTTCCTCAGTGCATTTTCGTGGTCATTTGGCTATTCAAAAAGCAGGCAGTTTGGCAAATTTTGGCGAAATGCCCACGAAATACGGTGCTGTTCAGCGGCAGTGAAATATGATGCCTGTTCGACGGCAGTGAAATCCCTCATAGAGAAGCAATGGTTAATCTATTCACATTGAACAGCAGAAAAATGTCAATGAAATGCCCTGCTGTTCAGTGGTTTCATTCGACAGGTTTATTCAGGAGAATCCCATAGGTTTCAATGTTAAAAATATTCCTGTTTTTATTCAATATCTAATAAACCATTTATTATTTTAATCTGCAGCAAAAAGTCTCTTTATTTATTATTATTTTTTTTTATTTTACACATTTTTCATCCACGCCTGGATCCCTTTAACCTGCCCTTAACAATGTGCACGCTTGGATCCCTTTAACCTGCCCTTAATGAGGTGCCACGGCTGGATCCCTTTAACCTGCCCTTAACAATGTGCACGCTTGGATCCCTTTAACCTGCCCTTAATGAGGTGCCACGGCTGGATCCCTTTAACCTGCCCTGAACGAGGTACCACGGCTGGATCCCTTTAACCTGCCCTGAACGAGGTACCACGGCTGGATTCCTTTAACCTGCCCTGAACGAGGTACCACGGCTGGATCCCTTTAACCTGCCCTTAAAGAGGTGCCACGGCTGGATTCCTTTAACCTGCCCTGAACGAGGTACCACGGCTGGATACCTTTAACCTGCCCTTAAAGAGGTGCCACGGCTGGATCCCTTTAACCTTCCCTTAAAGAGGTGCCACGGCTGGATCCCTTTAACCTGCCTTAATGAGGTGCCACGGCTGGATCCCTTTAACCTGCCCTGAACGAGGTACCACGGCTGGATCCCTTTAACCTGCCCTGAACGAGGTACCACGGCTGGATTCCTTTAACCTGCCCTGAACGAGGTACCACGGCTGGATCCCTTTAACCTGCCCTTAAAGAGGTGCCACGGCTGGATTCCTTTAACCTGCCCTGAACGAGGTACCACGGCTGGATACCTTTAACCTGCCCTTAAAGAGGTGCCACGGCTGGATCCCTTTAACCTGCCCTTAATGAGGTGCCACGGCTGGATCCCTTTAACCTGCCCTTAATGAGGCACGCGGGTTTCCAAGAGGAGCCGTGTTACAATGAATAATAATATTAAGCCGCACATGATATACAGCGCCTGTAAAACCGTATAATGCATTATTTATCGCATGGTTGTGGTGAAACGCTTGTCCTGCACCGTGTTCCAAGACGAGACGCCAACTCGTACTCCCTGGAAATTAATGATGTTCTTGTTACCTTTTGGCAGAGAGCTGGCGCTGCGCGTATGGCAGCGCCTGGAATAGCAAGATATTAGTACTTAAGGGCAAGTTCAAAAGACGGCGTTATCTGAAAAAGCCCAAATCCTGATAAGGGAAGGAGGAATTAATCCCAACGTGTGGGGCAATTCCACCCATCAATCAAAACACGGAGAATCAACGATTAACTGTTAAACGGAGAAAAATAGGATTACTTAATTCTCTTAAACAGAAAACACATTTTTAATTTTAAAAAATGAGAAACCAGAGCTTGACGGTAGAAAGTTCCACTTCATGGTTTCCTGCCGGCTCTGCTGGTACCTGGCCACGTGGCCACATCAGGATGCTGAGAGCATGGCAATCACATCGCACACTGCCAGCCAATCAGGTGCCTCAGTGAGAAGACGCATTGCGAGTCGGCTAGTTGAATGATCAACCGGCCGACTCCTTGAAGGGTAGCGCTACTCATCCTGACCACGTGACCGTATTAAAGTGGTCACGATCTGAGGAGTGCCCCCCTCCCTTCTGTACACCCCCTCTCAGCTCCCCCAATCTAGTGAAATTGTTGGGTGAAGCGAAGGAATTTCCTCCACCCCACCCAGTGTCACCAAATGGAAATCCCAGCTGCCGGTCACTAGAGTTACAGTTACAAGTGCCAACAAGTTCTGTAGCGCTGTACAAAGGGAGACACAGAATAACAAACATACATATACATTATACACACAGAGCAGTAGGAGAGAGGACCCTGCTCAAGAGCTTACAATCTAAGAGGAGAGGGGGGACACACTAGGGGAGAGTGATGTCACACAGAGAGCGGGCGACGTCACCCTCTGAGACCAATCGCTGTAGCGAGCGTTCTCATAGAGGCAGCGATGGATCAGATCTGTGCATGCCGTGCAGCTCCGACCCATCGCTCTGCGCAAGCGCTACGGAAGTTGCGTATGTAAAGTGTGTGAGTCCCGTAGCGCTGCGCAGTTTGCGGTTCATACACTACATAAGATGTATAGAAAGAAAACACAAACGGAGCAGAAAAGCTTTAGTGACTTCCAGGTTCGAGAGTTGGTGAGCCGAAGAAGAGGAGCAGCGCGCGGCGAGGGGGGATAGGAGAGGAAAATCACCGAAAGAAAAATAAATGTATATAATAAATGGGTGGAGGCTGCCAGCAGGATCTGTCCAATTAACCCCTTAAGGAATCGCTGGTCTTTAAAGTCAATGCATTTAGGAACAGTTACATCATTGGTCCTTAAGGGGTTGAGGGTGAAAAGGAAGTCTATTTTTTAGCAGAGCGTCCCTTTACCCCGTGTCAGCGCACCATGCTTTGCTGATATATATTTCTGTAAAGGATAAATGAATAAGTGAAAAAATAGCAAATTTACCTTATTTACACTTTAACTATCTCAGAGTAACAGTTTGTATTTTCCTGTATTTAATGCTTTACGTTACATCCCAGGTTTCAAATAAACTTAATGATAACAATTTTTTTCAACAAGTGTATATATACTGTATATAGAAAGGGGTGGGAGCTTATCATGGAGCGCAGCGTTTTAATGGTTAACAGCAGGGCTTGCTTCACCGCACCGGGCCGGTTTGTTGTATGGATTTTGGGAGTTTAATCCGGGCGATTACTAGCTGGAAGGCATTTTAATAAACAGCGCAGACCTCCCTGACGAGCGGAAAAAATGACTAACGCAGCCAAAACCCAAATGTCCTTTCCTGACTTTTTCATGTTATGCCAGAAGTATGCCAGCTATGTAAACAAACGGAGACGCACAATAGCCGCGCCGGCGGAGCGCAGGGCTCTCAGGTCAAGTATTTGCACATACAAACCTCACTACCATCCAGACTGCATACACGCCATCCAGACTACATGCACGCCATCCAGACTACATGCACGCCATCCAGACTACATGCACGCCATCGAGTCTACATACACGCCATCCGGACTGCATGCACGCCATCCAGACTGCTTGCACGCCATCCAGACTGCTTGCACGCTATCCAGACTACATGCATGCCATCGCGTCTACATGCCGCCATCAAGTCTACATGTACGCCATCCAGACTACATCTACGCCATCCAGTCTACATGCCGCCATCGAGTCTACATGCCACCATCGAGTCTACATGCCGCCATCGAGTCTACATGCCGCCATCCAGACTGCTTGCACGCCATCCAGTCTACATGCCGCCATCGAGTCTACATGCACGCCATCCAGACTACATGTACGCCATCCAGTCTACATGTACGCCATCCAGTCTACATGTACGCCATCCAGTCTACATGTACGCCATCCAGTCTACATGTACGCCATCCAGTCTACATGTACGCCATCGAGTCTACATGCAAGCCATCGAGTCTACATGCAAGCCATCGAGTCTACATGCACGCCATCGCGATTACATGCACACCATCCAGACTACATGCACCAATCCACCGCTCTGTAAATGTTTCATTTAGGAAGCCACGAACATGCAGTCACCAATGTGGTGGGTCAGCATCTAGCTGGAAAATGATGGTTGGTGACCGGTGGATTGGAACAGGGGGCCCAATTCCCTGGCCACCTCGTTCACCAGATATCACTCCCCTCCACTTCTTTCTATGGGGTTATGTTAAAGATATGGTGTATGGAACAAAGGTACAAAGGGACGTCACTAATCTAAAGCAGAGGATCGCTGATGCCACCATTGATGAGGGGGAAGCTACAGCCAACATGGCAAGAAATCCAGCACCGTCTTTATGTGCTTCGTGTAACTAATGGTGCCCATATAGAGGTGTATTAAATGAGGCAAAAAACCTTAACTATATACGTCTCATTTTGTAATAATTTTCACTTATCTGTCTTTTCATTTACCTTTGGAATAAATTAATGAAATTGTAAAGAGACTTTATGGACACCCTGTATATATATATATATATATATATGTAGAGACTTTATGGACACCCTGTGTATATATATATATGTGTAGAGACTTTATGGACGCCCTGTGTATATATATATGTAGAGACTTTATGGATGCCCTGTGTATATATATATATATATATGTAGAGACTTTATGGACACCCTGTGTATATATATATATGTAGAGACTTTATGGACACCCTGTGTGTATAATATATATATATATATATATGTAGAGACTTTATGGACACCCTGTGTATATATATATATGTGTAGAGACTTTATGGACGCCCTGTGTATATATATATGTAGAGACTTTATGGATGCCCTGTGTATATATATATATATATATATGTAGAGACTTTATGGACACCCTGTGTATATATATATATGTAGAGACTTTATGGACACCCTGTGTGTATATATATATATATATATATGTAGAGACTTTATGGACGCCCTGTGTATTAGCATCTCCAGTGAGGCAGTAACTTTATGGGGTACATCCGGCCTCATTAAACAGTTGTAAAAAGGAGATCCAATCAGCTAAGACATGGAGGTACTTACAGCTCGATAGACCTGGAAAGAACCACAGACACAGTGAGGATGATGCAGCCGAACGGACCAAACTCAAACTGCAAAAGAAGATTCAGTCTTGTGAATCAGAAAGGGAAAAAGCAGTGACATCAACAATAACAAGCCAGAGAGGTTTAAGAACTGCATGTCCCATGATCCTCATGCAGCTTTAAGACACGCTAAGCAGCATGGAACTAATAGCTCTGGAATATTTGGGGTGTCAGGGCCTGGCCATCACGGATAAAAGGGGACATGATATGTTTAAGGCCTGTGTCAGGCGAGCGCAGTGATCCCGTCCGCGTTGCCGCACAGTTTAACGTCCGTCGTAGCATAGAATCATGAGCAATAGAGACCCGCACGCCAAGTACGTGCACACCGAACTGCGCATGCACAACGAAGGTGGCAAACAGACATACTGACGGAAGATACTGTAGACGTCACATGGTCCATTTTTCTTGATGGACGTAGAAAAAAAAGGGAATTATGGGAAACAAAATAATATGAAAAATGATAAAAATTGGAAAAGGATATGAAAAGGCATTGTGTGCGTCAATACTGGACGTCGCAAATGCGCTGCGTCTGTCATCTCATCACACAAACACAGAACGCTACACGGACGTGGCGCACTTTGACGTTCTTGCCTAAATTGCGTTCGGTGCCACGTGCGTT
Organism: Leptobrachium leishanense; assembly: GCA_009667805.1. NCBI lineage: Eukaryota > Metazoa > Chordata > Amphibia > Anura > Megophryidae > Leptobrachium > Leptobrachium leishanense. The sequence goes on from CM019067.1 coordinate 331,340,132, forward strand.
GGCACTTCTGAGCGGACGTACTTCGGGTGTGGGTCTATTGATCATAATTTTATGCTACGACGGACGTTAAAATGTGCGGCAACACGGACGTGATCACTGCGTTCGTCTGACACCGGCCTAAAAGCCTCGGATTCTGCACAGTTTACTCCTGCATGTTGTTTTCAAAATGTTAATAATAAAACATTTTTAAAGCATCTTTAAATATAAAATAAATAAAGAAGCACAGATACATTTTGATGCAGGACGTTCACACATACAGGGTCAGAGAGAGCCGAACTGGCCCCGAAATTGCACCAAAGAGTGAATTTCCCCGTACGGTGACATATCGTGGTCATTCCGCTATTCAGAGAGCAGGCAGTTCAGATTTTGGGGAACTGCCAGCCAGTACGGTGCCTGTTCGGCGGCAGTGAAATACGGTGCCTGTTCGGCGTCAGTGAAATCCCCCATAGAGAAGCAATGATTAATCTATTCACAGACACCGAACAGCAGAGAAATGTCAGTGAAATGCCCTGATGTTCAGTGGTTTCATTCGGCAGGGTTAATCAGGCGAATCCCATAGGCTTCAATTTAAAAAAATATTCCCGTTTTAATCCAATATCTAATAAACCATTTATTATTTTAATCTGCAGCAAAAAGTCTATTGATTTTTTAGGAATTTTTTTTTTCCAGATTTTTTCAGTGAATTTTTTTTCCTACGATTTTTTTTTAAATGGCGTTTTATTCTTTTCTGTAACAGACCTTTTTGTTATTATTCATAGGATCTTATATGTAATTTTCAGGCATTTTCGTTCAGTACTTTTGCAAAAAGCTTTTCAAAGTGGGTTTTCTTTTGTTTTTTATACCCCGTTTGTGGGTTTATTTCCAGCAGCTGGTCGGTGCTCTGCTCAGTGGATCGTCAGCTTTATTCAGACGCGTTTGGCGGTTTTGTGGCTGCTTATCGGATACAATGTTTTCTGGCGTTTTTTTTTTTTTATTCGGCATTTTTTCATTTCGGGGACCCTGCGGACACTGCTGAATTCACTGCAGGGTCGGGGAATTTGATTCCACCAAGTGCGGGGAACGAGAGAGCACTCTGAATAACCCCCGTAATATAGCTTAGTAAGAGCTGCTTTACCTGGCCAGTGTTTTCCTGCAGAAAGTTCACCAGGTCTTCATGTTTCTGTAGATTATACAACATGAGCTGTGAAGCACAAGACGGATTCATATGAGCACAAACATTTTAAAAGCACACGACCACGAACAGAAGCTGTAACTAGATTACTTGTGCATTACAAACAAAACCACCTCATAAAACACATTATAAAACACCTTATAAAAACACATTATAAAACCCGTTATAAAACACATTATAAAATGCCTTATAAAACACATTATAAAACCCATTATAAAACACATTATAAAATGCCTTATAAAACACATTATAAAACACATTATAAAATGCCTTATAAAACACATTATAAAACACATTATAAAATGCCTTATAAAACACATTATAAAATGCCTTATAAAACATATTATAAAATGCCTTATAAAACACATGCTTGTTTTTTCTTTCACAAATACAAAAAAACAGGAGAGAAATAAGGCCTGTGGGCCACAAGATTATCTCCCCAAACCCAGCTATCTCAAAGATAAAACCGAAAAATCTATATTAAAGAGAACACAAACCGTATCGGGAATTCACATAGAATCAGAAAAATAATAAAAGGAAGAAGTGCTCACCGGAGGGAAGATATGTCACATACGCGCCTGTGATGACAGCAGCTGTCAATGTCCAAAATATCCATCGCTATACCCACATGTATATATCCATTTTGGTATTATAAGGGTACGACAGATATTTTGGAGATTGGCAGCTGCTGTTATCACAGGCGCGGATGTGACATCTCTTCCCTCCGGTGAGCATTTCTACATTTTTCATTCTTATATTATTTTTCTGACTCGATACTTTAGAGTACATGTGATTTACCTTTAATAAAGACACTGTGCCCGGACACTGCACATACTCACTGGATCTGATAGGGCACTGCACATACTCACTGGATCTGATAGGACACTGCACATACTCACTGGATCTGATAGGGCACTGCACATACTCACTGGATCTGATAGGGCACTGCACATACTCACTGGATCTGATAGGGCACTGCGTGCTCTGCTTGTAGTCTGGATAGTGGCAGTGAAAGTCTACACATTGCGCTGCTTGTAGTTTGGATAGTGGTAGTAACGATTCACTTAGTAACGAGTCACTTAGTAACGAGTCATTTAGTAACGAGTCACTTTTTAACGAGTCACTTAGTAACGAGTCACTTAGTAACGAGTCATTTAGTAACGAGTCACTTATTAACGAGTCACTTAGTAACGAGTCATTTAGTAACGAGTCACTTATTAACGAGTCATTTAGTAACGAGTCATTTAGTAACGAGTCACTTATTAACGAGTCATTTAGTAACGAGTCATTACGTTTCTTACATTTTCTAATATTCCGTCCGCTTTATATCTTCCCGCTGGACTAAACTGCTGCCGACCAGACGACCTGGAGTTAAAACGAGAGCACACAATACAGAAACCATTATTAACCCCTCACATCCTGCCAGGAAATAGCGATTTTTAAAGTGTTCTAGCACTAAAACTATTTATATTCTATATTTCCATTATATTTATTGCACAGCATAAACAAACTCGTGTCACATGCAGAAATGAGACAATCATTCCCATCAGCCACAGAGACATATAAAAACATATATGAAAGTCACCACCTAGTGACCGCGGATAGTAACGCTGCGATAAAAATGTCACAACTTAATAAATGTAACAAAGTGAGACGCTAAGAAATGAAAATATAGTCACTTTTGACATAAAAAAGGTCCATTTACATCGCTTTTTCGGTGCAGCTTAACACTATATTCGCGGCAGGATAACTGTGCAAAAAAGATGCTATTTTTTAATTTTAAAGTTAGTATTAGACTTGGGGTCGGTACTTCTGCTCGTTTTAGGGTTAGGGTTACTTGAAGGGTCAGAGCTAACCGTAATCAGCAGATTCTGCCCCATTTTCTCTTCATTTCTAAGGCAGCAGATTCTGCTCCTTCTTGTGACGCGTGCTATGCAGGAGCAGAATCTGTTGCCCAGTAAGGAAGCGAAAAGGAAGCAGAATCGGTTGGTTAGGGGCTTCAGGACGACCGTAAAAGTAACCCTAACACTAAAACTAACAAGTGGCTTTTTCACACCGTATTCAAAAGTGACTTTTTTACACAACATGTAAATTTATGCTACATTTTTCAATCCATGTCATTACTATCAGCAGCCACAAGGTGGCGACTTGTCTATATTAATTAAACTCTTAGAATTATAAATCAGTTTTGTTATGTTTTTTTCCCTCTACCCCATATCCACACACACCCACACATACCCACACACACATATCCACACACACCCACACATCCACACATATCTACACACACCCACACACACACATCCACACACAGGGTCCCTCGTCTGGATTGTGTGAGGAGCCGGGAGATCAGGTGAACAGACCTCAAGGCCCCGGTAGCCACCCAGCACACCAGCAGCCCGGGCAGCCAAATCAAGGCCCCAGCGGCCAATCCATTCGGTGGCCTCTGACAGAGTGGCAAAGGTGCCAGGTGGAGCCAGGGCCCCATCAGGGGTTTGGTTCAAAATCCCTACAACCAGGTTCCCTAATGCCAAAATCCTGACGTCCAACTTCCAGACAGGACAAGTGCCGGACATACCAAGTTCCCTACACAGACAACTCCTTGACGGCCAACTTCCAGACATCCAAAATCCCAGCGGCTAATCCTAACCCAACCCCCTAAACCTAGCCCATACCCCCTAAACCTAGCCCTAACCCCCTAAACCTAGCCCTAAACCTAGTCCTAAACCCCCTAAACCTAGTCCTAACCCCCTAAACCTAGCCCTAACCCCCTAAACCTAGCCCTAACCCCCTAAAACCTAGCCCTAACCCCAGCCCTAACCCCCTAAAACCTAGCCATAACCCCTAAACCTAACCCCCCTAAACCTAGTCCTAACCCCCCTAAACCTAGCCCTATAGCCCTAACCCCCCTAAACCTAGCCCTAACCATAACCCCTAAACCTAACTCCCTAAGGGTTAGGGTGTTAGTATTAGGATTAGTCTCTGGGATTATGGATGTCTGGAAGTTGTCCGTGTAGGGAACTTGGGATGTCCGGCACTTGTTCTGTCTGGAAGTTGGCCGTCGGGATGTTGGCATTAGGGAACCTGGTTGTAGGGATTTTGTCCAGCACCCCCCCATCAGGACCCATGGGGGGACCGGCTCTAATGTCTGGACTTACAATGCAACGATCGCTTGCGTATCTCCCCCGGCTCGCCATAAGATATCAGCGATGGCTTTGCAGAGACAGGCTGATCTCTGTGTGTCTGACGGATGCAGAGACCTACGAGAAAAACAAAACCCCAGATCCGTGAAATGAAATTTGTCGATGCATGAAGTTTACGTGGGGAGATGATTCCACATATAATGTGCGTTACCGAGTCAGCTTGGTGCAAACCTGCAAAACGCTTAATATTCTGGAGACTCACTAAACGCTGAATTTGAGCAGCTTGACAAAAATAATACAGAGATTAGTTTAAAATTGCCCCAAATTTTCCAATTTCCCATGAAATTATAAATTATCAGATCCTTTATCTAAAATACTCAAATGAGAAGATAATCCCAGGAGAGAAGGAACCAGGGTGAATGAGAGGAACAGAAGCCCTTCATCCTAAAGTGGAGATTAAAACAAAAATGTATATATTTCCAATTTATTCTCATAAAAGCGTGCGCAGAGAGCTCGATTACAGCCGACCGGCTAACATTTACAAACATGTTAACAGGTCACATGCATGTATTACTGTAAAGAAGAGACAAGGAGCAGCTCCCCCCCCCCCATAGCAAAAAGAACAACAAACTTTACTGCAGCATTCCAGCAGCCAGGGATTTGTCAGAAAACAGGGAGAGCTGTGGGGTCAGTCGCTGCTGTACAGGGATAAGTTTCAGGGGGTTATAATGAGTGTAAATCCCTGTACAGTACAGATACAAGGTGTTGCTGTAATTGCCATACACAGGCATTATGCAACACATACAGATACAAGGTGTCGCTGTAATTGCCATACACAGGCATTATGCAGCACATACAGATACAAGGTGTTGCTGTAATTGCCATACACAGGCATTATGCAGCACATACAGATACAATGCGTTGCTGTAATTGCCATACACAGGCATTATGCAGCACATACAGATACAAGGTGTTGCTGTAATCGCCACACACAGGCATTATGCAGCACATACAGATACAAGGTGTTGCTGTAATCGCCACACACAGGCATTATGCAGCACATACAGATACAAGGTGTTGCTGTAATTGCCATACACAGGCATTATGCGGCACATACAGATACAAGGTATTGCTGTAATTGCCATACACAGGCATTATGCAGCACATACAGATACAAGGTGTTGCTGTAATTGCATACACAGGCATTATGCAGCACATACAGATACAAGGTGTTGCTGTAATTGCCATACACAGGCATTATGCGGCACATACAGATACAAGGTATTGCTGTAATTGCCATACACAGGCATTATACAGCACATACAGATACAAGGTGTTGCTGTAATTGCATACACAGGCATTATGCAGCACATACAGATACAAGGTGTTGCTGTAATTGCCATACACAGGCATTATGCAGCATATACAGATACAAGGTGTTGCTGTAATTGCTATACACAGGCATTATGCGGCACATACAGATACAAGGTGTTGCTGTAATTGCCATACACAGGCATTATGCAGCACATACAGATACAAGGTGTTGCTGTAATTGTCATACACAGGCATTATACAGCACATACAGATACAAGGTGTTGCTGAAATTGCATACACAGGCATTATGCAGCACATACAGATACAAGGTGTTGCTGTAATTGCCATACACAGGCATTATGCAGCACATACAGATACAAGGTATTGCTGTAATTGCCATACACAGGCATTATGCAGCACATACAGATACAAGGTGTTGCTGTAATTGCCATACACAGGCATTATGCGGCACATACAGATACAAGGTATTGCTGTAATTGCCATACACAGGCATTATACAGCACATACAGATACAAGGTGTTGCTGTAATTGCTATACACAGGCATTATGCGGCACATACAGATACAAGGTGTTGCTGTAATTGCCATACACAGGCATTATGCAGCACATACAGATACAAGGTGTTGCTGTAATTGCCATACACAGACATTATGCAGCATATACAGATACAAGGTGCTGCTGTAATTGCTATACACAGGCATTATGCGGCACATACAGATACAAGGTGTTGCTGTAATTGCCATACACAGGCATTATGCAGCACATACAGATATTGCATTGCTAATCATCTTATTCTGATCACTACAAACCCCCATAAGCAGGAGATCTCACCATTTTATTATCTGTCTGCAGCACATTTACTGCATATGCCTGTATGCTGATAATGCAGACTTGTGGAAGCAGGAGATCTCACCATTTTATATCTGTCTGCAGCATATTTACTGACGCGAAGGCCATTTCTGTCTGTATGCTGATAATGCAGACCCTGTGTGACACTGTGCCAGATAAGGGACACCATCTAGAGTTTACAACCTCTTATCCCAGCGATATTGCTGTGAAGCATAAACCAATACGTAGAAAATGTGCAAATTTACATCATTTTATTTAATCTTTTATCATCTCAGAATAACAAATTTAGGCCAAGTTTACATTTTTCCAAACATTTAAGTGTTATCTATTCATATCATGTTTCAAATGTTATGGTAGTATTTTTTCAACAAAAGCAGTTGGTGATGAAAGGGTTAAGGTGGCATGGGAAAAGAAGTTGAAATCCAAAAGGAAATGTGAAATGTGCTCTCCCTATTTCCTGCTACATTACTCTAGATAGAAAGTGTCGCCACCTTACACCGGTGGGACACGCGACCTTTGAGACTAAACAGCAGGACATCCTGCGCACAAACTGAAGATCCCTGGAACACGGCACAACACAAAAGCATTGCATGGGAATGGCTGTTAATGAAGGTAATGGGATTTCCTCAGTTAATGTTGTTCAGCATTAAGTGGGAGGAAACAGTGATCCGTACCTGGAATCCGCATCCTTAATGAAGAGGAGATGCTTTAGCATGCAAGCTTGCACGGCGGCTAAGACCCCGCATGGACCACCCTGCGGAATGAGATTTAATTCAAGGGAGAAAAACAAGCAGGTTTAAAAGATCAGCGTACGCGGACATGTAGCTCAAAGCCAGGACCTTCAGATACCCATGAATATTCCACAGAAAGCATTTCCTGTGCTGCCAGGTTTAAGACTCGGTGAAGCCGGATTTTTTTGTGGGTAAATATTTTTATAATTAAGAAATTGCTGCGTGTTAATCCTGCAACATTTATTAAAAAAAAAAAAATGATCACAGCAGGTTAAATCTACAGGCCACGTCTCCCTTATCTGACATGCCGGGACCAGAGGGAATGTGTGGATTTTGGGATATTTACATATAATAATCAGATATCTTGGTGTAGGCAATTTAAACATGACATACATTTATGTTTCATACACACCTTATACACGCAGCCTGAAGGGCGTTTTATACAGGATTTTAATTATTTTGCCACAGTCATATGAGGTCAGGGGGGATATCACACTTGTGGCATCAGGTCAACATTTAGAATTTTTGAATATTTCGCATTTGACCCCTTCACTTTAAAAAGACAACAACAAAAAAACACTGCCAGGAACCAGTAGTTTGTTTTTTTTTAAAGAAATTTTTTTTTTAATGAATTATACAGTAAGAAATATTTGGGAATATTCCCAGTGTATCCATACTGTAACAACTTATATGGTACGGAGAGGTCACCGCCTGATGGCCAAAAGGAATTACTGCACCTTCAACTGCATCTCGTTGCTCCGAGCATCGGCTGCTGAATGTCGGATAAGGCCGTTCCCCAGGCGATTGTAAGCAGTTTCAGCACATCGGCCATCATGCCCACAGGGACAAAAGTTTGGGGGCCCCTTCTGGAGCCCAAAAGCAAACGAAATTCATTTGAAAAAGATGAATTTCATTTAGTTTTGTCCGGCTCAGCTGCAGATCGAGATAACTCGATATCGCCCACCTCATGGTGCCTTTGAAGACACGAGTTATCTCGATCTTGGGAGTGTAGAACAGATAGATAAATACTGCATGAATGAACACAAAGCTGTGATAACATTTTAGGTTTAGGCCAGGGGGGAGCAAACTGGGACTTCCAGATGTTTTGGAACTACATTTCCCATGAGGCTTGGCCAACGTAATGACTGAGTATCATGGGAGATGTAGTTCCAAAAACTCTAGAGGCACAGGTTGGCCAACCTGTGGGTAGAACTAAAGTGGGAGTCCTTTTAAAGAGAGCAAGTCCCATTACCCATATTCAGGCAAAAACCAGAGCAAAGGGAGTTACAATTCAACTCACCCTGAACAAGCGACTCTTACACGGTTAACACATGTTCTACACGCAGTGACACACAGACCCACCTTCTTCTGTACAAATCCATACTTAATAAGGCTCTTGTTTCCAAACGTAAAACTTTGCATTTTCCATTCTTCGCTGAAACATGAGAGGCTCGAGCCGAAAAGGAGTTTCTTTAATCCCTGCATTACAAAAAAAGAAAATATATATACAGTTGTGTTCAAAATTATTCAACCCCCAATGCTGTAAAGGGTTTTAGGGAATTTAGTGTACATTTGTAATTGTATTCAGAATGAAATCCTACAAGGACTTTTTAAAGAACCATATGCAACTAAAATGACATCAATTGGTTTTGTAATACAGTAGTAAATGTTTCTTTTGTGAATTCTTCATTGACACAATTATTCAACCCCTTAAAGACTACCACTCTGAAGAACAGAGGTTCATTCAAGTGTTTTCAATCAGGTATTGAAAATACCTGTGGATGTCACGGAGCAGCAATAAAGCATTATAAACACCAATTAGGCAGCTTTAAAATGACTGTGATACTCAGCTCCTTCTAGACATTTACTGGTGTGGTTACAAACATGGTGAAGTCAAGAGAATGGTCCAGGAAGACAAGAGAAGAGGTGATTACTCTTCACAGGAAGGGCAATGGCTATAAGAAGATTGCAAAGATGTTAAACATACCAAGAGAGACCATAGGACGCATCATTCGCAAATTCAAGGCAAAGGGCACTGTTGAAACGCTACCTGGTCGTGGCAGAAAGAAGATGCTGACTTCGACTGCTGTGCGTTACCTGAAGCGTAGAGTGGAGAAAAGTCCCCGTGTGACTGCTGAGGAACTGAGAAAAGATTTGTCAGATGTGGGTACTGAAGTTTCAGCTCAGACAATACGGTGCACACTGCGTAATGAAGGCCTCCATGCCAGAACTCCCAGGCGCACCCCCTTGCGTCTCCAAAGAATAAGAAGAGTCGACTGCAGTATGCCAAAAATCATGTGGACAAACCACAGAAGTTTTGGGATAGTGTTCTGTGGACTGATGAAACAAAATTAGAACTGTTGGGCCCATGGATCAACGCTATGTTTGGAGGAGGAAGAACAAGGCTTATGAAGAAAAGAACACCTTGCCTACTGTGAAGCATGGCGGGGGGTCAATCATGCTTTAGGGCTGTTTTGCTTCTGCAGGTACAGGGAAGCTTCGGCGTGTGCAAGGTACCATGAATTCTCTTCAGTACCAGGAGATATTGGATGACAATGTGATGCAGTCCGTCACAAACCTGAGGCTTGGGAGACGTTGGACCTTTCAACAGGACAATGATCCCAAGCATACCTCCAAGTCCACTAGAGCATGGTTGCAGATTAAAGGCTGGAACATTTTGGAGTGGCCATCGCAGTCACCTGACTTAAATCCGATTGAGAACCTCTGGTGGGACTTAAAGAAAGCAGTTGCAGTGCGCAAGCCTAAGAATGTGACTGAACTGGAGGCTTTTGCCCATGACGAATGGGCGAAGATACCCGTAGATCGCTGCAAGACACTTGTGTCAAGCTATGCTTCACGTTTAAAAGCTGTTATAACTGTAAAAGGATGTTGTACTAAGTACTAAGATTGAATGTCACCTTACCACTGCGAGAGGCAAATCCATGGGCATTCCTTCCAGCTGGACCTTACTCCTGGGGAAGACGGGAATTGCACGAATGACATCACAGGTGAACTCATCCTCGACATCATCTGAAAAGAAAAAAAAAAGAACAAAAATCATATGAAAAAATGTACCCTCTCATCTGCCAACCATGGATGAGAGGGCTCAGGAATAAAAGACAAGCAGCCCACTGTCCCACCCGGATTTCAATCCTGCGCAGCGCACCCGTATATTCTGCTCTCAGGTGCAACGACACAAACCAGAATACACAGATATCAACCTCATACAATGCGATTATTTGGTTCAAACCATCCCTGGATTAACTATTTATTCCAAACAATCCCTGTATTAATTATATAATCCAAACAATCCCTGGATTAATTATATAATCCAAACAATTCCCGAATTAATTATATGATCCAAATAATCCCCAGATTAATTAAATTATATAATCCAAATAATCTCCGAATTAATTATATAATCCAAACAATCCCCAGATTAAATTATATGATCCAAATAATCACCAAATTATATAATCCGAAAAATCCCCAAATTAATTATATAATCCAAACAACTCCTGGATTAATTATATTATCCAAATAATCCCTGGAATTCCATTTTGTTACGTTTTATCACATGATCTTTAAACCCTTACCCAGCTGCATGGTGTGGTCTTTCTGGCTCGTGCCATGGTTACAGGGCGATGCTACCTTCCTACAAATCAAGGAAAAAGGCAGAAAGTCGTTTTCACAAGAAGCGAATGAAATATACATAAGTATCCGCTCTCGAGTGTAACAAACGTAATGCTAAAAACTCAGCGGGCTGATACAGGGACATGTGTACGCCGAACACTGCTTTGCTTGCGTGTTAATTCACGGAAAATCTGTCGGCTGCTTCAAGGTCACCTATTGTGAGAGAAGCGCCCTTCATCAAATCCTTCTGATGATATTTACACAATTATTTCCCACCACCACCCCGTAACCAAGTATACAGTAAAATGTTATGGTTGATGCACACTTTCCATCGCTAACGTACATGTGCTGCCGCGGGGCAGCAGTCGTCGGCGATTCCCAAACACATACATTCCTATTTCCCGTAGCTTTTCCGTATTGCGTCTGTCCAGGAAAATGCCGGGATATTCACAGGATTCGCTCCACGCGGCTTCATCATCATCATCGCAGCATGGGTGACATAGCGGACGCGCACTCATAAGTGAGCAGAACCGTCGCAGAGTGAGGAGCAGCACAACGGCTTATTTATTTATAAAGTATTCTACCAGGAAGGATACATTGTGATTTCTCTCGTTTTCAGTATGTCCTGGGTTCAAGAACACTGAAGTGTTACAGTTACAGAAATACAAAGTAATAAAACGCAAGATATTAAAAACACAAATATACAATTAATACAGAAAATAAATATGTAGGAAATATAGTCACTGTGTTACATGTTTACAGGTGCATTCTGTATATAATCACTGTGTTACATGTTTACAGGTGCATTCTGTATATAGTCATTATGTTACATGTTTACAGGTGCATTCTGTATATAGTCACTGTGTTACATGTTTACAGGTGCATTCTGTATATAGTCACTATGTTACATGTTTACAGGTGCATTCTGTATATAGTCACTATGTTACATGTTTACAGGTGCATTCTGTATATAGTCACTATGTTACATGTTTACAGGTGAATTCTGTATATAGTCACTATGTTACATGTTTACAGGTGCATTCTGTATATAGTCACTGTGTTACATGTTTACAGGCGCATTCTGTATATAGTCACTGTGTTACATGTTTACAGGTGCATTCTGTATATAGTCACTATGTTACATGTTTACAGGTGCATTCTGTATATAGTCACTGTGTTACATGTTTACAGGTGCATTCTGTATATAGTCACTGTGTTACATGTTTACAGACACATTCTGTATATAGTCACTGTGTTACATGTTTACAGGTGCATTCTGTATATAGTCACTATGTTACATGTATACAGGTGCATTCTGTATATAGTCACTGTGTTACATGTTTACAGGCGCATTCTGTATATAGTCACTGTGTTACATGTTTACAGGTGCATTCTGTATATAGTCACTATGTTACATGTTTACAGGTGCATTCTGTATATAGTCACTGTGTTACATGTTTACAGGTGCATTCTGTATATAGTCACTGTGTTACATGTTTACAGGTGCATTCTGTATATAGTCACTGTGTTACATGTTTACAGGTGCATTCTATATATAGTCACTATGTTACATGTTTACAGGCGCATTCTGTATATAGTCACTATGTTAATGTTTTACAGGTGCATTCTGTATATAGTCACTATGTTACATGTTTACAGGTGCATTCTGTATATAGTCACTGTTACATGTTTACAGGTGCATTCTGTATATAGTCACTGTGTTACATGTTTACAGGCGTATTCTGTATATAGTCACTATGTTACATGTTTACAGGTGCATTCTGTATATAGTCACTATGTTACATGTTTACAGGTGCATTCTGTATATAGTCACTGTGTTACATGTTTACAGGTGCATTCTGTATATAGTCACTGTTACATGTTTACAGGTGCATTCTGTATATAGCCACTGTTACATGTTTACAGGTGCATTCTGTATATAGTTACTGTTACATGTTTACAGGTGCATTCTGTATATAGTCACTGTGTTATATGTTTACAGGCGCATTCTGTATATAGTCACTATGTTACATGTTTACAGGTGCATTCTGTATATAGTCACTGTGTTACATGTTTACAGGTGCATTCTGTATATAGTCACTGTGTTACATGTTTACAGGTGCATTCTGTATATAGTCACTGTTACATGTTTACAGGTGCATTCTGTATATAGTCACTGTGTTACATGTTTACAGGTGCATTCTGTATATAGTCACTGTGTTACATGTTTACAGGTGCATTCTGTATATAGTCACTGTTACATGTTTACAGGTGCATTCTGTATATAGTCACTGTGTTACATGTTTACAGGCACATTCTGTATATAGTCATTGTGTTACATGTTTACAGGTGCATTCTGTATATAGTCATTGTGTTACATGTTTACAGACACATTCTGTATATAGTCATTATGTTACGTGTTTACAGGCGCATTCTGTATATAGTCACTGTGTTACATGTTTACAGTTGCAGTCTGTATTGAGGTATGTTAAAAGAGATCTCTTAAGGGACTTTAGACTGGGGGAAGATTTGATGGTGTCTGGGAGGTTATTCCATAATTGTGGTGCTCCGTAGGAAAATGAGGATCGAGCCACTTTCTTTTTGTATTGTGGTATTGTAAGTAAGGTGCTGGTCCTGAATCAGAGGTTATAGGATGAGGGAACTGCTGGGGGAAGCAGCCTAATCAGGTAGGGTGGCAGCTTCCCAGAAAGCTCTTAAACACCAGGTTTGAAAGGTGACGAGTGCGTCCAGATTCCAGCGACGGACAGTTTAGCTCTTTTAACATGTCACAATGGTGGGTCATGTAGTTACATTGTAGCACAAAGCGACAGAATGAGTAATACAATGTAGTAAGTTTCTGAAGGTGTGTTTGCGGGGCGGCTGCATACACTACATCTCCGTATTCAATAGCCGGCATAAGCATTTGTTGTACAATCTGCTTTCTTACCGCGGGGCTCAGGCAGGATTTGTTTTTGTACAGGGCACCTAGTTTGGGGTAAAGTTCAGATGAGAGTTTTTCAATGTGGGGCCAAAAGATAGATTTAGGTCCAACCACAGACATAGATATTAGAGAGAACTGTATTGCGGCCGCTCATTCCGTGGGGTAGAATTCACAGATCTGGTCTCAGAAGGTGACGTCGGTCGCTCTCTGTGTATGACATCACTAGTGACCGATCTGGTGACCAGCAGCTGGGAAATTCAAAAATCCTAGTGACCGATCAGGTGACAGGCAGTCGGGAAAACGCCTCCACTTCACCCAGGATTTCTGCCATATTGGGGGAGTTGGGGGGGGGACTCTACACATCCTGGCCACATTATAACAATAAAGTGGCGGTCAAGATTAGAAAAGTGTCACTTTAAGAAGGTGTTTTTTTTTAAAGTCAAAACAAAGTTAAATTGCACCAGGAGGGGGACTCCTGTTTTATTGCATCGAGAGGTTAACGATCATGACATTCAACCCGTAAATCTGACAGCGACTAAAAGGCCAGGATGCAATAGAACAACCAGCACAAGGAAACTCCAGCTTTCTGACACAATTATTGGCCGTTATTTAAAACTTCCTCTTGTGCGCCACATCCTTTAACTACGCGGCCTGCATGAAAACCCTGCCCAAGCCTTTCTGCTATTGTTTATGTAGGCATGAGAAGACCCGACAACCAGGAACAATCCGAGGAAAAACCTTATTTTAGCCATTTCTGAACTCATAATGGAATTCTTCTTATTTATGTGTTTGTTGCACAATTAGAAATTTCTTGAAATTGGTTTGATGGAAAATCACCGGGGGTAACCGAAAGAAATGGCACGGGAAGGAGCCGCATAAAAATAGACCCATTAAAGAAACAGGTTTTTATAAATTAAATAAGGGTCAGAAACTAGGGTTAGGTTACCGTTCGTATATGTTTGGGGTTTAAGGGCCAGTACCGCCAAAAACTGCCATGTCCTTATTGTGTTTATTTCATGTTGCTGATTTCTTACATGTGTTTTGTGTTTCTCTTGTTTAGTTAAGAAAATATTTTCCTCTATATGTGTCACTGGGCGCATCCATTGTGTGATATTTTCCTCTGTCACTGGGCGCATCCATTGTGTGATATTTTCCTCTATATGTGTCACTGGGCGCATCCATTGTGTGATATTTTCCTCTATATGTGTCACTGGGCGCATCCATTGTGTGATATTTTCCTCTATATGCGTCACTGGGTGCATCCATTGTGTGATATTTTCCTCTATATGCGTCACTGGGCGCATCCATTGTGTGATATTTTCCTCTATATGCATCACTGGGTGCATCCACTGTGTGATATTTTCCTCTATATGCGTCACTGGGTGCATCCATTGTGTGATATTTTCCTCTATATGCATCACTGGGTGCATCCATTGTGTGATATTCTCCTCTATATGCGTCACTGGGTGCATCCATTGTGTGATATTCTCCTCTATATGCGTCACTGGGTGCATCCATTGTGTGATATTTTGCTCTATATGCGTCACTGGGCGCATCCATTGTGTGATATTTTCCTCTATATGCGTCACTGGGTGCATCCATTGTGTGATATTTTCCTCTATATGCGTCACTGGGTGCATCCATTGTGTGATATTTTCCTCTATATGTGTCACTGGGTGCATCCATTGTGTGATATTTTCCTCTATATGTGTCACTGGGTGCATCCATTGTGTGATATTTTCCTCTATATGTGTCACTGGGCGCATCCATTGTGTGATATTTTCCTCTATATGTGTCACTGGGCGCATCTATTGTGTGATATTTTCCTCTGTCACTGGGCGCATCCATTGTGTGATATTTTCCTCTATATGTGTCACTGGGCGCATCCATTGTGTGATATTTTCCTCTATGTGTCACTGGGCGCATCCATTGTGTGATATTTTCCTCTATATGCGTCACTGGGTGCATCCATGTGTGATATTTTCCTCTATATGCGTCACTGGGTGCATCCATTGTGTGATATTTTCCTCTATATGCATCACTGGGTGCATCCATTGTGTGTGATATTCTCCTCTATATGCGTCACTGGGTGCATCCATTGTGTGATATTTTCCTCTATATGCGTCACTGGGCGCATCCATTGTGTGATATTTTCCTCTATATGCGTCACTGGGTGCATCCATTGTGTGATATTTTCCTCTATATGCGTCACTGGGTGCATCCATTGTGTGATATTTTCCTCTATATGCGTCACTGGGTGCATCCATTGTGTGATATTTTCCTCTATATGTGTCACTGGGTGCATCCATTGTGTGATATTTTCCTCTATATGAGTCACTGGGCGCATCCATTGTGTGATATTCTCCTCTATATGCGTCACTGGGTGCATCCATTGTGTGATATTTTCCTCTATATGCGTCACTGGGCGCATCCATTGTGTGATATTTTCCTCTATATGCGTCACTGGGTGCATCCATTGTGTGATATTTTCCTCTATATGCGTCACTGGGTGCATCCATTGTGTGATATTTTCCTCTATATGCGTCACTGGGTGCATCCATTGTGTGATATTTTCCTCTATATGTGTCACTGGGTGCATCCATTGTGTGATATTTTCCTCTATATGAGTCACTGGGCGCATCCATTGTGTGATATTTTCCTCTATATGTGTCACTGGGTGCATCCATTGTGTGATATTTTGTGTTGTATCTTTCCATCACTTGCTCCTCACTGTGTGGCTTTGGTCATAGAATGGAGTGAATGGGTCAGTCACTGACTCACATCATTGTATTGTGTGGGATGTATTCGAAGGACATCACCAGGGGGTAGATTAGAAGTCCTTTAAGCTCCCGGTCTGATCTCAATCAGCTGCCAGCTCTTGTCTTGAGTAGCCTGGTGAACAACAGACTTCCTGCGGCCTTATCTAAACATTCCTTCCTCCACCTCATTAACGGTTAAATATTGTATGAGATAAAGCACAGCCACAAAGTAAAATTTGTGCACAGATTTTGGTAAATGTTGCATCACGGAAAAAATCCTCAAAATGGAAACAGGAGATGAAAAGAAACAAACTTCATTTTCCCTTTTTACATGCAATTACTTGAAACAAAGAAATATAACTGCAGCATGTGTTGTATAATGTGTTTTATAAAGTGGTTTTGTTTGTAACGCAGAAGTGATCTAGTTACAGTTTATGTACAGGGCCGGATTAATATAGGGGCTGATGGAGCAGCAGCTCCAGGCCCATGCCCCAGAATAGGCCCAGAGAAAGGATAAATAGGTCTGCATATATGGGCATTAGGACCCCTGTATCTCCAACCCTATAGCAGCTACAGGGGCATGTGAGGTTTCACTGGAAAAGCCAGAGCATGACTGTTCCAATGATACCAAACATGATCAAGTTTTACTTAACAATAAATATTTCTTTATTTTTTCTTTCTAACACAGTAATATTTTTCACTTCTCAATTATAAAGTGAACAATGATGCTGCACTAACTAACCATCTCATTTCTCATGTCACCAACAAGTATGGATGCGATGGCACAATCCGTGGTTACGAAATGGTACATCAAAACCGAAACCGCTGTACTGCAGCGAAGATCACGGAGAACCCTGCATCACTAATCTTTACACCTCACAAGGGGCTAAATTACAATCTTCGCGCAAACAAAAAAACATGAATGCGAGGGGTAAAACCATTTACGCCGAATGCCGTATTATATAGTCAGTGCAACAAACGCACCTAATAGCCTACCACGGATGAACCAGCGCAAGCATACTTTACTGCGCGCGTCCTATACGTAACGTTGTGAGCGCAAATGCGTTTGTGCGCTGGTACGCGGATGTATTACAATCTATGCGCAGTTTGTAACGCACAGCCTTTGCGCGCATAGTTTTAGCAACTCCTAAAAGCTGGTGTTAATGGCAAATTCTATCAACCTGCCGAACCCAAATACACCAGCCCAAAAAAATAATACACAGCAAAGTATAGTTACACATTCTACACATACCCAAACCAATAAAATGGAGAAGTTGTGTGTGTTTTTATTATTGATGCAGCATATATGCGCAGCTTGACGGTGACAGGCGCAAAAACTTAACGTGAGATAATTGTGGTTCTTAATTCTGATTGGCTGAATCGCGAGAAAAAAAAACTGCACACACTGATTTTTGCGTGCGACGGTACTGCTCGAGCAGTTACGCGTGTCCTCTTTGCGCGCGTTGTTGATCGCCGGATGAAAAGATGTGCTAGGATTGTAATTCCAGCAGTGATTTGCGCGCGCTAACGTTTAACTCTTGGCGCAAAATTTCACGTTTTGCGCAAGCATTTTTGCGCGAAGATTGTAATATAGCCCAAGGTCAGGTGAGGCGTCATTGGGCAGGTCAGAGTCTGGCCTTTGCATGGATACCAAACGTTAATGAAAATCTAAAAGAAAGGAAACAAAAAAAAAACTATTTATTTTAGTTCCAAAGCGATGGCATTGTCCATTTGTCACGTATAAAATGAGCAATACCACTGCCATTTCTCACCTCATTTCCCACGCTGGGAGCAAGGCCAGTGTTTTATACATACAGGGTTATTCAAAGAGCGGTGAAAAGCAGGAGAATGACTGGAGAATAGAAAATTCTAGGTCAAAATAGCCAATTTGGAAAATGAGATGAATGGGAGAATTTTTCTGGTTTGGCTATTTTGACCTAGAATTTTCCATTCTCCAGTCATTCTCCTGCTTTTCACCGCTCTCTGAATAACCCTGATAGTCATATTATTCATAAAACACATCCTCCAAAACACAAGGGAAAAATTTCCTTTTGTTCCCATTTGTTTGGTTAAAATTTGATATTTTCTCCGAAAAAAGCAGGAACTGGTTCCCATTTCAATTCTATAACAACAATTCCTTATAGAATATATAACCACAAAGGTTTGGATGATAAAGTGTAAAATAATAATTTTACACTCTGTAAATGATTGAAATCTAAATGGAAATATACGCACAGTATCTGCCGGGTTACATATAGCCGTACCTGCACCATTAAAGAACCTATTAAAGAAGGTTTTCATTTCACTAAATTCCAAAAAAAGCCACCAAAATCTTCAGCTCCCGCCCCATCGAGACCTTAATCCGGCCCAGCTAATGTAAGTGATAGTGTTTAACATTCTGCCCCATTTTTGCTTCACTTTTCCGGAACAGATTCTGCCCCTTATTTTGGTGCGAGCATTAAGTAGTAAGGAGTAATGATTCACAGAAAAACAGAGCATGAAACGTCACAGGAGACTATAGTACAATAAGGTCCCAGACCTATATAATGATCTAATGATATAAACTGCAATATCTTTCTATATAGACAAGATTTTATTAAACTGTCTATTATATAAGGATTTTTCCTGTATTTAAGGACATTGGGATGGTATGGGAATGACAATTTATCAGTGTTTGCCAGATGAATGGCATTCTCATGCATAAAGAAGTGCTGCAGCTGCTGCGGCTCCCAGTATTCTTTGAGACCAGAATATACAGAAATGTTGGGGTGTTCCCACACTTATTTTTTTTAGGACTTGACCCCTGCTTAAACCTAACCCTAATGTCTAACCTTAAACCTAACCCTTAAACCTCACCCTAATGTCTAACCTTAAACCTAACCCTTAAACCTCACCCTAATGTCTAACCTTATACCTAACCCTAATGTCTAACCTTAAACCTAACCCTTAAACCTCAGCCTAATGTCTAACCTTATACCTAACCCTAATGTCTAACCTTAAACCTAACCCTTAAACCTCACCCTAATGTCTAACCTTAAACCTAACCCTAATGTCTAACCTTAAACCTAACCCTAATGTCTAACCTTAAACCTAACCCTTAAACCTCACCCTAATGTCTAACCTTAAACCTAACCCTAATGTCTAACCTTAAACCTAACCCTTAAACCTCACCCTAATGTCTAACCTTAAACCTAACCCTAATGTCTAACCTTAAACCTAACCCTTAAACCTCACCTAATGTCTAACCTTATACCTAACCCTAATGTCTAACCTTAAACCTAACCCTTAAACCTCAGCCTAATGTCTAACCTTATACCTAACCCTAATGTCTAACCTTAAACCTAACCCTAATGTCTAACCTTAAACCTAACCCTTAAACCTCACCCTAATGTCTAACCTTATACCTAACCCTAATGTCTAACCTTAAACCTAACCCTTAAACCTCAGCCTAATGTCTAACCTTATACCTAACCCTAATGTCTAACCTTAAACCTAACCCTTAAACCTCACCCTAATGTCTAACCTTAAACCTAACCCTAATGTCTAACCTTAAACCTAACCCTAATGTCTAACCTTAAACCTAACCCTTAAACCTCACCCTAATGTCTAACCTTAAACCTAACCCTAATGTCTAACCTTAAACCTAACCCTTAAACCTCACCCTAATGTCTAACCTTAAACCTAACCCTAATGTCTAACCTTAAACCTAACCCTTAAACCTCACCCTAATGTCTAACCTTATACCTAACCCTAATGTCTAACCTTAAACCTAACCCTTAAACCTCAGCCTAATGTCTAACCTTATACCTAACCCTAATGTCTAACCTTAAACCTAACCCTAATGTCTAACCTTAAACCTAACCCTTAAACCTCACCCTAATGTCTAACCTTATACCTAACCCTAATGTCTAACCTTAAACCTAACCCTTAAACCTCAGCCTAATGTCTAACCTTATACCTAACCCTAATGTCTAACCTTAAACCTAACCCTTAAACCTCACCCTAATGTCTAACCTTAAACCTAACCCTAATGTCTAACCTTAAACCTAACCCTAATGTCTAACCTTAAACCTCACCCTTAAACCTCAGCCTAATGTCTAACCTTATACCTAACCCTAATGTCTAACCTTAAACCTAACCCTTAAACCTCACCCTAATGTCTAACCTTAAACCTAACCCTAATGTCTAACCTTAAACCTAACCCTTAAACCTCACCCTAATGTCTAACCTTAAACCTAACCCTAATGTCTAACCTTAAACCTAACCCTTAAACCTCACCCTAATGTCTAACCTTAAACCTAACCCTAATGTCTAACCTTAAACCTAACCCTTAAACCTCACCCTAATGTCTAACCTTATACCTAACCCTAATGTCTAACCTTAAACCTAACCCTTAAACCTCAGCCTAATGTCTAACCTTATACCTAACCCTAATGTCTAACCTTAAACCTAACCCTAATGTCTAACCTTAAACCTCACCCTAATGTCTAACCTTATACCTAACCCTAATGTCTAACCTTAAACCTAACCCTTAAACCTCAGCCTAATGTCTAACCTTATACCTAACCCTAATGTCTAACCTTAACCTAACCCTTAAACCTCACCCTAATGTCTAACCTTAAACCTAACCCTAATGTCTAACCTTAAACCTCACCCTAATGTCTAACCTAAACCTAACCCTTAAACCTAACCCTAATGTCTAACCTTAAACCTCACCCTAATGTCTAACCTTAAACCTAACCCTTAAACCTAACCCTAATGTCTAACCTTAAACCTAACCCTAAACATAAATTCTAACCTTAACTCAGTGTTTTTTTCAGCCGGTACTCTGTACCGGCACTTTTTAAAAAAATATGTTGCGGGAACACAGGTTGTGGGCAGCCGGGGCTGCTAGCGGAACGCCTCCTCAGTCCTCTGAAGGCTGTGACGCGACCTACGCTGAGATCGTCGCGAGAGCGTGTCCCCGTCTGAGGGCTGAGGAGGCAGTCGCGTGCAGAAGCACTCCTGAGCTGCTCGGAGGAACACGCGGTCCTGAGGCTAGGCAAGTATAATTTTGGGGGTCTCTGCCTGGCTATAATTAATTCTGGGGGTCCCTGCATGGCCATAATTAATTCTGAGGGTCCCTGCCTGGCTAGAATTCATTTTGGGGGACCCTGCCTGGCTAGAATTCATTCTGGGGGACCCTGCCTGGCTAGAATTCATTCTGAGGGACCCTGCCTGGCTAGAATTCATTCTGGGGGACCCTGCCTGGCTAGAATTCATTCTGAGGGACCCTGCCTGGCTAGAATTCATTCTGGGGGACCCTGCCTGGCTAGAATTCATTCTGAGGGACCCTGCCTGGCTAGAATTCATTCTGGGGGACCCTGCCTGGCTAGAATTCATTCTGGGGGACCCTGCCTGGCTAGAATTCATTCTGAGGGACCCTGCCTGGCTAGAATTCATTCTGGGGGACCCTGCCTGGCTAGAATTCATTCTGGGGGTCCCTGCCTGGCTAGAATTCATTCTGGGGGTCCCTGCCTGGCTAGAATTCATTCTGAGGGCATGTGCCTGGTTTTAATCAATTCTGGGGGTCTGTGCCTGGTTATACATGATTCTCGGGGGGTATATGTATATAAATATATATCACAGTGTGTAAATGCATGTATTTGACTTTAAACAGGCTGCTGTGTGTAAAAGTCTGCATCTGTGTTCTTGTCGCAGTCCGGCGTTGCCCCCTTGCCCTGTATCCAAAAGGCTGGTATTGCTCCTGGAATCGCCACATTATCTGCTGCCTGCACTTCACAAAGTAAGAATGACTTGGAAAATGGCCTCTGTCCTTAGAGGGTTAATAAAAGAGTATTTATTAGAACTCGAAAAATAGTCATAATAATCAGTTTTTCGCTGGGCGTGAGAGCACCCCCACCTATTTTTCCAGAAAAAAAGCACTGCCTTAACCTAACCCTAATGTCTAAACCTAAGCCTAATGTCTAACCTTAAACCTGACCCTAACCGTCTAACCTTAACTTAAAGTCTAACCTTAAACCTGACCCTAATGTCTAACCTTAAACCTGACCCTAACCGTCTAACCTTAACCTAAAGTCTAACCTTAAACCTGACCCTAAACGTCTAACCTTAACCTAACCCTAAACGTCTAACCTTAACCTAACCCTAATGTCTAACCTTAAACCTGACCCTAATGTCTAACCTTAAACCTGACCCTAAACGTCTAACCTTAACCTAACCGTCTAACCTTAACCTAACCCTAATGTCTAACCTTAAACCTGACCCTAAACATCTAACCTTAACCTAACCCTAAACGTCTAACCTTAACCTAACCCTAATGTCTAACCTTAAACCTGACCCTAATGTCTAACCTTAAACCTGACCCTAAACGTCTAACCTTAACCTAACCGTCTAACCTTAACCTAACCCTAATGTCTAACCTTAAACCTGACCCTAAACGTCTAACCTTAACCTAACCCTAATGACTAACCTTAAACCTGATCCTAAACGTCTAACCTTAAACCTAACCTTAATGTCCAACCTTAAACCTGACCCTAAACATAAATTCTAACCTTAACCTAACCCTAATGTCTAACCTTAAACCAAACCCTAAGCCCCCTGATTAACCCTAAGCCTAATTTCATACTTAAAAACGCGTCTTTTTTTAAGGAATCTTTTTTTGATGCGTCTTTTTTCACGCGTCATTTCTATAGTTCACTGATCACCAGCAATAACAGAGATAGGAATGGTTCGATGTGACGGACGCAAGTATTTTTTTTTTATACATACGCCCCACGCTTTTACATGGCTAAAGTAGAACGTGCGTTTTAGGGAATATCGCTGGATTTGGGGCCAAAGGCAAGGTTGTACTCAGATAACGTAGATGATGTCAAGGTCTATCGTGGCCATCTACAGTATGTCAATAAAATGTCATTTAGAACAAAGGATCTTATTTACAGCGAGCAATGTCTAACAGCATTTATTAACATTACATGGTTTTAACCCCTTCACTGCCAAGATCTGCAAAGCACCTCCTGGTGCCCCAACATCAAGTATAGTCGATGTGATGTTCCACAGGAGAAATGCAAAGGAATTTTGTGAATTGAAAATGAAATCGGTTTTCATTCTGGCTCCAGAACATGCCCCTAAAGCTTTAATTAGTGTGGGCATGATGCCTGAGGAGCTAACGCTTTGTAAAAACAGCTGGGAATGTGTCTGAAAGACATTTCCCCAACTTATCCTGCACGGAGACCAGAACTGCAGTAACTCCTTCTGGCCAGCAGGTGGCGACATCTTATTACAGTCCAGCAGATGGCGATATCTCCCTGTCAAATAGAATACAGTAAGGAACACATGGAAATGTAACAGATATCTGTACCTCTGTTAATGCCGCTTCCTTGCCAGACCCCCCCCCCCGTTCTCTCCCCAGCAGGCTTTTCATGCCTCTCTCCAGTCCTTAGACAAAGCTTAAGGACAGGTACACATAAAGAGCCTTGCTGGCATCCCCCAGAAATAAGACGACGCTGTAGATCTGGGACTTTTGAACAGCAACATATTCCTGAGAGGAGATGCTGGAAAAGGCCAAGATAAGCCACCCAGTAATCCCATCAGCAGATAGCAACAGACACACATCGACAACACCAGCATTCCTACATAACACATAATACACAAACAATCTGCACCCTTACAGGCACAGGGTGATTTCATAACATAAGAGAGGGCAGGGAAATAATGCAGACAGTAAGGCCAGCACCTCCCAAATACAGCTCTATGCCCATGTACCCCAAGTTCAAAGTGACGCACGTCACCGGAAATATTCCCAAATATTTCTAACACAATAATTTCGTTAAAACCGATTTTACAGAAAACCACTGGTTCCTGAGAGTGTTGTTGTGTAAAATGCCTTGGTAGTGAAGTGGTTAACCCTGTATGAAATTGGAGTTCTCGGAGTTTAAAATGATAAATAGATATTAATTCATACAGGACACAACGTGCGTTTCAGATTTACTATATAAGATCACTCATTCTCTCCCCTATCCCATTGATTGCATTTTCTTTCGGACACGGGGGGGGGGGGGGGAGAGAGAGGGGGGTTCTGGTCGAAGCTTCTAGTTCATATAGGAAAAAACTCTAAAAAAAAAAACAGACTCATTAAGTGTCCAAACCCAAAGAAATCAATTGTTACGGAGAATCCCCTCTGCTAATACTCCTTCCTTGCTTGTTCAGCGAAGTCTTCCTGCCAGGACTTAATGAAAGGAAGCACAAGCAGAACAAAATGTACCAGTGGGTATAATATATATATATATATATATATATATATATTATACAAAACAAAAAAAAAAGAGCACTCCATATAAACGACCACATTCTTCCATCATTCCATAAAAAGAAAATCTGCATTTTTTAAAGAATATATATATACACACACACACCCTATCACATCTCAGATCTGCACGTGACATGATGACGGTGTGGTTACACCTTTCAATAAGAATTCTAAGACTGAGCCAACGTGACCCGGAGCAGCAGAAAATCACAGTTAATATGGGATTTTTTTTATTATACTGTATTAAACTGAATTTGAAATAATGAGAAACAAAAAAAAAAAAAAAATACAAGTATTCTCACTTTACTTATTGCGTTTTCCTCCCCGTTTATCCACAGCACAGGAAGCGGCTGAACACTCTCAGCCAATCTGTGTTTTCCCACGCTCAGAGAAATGTAATATGGAATGGGTTAACACGCGAGGAATCGTCTGGATCATCTGTTCACATACAGAGCACTGCCTCTTCCCAGGAAAGGTACGTATTAGGTTAATGTCAGACGAGTGCACTCTGCGTGCGCGCATAACGGACGGACGTACTGACGGAAGATACTGTAGACGCCACACGTTCCGGTTTTTTGACGGATGTAGAAAAAAAAAAAGGGAAATATAGGAAATAAAACGGATTAAAATTAAGTGACAGGTACAGTCAGTCAGACCAAAAAAACCTCTGAGCGTCAACGTGAAGGACGCCGCAAATGCTCTGCGTCTGACGTCGCCTCATCACGCACACAGGCCGCTACTTGGACGCGGCGCACTCTGGGCGTCCGTCGTAGCGCTTTTACATTGAGGCCTAAATGGCATCCGTTGCCACCTGCGTGGTGCGTGCACACTTCAGTGCGCATGTACTTCGTGTGTTGGTCTCTATTGATCACAAATCAATGCTACGACGGACGTTAAACTGTGCGGCGACACGGACGTGATGACTGCGTTCGTCTGACACCGGCCTTAACCGACGTGCTACGGGGAAACGTGAGAAGATGTATTTTATAGGAAAACCTGCCGTGTGCGAAGCCCATAGGATTCAATGGAAAAAATATATTACCATTTTTATTTTTTATTTATTCAAGCGTTTATTTTTTTAATCCGCAGCAAAAAGACTTTTTACAATTTATTATTATTATTATTATTATTATTATTATTAGGTATTGTTCTGGATTCTTCAGGCGAAATGTGGGGTTCCGATTTATTTTTTTTCAATTTCACTGTATATACAATTTCGGGTTTATTCACTAAGCTGTCAATTCTCCAAATACAGGCGAACTGACAGCAAAATACGGTCCAATTCACTGCCCCAAATTATCCCATAGAGAACTAGCGATTTGTCTATTCGCAGAATGACAAATTACACCGGAATGAGCAGATTCGAAGGGATCAATTTGACAGGTTTAATCAGGTTTCAATGTAATAAATGGAATATCTTTATTTAAATTATTTTTTTAAAGACCATTTATTATTTAATTTAAAAACTATTTTAAAAAAAGACCTTTTGTATTTTTTTTAATTATTATGGACAATGTTTTTGTGTTATTTTTTAAGAGAAACAGGCCTTTGTTATTTTTTTTTAAAGGACCTTTTTTTATTACGCCGACGCATTTTAAATAATTTTTATTTATTAGTTTAGGAGACTTTTTTTCCGCGATTTAACGTCGTAATTCAGCAGATTTCGTCAACGTCAATAACGGCTTCTGCGACTCCGATTTCGGCAAAGTACAGTGAACATTCGCTAAATCGTGATTTCCCTCGAATTTTTGGCAAAATGAAATCGCCGACGTGCGCCAAAATACAAAGCACCAGAAATGCGCTTTGTGAATAGACCCTATAGTTTTCTCACTGGTAGATACAGACGGACAGACGCGGACTGATTGAATCAGAGAGAGGGTTTCCCCTTGTGTCGCCTTTGTAACAAATTAACGTTACACCACCAGGGGGCGCCACAAAATAAACGAGCAAAGCATCATGTGATCCTGTACAGGCGCCGAGGGGAGTGACAGCAAATCTGGCGGCCTAGATCTGCTCTGTAAGGGGACTGGTCACTCACTGGAGGGGCATTAAGGGGTTACTCCCTAACCTCTGCCCTTAAAGCGAAAGAAATGTGGCTTAATTACGGCAAAATACAGTGGAGCAAGTATGGGGAAACTACTGTGAATTCACCATTTAAGGAGCTGCCACCATACTTGTCACCGTGGTTTCTTCCGATATTGGCCATCGTAGTTCTCCATGGCGTTTCCGCCGCAGTTATCTAGCATAGATTTCAGGGCAGTTGCCGTCGTGTTTCAGTAAAAGTTGCTGGTTGTTGTTATCTACCATTGCTTGTATGGGCGGTCGATGGAGATCACCGTTTCAAAATCGCCGAGATATATCCCACCGGAGTTATAAACCACGGCAGAACCGTGCTGCATGGAGAATAGCCGCAGGTATAACGGAAGGATAACGGTGGCGCTGATTGAGGCAATAAAATGAGTCTGATAAATGACACATGGGAACCCGGCTGACACAGCGAGTGAATCGGATAATCCGCGCAATCGGATGTCCTCGGCACATACCGTCGTGCGCGGCAGGACCATTAGGCCTTGTGATTTGGATTTGCGTGACATGAAAGGGGATGGAAGTCCCGGCTTTCTGCCTCCGTTACATACATAGTAACATCCGACACAATGGAAACATGATGATGAGCCCTGGGCGGACAAGGCAGCGCTTGCGTATTCCCAGGGATGCTCGGCGGCGCGGTATGGAGGCCATATGTTTGGTCTCAGGAGGAGGATGCTGGCTGCGCTATTCTTACCCAGGCTTCCTGTCTGCCAACACAAGGGAGGAGCGCTGGCGTCAGCGCCGCCGCGTGGAAACACACGCTCTGCTTTATGAGGGATGCGGGTGACGAGGATGTGAAGCTGGCACATTTGTAGGAAGAAGGCAGGGAAGTAGTAAATTCCCAGATCCTTCATTATTCTCAGTCGAGGCTTGGCCGCAGTTATTTCAGGAATACTCTTCCCTGAATTGTACGTTTCTCCCCTGAGATAGCGGAGCAAAAAGTACTGAAGGTGAGAAACGGACGCAGATCCCCCGACACGCACGACGCAGAGCTTACAAGCATGTGTTGCCCATAGAACAATGGCGGCCTATAGGATGCAATAGATCTGTGAACACACACTCAAAGCAAAGTGTGATAAAACATATAAAGTGCTCGAGTGCGTTAAGTATAAACAATGCAAAACAATACTTACTATTTATATGGAATCCGTGTAAAAATGTCATAGTGCGGCATTATTGTATGTATCCATATTTAAAGAGCAAATACAAAGTATCCTTAAGAATTTCCACTCACATATTCTAGAACCTAAAACACCGGCTCTTTCTACTCTGCGCCTTGTGTCAACTATCCGGTGACGCCGCCTTCTCTGTGGTGCGGTTTCCTCTGATCCTCCAAATAAGGCTAATGACAGACGAACGCAGTCTGAGCGCACTCTGCATGTGTGCATAACGGACGGACGTACTGACGGAAGATACTGTAGACGCCACACAGTCTGGTTTTTTTTACAGATGTAGAAGAAAAAAAAGAACTATGGGAAACAAAATTAATTAAAATTAAAATACCGGTACAGTCAGCCAGACCAAAAAAACCTCTGAGCGTCAACGTGATGGACGTCGCAAATGCGCTGCGTCCGACGTAGCGTCATCACACACACAGGCCTCTACGTGGACGCGGAGCACTCTGGCCGTCCATCATAGCACTTTTACGTCGACGCCTAAATGGCGCCCGTCGCCACCAGCGTGGCGCGTGCACACCACGGGGCGCACGTACTTCGTGTGTTGGTCTCAATTGATCACAAATCAATGCTATGACGGATGTTAAACTGTGTGGCGACACGGACGTGATGACTGCGTTCGTCTGACGCTAGCCTATAAAGTGACGGGTAGAACTCATAGGCAGGTATAGCCCTGTTCAGAGAATCAATCATATAAATAGGGGGATTAAGGCCGGGTGCACCTAGTGTGCCCGTGCACACGCACTTACCGGTGCCCGTCGCAGCCACGTGAAGCTGCGACGGGGCCAGTCACATGATTGTGCGCACGTAGCATGCGTTCGCCTAGAGATCCTCCCCGTCAATGCACTAGGATGCGCGTCGATGGGGCTGCGAAGCGTGATCCTCCATAGCTTGATCGCGCTTTGCAGCGCTGAGGGGGGGCTGGCGGGCGTCGAGTGGAAGGAACGTCCAATTTCACGGACGTTCCTTCCACTCTGAAGTGCGCTCGTGTGCACCCGGCCTAAGGACACTATAGTCTATTCATTACACCCCTTTTTTCTCATTTTCGGTCTTGTGTTCTCTTCTACATCTTTATTGGCATTTTATTGCACCAGTGAGTTTTATCTAGGTGTAGCTTCACTTTTGAGCCATTTGTTGTTTTTATCCTACTTTACAGTCAACCGTTCAGGTCTCGTCAGGTTTTATCTCAATGAATCAGTAGAAAAAAAATCATTGCGAGTATTTATAAACGTCTTAAGAGTAGAATGGATTAAGAAATGATTTTTCAAAAAAACTGTTTTTTTGGAAAATCACTTGGTAGTGACGGGGTTAATAACTGAATATTTAAGTATCTGCTATTTTATGGATTAAACTCTTCAGGACTCTCTAACATTTTCTCCAGGCTACGGGCCATATTACGATGTTGGTGCTAACTTAACCAGAGCTGTTGTAAACTTCCCAGAGTCATTATAGTCTATGGAGGTTTTACGTTAACAACAACTCTGGTTAAGTTAGCACCAATTATGTAATACGGCCCTATATCTATTGAATACGGAGATGTAGGGCTCGATTACACGGTCTGTGCAATTGCGCTCGAGCAGCACAATTTTTTTTGCGCGCATCGTCCAGCTTTATCGCGTAAAAATTAACGGTGGTATTACAATCCGAACGCATTTTCTCATCCGTCAAAAATAACGCTCGGAAAAACCATGTGCAAAACAAAGAGTAATACGCGCGCAGTAACGTAGCGCACGTAAATCAGTGCGCGGACTGTTTTTATCGCGGGATTCAGCCAATCAGAATTAAGAACCTTAATTGACATCAATTTACCTTAATTGACTAACGTTTTTGCGCCTGTCAAAGTAAATCTGAGTATATATGCTGCAGCAATAAAAAAAAACACGCACAAATTCACCATTTTTTGGTTTGGGTATGTGTAGAATGTGTAACTATACTGTGCTGTATTTTTTTTTCGTGCTGGTGTTTTTCGTTTCGGCCAGAACGTTCAGATTTGCCGTTACCGCCAGCTTTTCAAAGACGTTAAAATTATGCGCGCAAACGTCGTTCGTAAAAAGATGCGCATCAATTGAAATACCATCCGCGTACCGGCGCACAAACGAATTTGCGCTCACAATGTTAAGTATAGGACGCGCACAGTTCATCACGCTCGCGCAGGTCCATCCGCGTTAAACGATAACGCGCATTGTTTGCGCGAACGTTGAAATACGACGTTCTGAGCAAATGCTTTTGCACGCGCGCAAATGCGCATTTGCACGCGCGCAAAACAAATGCGCGAGGAATGTAATAGGGCCCGTAGTGTATGCAGCCGCCCCGCAAACGCACCTCTAGAAACTTACTAAATTGTATAACTCATTCTGCCGCTTTGTGCTACAATGTAACTACATGACCCACCATTGTGACATGTTAAAAGAACTAAACTGGCCATCGCTGGAATCTAGACGCACCCTTCACCTTTCCAACCAGGGGCCACATTACATAGTTGTTGCTAACTTAACCAGAGCTGGTGTAAACTTCCCAGAGCCATTATAGCCTATGGAGGTTTTCAGTTTACAACAGCTCTGGTTAAGTTAGCAACAACTATGTAACACGGCCCCTGGTGTTTAAGAGCTTTTCTGGGAAGCTGCCACCCTACCTGAATAGACTGCTTCCCGTAGCAGTTCCCTCATCCTATATATACAGTATATATTACACATGTTAAATAAGAAGACTTTAACATATGCCAATCAGTCTGCTGTCACCCAGAAAGTTATTTGCGCACCAGGGACAGTGGGTTTATCCCCCCCCTCCCCGAATGGAAAAATGGCCAAATAATGGCAGCGAACGTGGCAGATATCGGTGATCCAGCTCATTAAAACGAGCCCATAATCAGCAGAATGTGTCATTTCCATCTCTACCTCTGGAGCTGTAGACGCAGCGTCACTGTACACTGGCATCAGAAATGAGCTGGTTAGTGCTGCAGAATGTGTTCTTGTGAAAAATGTCAATAAACGCCAAAAAAAAGCAGATTTCATGGTGTGTGGATTCAGATCCAGATTCCCTGAAGTGCAAACACTGTTAATTGAGGAAAGCGTCTTCCGTGAATCTCTGGATTTGCTTCGCTGCTAGTCATCACGCGCATGATTTTCGGTTTATTAGCAGGTGGCGCCCCCTGCTGCTCATATGGAAGATACCAGAACTGTTAAAGGACTGCAAGCGCTGTGACCGGCGCGGCGTGTTGTAATGATACGCTGCCTGGAAGCTTGGGGTGAGCAGCTGGGGCACTTGGTCATTAGCAAGTGGGACCAGACGCTCACAGCCGCCCCACGGCGTAGGATGGGATTACGAGGACATTCTGCGGCTTCATTACGGGTACTGAATAAATAAAAAGGAAGAGTCTACACGGCCTTACAGCCTCACCGTGACAAGTCAGCCACGAACAGGGCGTTTCAAAAGGCAGAAAATAAACAGAAAAAAAAAATACTTCACTCATGATGCTTCAAGACCCTACTATTGGTAAAGCATTATGGGAGTTGTAGTTAAGAGAGAGTGGGGTTCTACCTTTTTGGCCTTCACCGTGTTATGGGCAATTGCCCGCTGTGCACAATACACACATACACAGAACTAAGGTTGCCGGAGCAGCCATGATTTTGGAGTAAGGTTACCGCATCCACCATGTCTTCCGCAGTATATAAAGGGTGAGCCAGTCAAACCTGCATTTTTGAAAAGGGCGGGAGAGCCGTGAAAGTGGGCGGAGCGAGTTAGCAAGGTTACCATTGTGTCCCCCACAACTAAGCATTTCAGTCGTCATGGAGCAGTGGTCTAAACAACAACGTTCATTCGCTGTGAAAGCGTTTTACCAAAGTGGTAGTTATGCAGCCGCTCAGCGTCGTTTCCGGAAGAATTTTCAAATTAATCGAAATAAACCAGTGCCGTCTGTTAATTCAATCAAATTGTGGGTGACAAACTTTGAAGCAATTGGTGGAACGAGAAGCAGAAGGGGTGGCGGTGCAAGATCAGTGCGAACTCCCGCGAATATTGACCGCGTGAGAGTTGCTGTGGAAAGAAGCCCTCGGAGATCGGCGCGTCGACAGAGTGCTGCGCTTGACATGGCAAACACGAGCGTCCGAAGAATCTTGAGCTTAGATTTACACCATCACCCATACAAAATTCAGCTTGTTCAGGCTATGAATGAAAACGATTTTGCAGCTCGACGGCGTTTTTGTCAAACGTTGTTGGACATGTTTGATGAAAACGAGGACCTTGTTCACAACCTGTGGATGAGCGATGAGACACATTTCCATCTCTCCGGTTTTGTGAATAAACAAAATTTCCGATATTGGAGTGATGAAAACCCTCAACAACTCCATCAAACACCACTCCATTCAAGCAAGGTAACAGTTTGGTGCGCAATGTCCTCATTGGGAATCATAGGCCCGGATTGTTTTGAAAATTACAGGGAGCAATGTTCTCAATGTTTTTCCAAATCGGGTGATATCCCGAAATGGAGCAATTTCTCCGTGATGCGATGGGCTGTTTCAGA
This sequence comes from Leptobrachium leishanense, assembly GCA_009667805.1. Lineage (NCBI taxonomy): Eukaryota > Metazoa > Chordata > Amphibia > Anura > Megophryidae > Leptobrachium > Leptobrachium leishanense. Next base: position 331,372,784 of record CM019067.1, read on the forward strand.
AATCGCCTACAAGAATGTCTCAATCGGGAAGGACACCATCTTACTGGAGTTATTTTTAAACAGTGAATGTTGTTTCTTAAATGCTTTTTAATGTACATTAAGATAGTAACAATAACATTTTGAAATATCCATCCGTTTATTTTTTACAGTCATTTCAAAAATGCAGGTTTGACTGGCTCACCCTGTATAACGTATGTGCTGCAGGTAAGACCTCAAAGTGGAATCGCAGGTGACCTGCTATGATTATATAAGACCAAAAAAGCAGACAGGGACCCCCCCGGCACTCCAGAAGCAAGGACATGTTTTATTTATAACAGCAGCGTCTCGGCTGAACACCCGGCCTTTGTCACGCTGGAGAAAGGCTTAAATGTTGCTCTTATAAATAAAACACGTCCTTGCGTTTGGAGTGTCAGGTCCCTGCCTGCTTTTATTGTTCACATAGTGGTGGCTTCCCTGTACCCTTAGGCACCCAATTCCCATGGACGCTCTGTAGTACCATTGATTTGTACCGGAGCGCTGTCATCTCCTTACTGCTTATGATTATATATAGTGGCTTTCCACAGCAGCATATGAATTATGCATACTGCAGGGCAGCATCTTCCCTGTGCTCCCTCACGACATGAAATAATAGAATATGTCCAGGAAAACATGACCGATCTGACAAGCCTGTTTTGGAGACACATACATTCTAAGCAGTGATGCACCGATACCGATACTAGTACTTGACTTGTGTTTTGACCCTGCATATTGGCGCTAATTCCATCTTTTGTATTTGTATACAGTGAGGTCTGTGTGGGTATACATGTATCCGAGGTCTGTGTGGGTATACATGTATCTGAGGTCTGTGTGGGTACACATGTATCCGAGGTCTGTGTGGGTATACATGTATCTGAGGTCTGTGTGGGTACACATGTATCCGAGGTCTGTGTGGGTATACAGTGAGGTCTGTGTGGAGTATACATCTATCTGAGGTCTGTGTGGCGTATACATATCTATCTGAGGTCTGTGTGGGTATACAGTGAGGTCTGTGTGGAGTATACATCTATCTGAGGTCTGTGTGGAGTATACATCTACCTGAGGTCTGTGTGGAGTATACATCTATCTGCGGTCTGTGTGGAGTATACATCTATATCTATCTGAGGTCTGTGTGGAGTATACATCTATCTGCGGTCTGTGTGGAGTATACATCTATCTGCGGTCTGTGTCTGAGTATACATCTATGGGAATTTAAATCAGCTTTTTGCCACGTTCTGTGCAATTATTGCCTTTTACTGAGTAGACGAGAGGGAGAGCAGGAAAACCAGATAGGTTGTACAAAAGAATGGTAAGACTGCACCAGTAACCGCTCAACCAGGTCATGTGAGCCCAATAACACCCGCCGAGCAGCAGAGCCCACTAACGCCCGCCGAGCAGCAGAGCTCACTAACGCCCGCCGAGCAGCAGAGCTCACTAACACCCGCCGAGCAGCAGAGCCCACTAACGCCCGCCGACCAGCAGAGCTCACTAACGCCCGCCAAGCAGCAGAGCCCACAAACGCCCGCAGAGCAGCAGAGCCCACTAACGCCCGCCGAGCAGCAGAGCTCACTAACGCCCGCCGAGCAGCAGAGCCCACTAACGCCCGCCGAGCAGCAGAGCTCACTAACGCCCGCCAAGCAGCAGAGCCCACAAACGCCCGCAGAGCAGCAGAGCCCACTAACGCCCGCCAAGCAGCAGAGCCCAATAATGCCCGCCGAGCACCAGAACCCACTAATGCCCACTGAGCAGCAGAGCCCACTAATGCCCGCTGAGCAGCAGAGCCCACTAACGCCCGCCGAGCAGCAGAGCCCACTAATGCCAGTCAGGCAGCAGAGCCCAATAATGCCCGCCGAGCAGCAGAGCCCACTAACACCCGCCGAGCACCAGAACCCACTAACGCCCGCTGAGCAGCAGAGCCCGCTAACGCCTGCCGAGCACCAGAACCCACTAACGCCCGCTGAGCAGCAGAGCCCTAGGTTTGTTTAATCTGAAACAGTGCTTCCCAACCCTGGTCCTCAGGTCCCCTAAACAGGCCAGGTTTGCAGGATATATGAAGCGCAGCACAGGTGATATGATTTGCTGCTCAGTGATTGCAGGATTCAGTCTGCATTTCCCCAAAGGTGATCCTTAAAACCTGTCCTGTTAGGGGGACCTGAGGACCGGAGCTGGGAACCTCTGATCTGAAACGACACCACCTAATGGTCAAACTTTTTAACGATGACTAGAAAAGGTCACCAAGGTTAAAAAGTGGCCGGTTTAACGCCGGACATGTAAAGCAGTCGAGAATAGCTCCACAAACAAAAACCGTAATGTGAACCTATTCAACTATTTTATTTGCTTAATGTAGAAAAAGATATACTTTTTAATTTACCTACTTTTCCCAGTGGTTAAAAAGGTCTCGATGTGGCAGAGTGTGCCGACACCACTGGGGCCCTGCAAACTGGATATTTAAATCCCGGCTGCCTGGTGATGCTTCTGTGAAACCCCTCCACTTCGCACAGCAGTATGTGGCAAGCAGGGAGGGGGCTTTCCATGCAGCTTGACCACTTCAATAAAATTAAGTGGTCAGAGTGTGTAGTGTCCCTTTAACAACGGAGAAACCCACCTGCGTGAAGACGAGCCGCCGTCCTTGTGTTTTGAGAAGCCAGGCTGCCTTTCATCTCCAGCAGAGAAATGGGACTTCACTTTACCGCTGCCTCTCTCCGCAGAGCCCGCTCCACACTCAGACTGGACAGAACCGTTCCTCCCCTGTTCCTGCCTAGAAAGCGGATTCCTGGCGCTGATTGACCTGCTCGCGGCATCCACACTTGAAGAAGAGGCCGATGCGAGGAGCACTTTAGCGGAGAACTCCTTTCCCAGCCGCAAAGCCGGGTCCGTAGAGCCAGAGCTGGGCACGACTGATCTGCCAACTGGATCCGTCATCTGGGCATTGCTTTTGGTTTGATTCGAGGAGGTCATTGAAGCAGATCTCACTCGCCCTCTTTTCTTCAAGGACTCCTGAAACAGTGACAGGGCGAGAGCATTGAATTAACAGGACATTATGAGCCAGATCTGAAACCACGGCAAACAGCAACGGCCGTCATAAAGGAGGCGTGAAAAAGGACATTAGAGGGTGTTTGATTCTTCATGTTAAACACTTATGTCATAACATTCTTTGCGCACATTAACGCGAGGGGAAAAACCCTTCGCGCTGAACGTCGTATTACGACGTTCGCGCAAAATATGCACGTTAACGTCTAACGCGAGTGACCCTGCGCGAACGAAAGTTCGTGCGCGAGCGTCATCCCATACTTAACATTGTGAGCGCAAATGCGTTTGTGCGCTGGTACGCGGATGGTATTACAATCTATACGCAGTTTTTAACGCACAACGTTTGCGCACATAATTTTAACGTCTTTTAAAAGCTGGTGGTAACGGCAAATCTGAACGTTCTGACCGAACACAAATACACCAGCCCGAAAAAAAAATACAGCACAGTATAGTTACACATTCTACACATACCCAAACAATAAAATGGAGAGGTTGTGCGTGTTATATATTATTGATGCAGCATATATACTCAGATTGACTTTGACAGGTGCAAAAACTGAATGGGAGACAATTGTGGTTCTTAATTCTGATTGGCTGAACTGCGTGAAAAAAACAGTCCGCACACTGATTTCTGCGTGCAACGTTAATGCGCTCGCGTTTTTGCGTGTCTTTTTACGCGCGATATTTTCGGATGGATGAAAAAATGCGCACGGATTGTAATACCAGCGTTAATTTACGCGCGTTAACGTTTAATGCTGCGCCCAAAAATAATTGTGCTGCGCAAGCTTTTTGTAACAAGGAATGTAATAGAGCCCAAGCTCTTTAATAATTATTATTATTTATTTCCTACTATCTTTATTCTTATTTAAAAGGAGTCGCCTGCACTTTTTTTTAGGTTTGGCAACCAAGCTGAAGGACACACTTAAAGGGTTATTCAGAGAGAATGGCCCCGAAATGTCACCGAAAAGTAAATTTCCCTGTACGGTGACATTTCGTGGCCATTCGGCTATTCAGAGAGCAGGCAGTTCGCCAAATTTTGGCAAACTGCCAGCAAGTACGGTGCCTGTTCGGCGGCAGTGAAATCCCCCATAGAGAAGCAATGGTTAATCTATTCACGTTGAACAGCAGAGAAATGTCAGTGAAATGCCCTGATGTTCAGTGGTTTCATTCGGCAGCTTTAATCAGGAGAATCCCATAGGTTTCAATCCGCCAAGTTGTTAGGCTTGTTTTGTTGATTTCATGCAAACGTGTGGGCGATGTTAGGGCCCTGGACTTCCAGGTCCGTTCCTTTACACCGGAAGGGGTTCCGTTTGATGTTTCTAGGCGTACGAAGACGGCTATCCGTTCGGTGTTCTACCCCACGTTCGCTGGTGACCCTCAACTGTGCCCTGTGCGGTGTCTTCAGGTCTAGGAGACTCGCACAATGTCTCTTCATGATGTCCCGGTTTCTCCTTTGTTTGTGTCCTTCCGGGCTCCGCATGCCCCGGTGCGCTCCTCTACGTTGGCTCGGTGGGCCCGATGGCTGTTGGCCTTGGCTGGCGTTGACGTGTCGCGCTTTGGGGCGCACTCTACGAGGGGGGCCGCGGCCTCTAAGGCGTTTGCTTCGGGTTGCAGACTCGAGGATTTAATGAGGGCGGCGAATTGGTCGCAGGAATCTACCTTTCGCCGTTTTTATTTCCGCCTGCTCACCCATATATGTCTCAGTCTCTGGTGCATTAAACCTGCAAATAGGAGCCTCCGAGTTCCTGTATTGAAATTCCTAAATTTTCCTAATCAGATTTGACGGAAAGTTTAGATTTTAATAAGGACTCGGAGGCGAGTATTTCCCACCGCACCCTCCCGTTCTCATGTTTCATAGTTAACAATGTGTGCTAGTAATAAACTATTAAACTTCTGGTTTACGGTTTTCTTGTGGTTTTTCCTTACGCCGTTGATGGGTGGTGGGGGGACAGGGCTCGGTTGACGGGGGTTTTTCCCTGGTTCCCTTTTTATTCTCACTACTGGGATATTCCATTCTGTTCACATATTTTGGCCGCTTCCCACCGGTGGATGGGTATTCGTTGTGGGGTTCCTAATGGGTTCCCTATTTTAATGCCTGGCTCGTGTTTGCTCTCTCTTCACAGCCTCGTGAATACCGCTGGACCTCACCGGCCGGATGGTTCGACTGGCTCAGCTCCTCGTTTGTCGCCGTTGGCGCATCGTTTGCCACTGTTGGCCGTTTTGATTTCTGAAGCTGGTGCTAAAAGAAGAGGCTTATGCCGCTCCCGCTCGGGACTTAGACTTGGGGGAGGTACTAAGGACTGGGGTTGGGACCTCCCGGCTGGGGGGGGATGCCCCAACGTTTTAGTTTTTCTCTTATGTTCACTGAATTCATCTTTTGCTGCTGTGGGTGCAATAAAAGAAGTTGATGCAAATACTCGTCTCCGAGTCCTTATTAAAATCTAATCTTTCCGTCACATCTGATAGGAAAATTTAGGAATTTTATATGTAAATTCCAGGCATTTTCGTTCAGTAGTTTTTTTGCAAAACAGCGTTTCCAGTTTTGGCACTTATTATTTACCCCGTTCGTCAGCTTGTTGGCTTTTTCCCGCAGCTGGTCTGCGCTGTGATCGTTGGATCGATGGCTTTGTCCGACGTGATTTTTGCGGCAGATTTTTGGCGGGTGTTCAGTGTGCTTGTGGTGGGTTTGCAGCAGGTTTTCCCTGCACTCCGGGGACCCTGCGGTGAATGCTGAGACATTGAGACAGTGACAAGCGGTCATCGCTGTCACGTGACCAAGATCGCCGCTATTGGCTGCCAGGGGACAACCCCCTCAGCCAGCGATCTGCATGCTGGGAAGGGAGGTGGACCGTTTGCTGATCAAGTGCTGCTGGACGCGCTACGTCGTCCTGCGGCGTCAAAGCCCCCCTGCTGCAAGACGGCATAGCATGTCCTGCAGCGTTTGATCGGCAAACGGCACGAGGTTAAAGAATACTCAGTAGATTTCTCCGTCCCGACCCAACAAATGCACTTTACTTTTCAGCTAAGTTCCTGTACGGTTTCTGTCGTGCACTGTATGGGACGCAGGATTTAGCCGGTATGTACAGCGCGGGTAATCGTTAGAATGTCCATTTAATTACTGGAAACATATCCTTCACACATGTCATTGCAGGGGTTAAAACGCTGCCAAGAAGGATTCACGTCAGAGTGACACGAATTTGATCTGACGGTCCCTTTAATGATGAGCGTTAAAAATGAAAGAAAAAGCCGGAAGCAGTACCTCCTGAGAGCTGGCAATGGGTCCAGTCATCATTCCTCGCACATTTCTACTTGATTTTGGCCGCGGGGTTTCTGAAGAGGGATTTGTCACCTCCGCAGCCGGCTCGGACATTATGCCCAGGTCCTTGTTGGGTTCTTTAACATGCTGCGCTTCGGATCCGGGGGGGAGGACGCGGCTCGCTTTGATAGATTCAGAGTTCTTGTCAATACGATGCGAGGCCATGCGCGGATTCGTTTTGTAAATGGGCACATTATTTTCTGTCCTGTAAGAAAAGAAACACAAATATAAAAAAAGTCCGCCCCATGTGTCTTGTTTAGTAATATATATGTGCGTTTGTTTCCAGCCGCGTCGACGCTCCTCCAACTTTTGAATGATTGGCCAGTTCAGCTGGAGATTGACTCAATGAACAGACGTCTCCGCCAATGAACCACAGGATCGATTTGTTGAGGTTTTTAGCCGGTATTTGTAACACCAGGCAAACAGCAGGGTCTATCCTAGAATTTCAAGAGGGAGCTTGTCCGCCACCTTGTGGACATTCTTATGTTGACAGCACTGAATTTATTGTGGTACAGTGTTTAGGAAATTCCTTCGTAAATCCAGAGGCGTGTTCAGTTGCTCAGCCGCTGCAAGTGCTAAGTTAGCAACTTGGCACTGAACGCTGTGCTGCAGCTCAGCGCTCAGCACTGCTAACTTAGCACTTGCAGCCAAGTCGCGAGGTGCTGCGGGGTTGGCTGAATGTGACGTGGGAAAGATGGCCGCCTCCACGCAGCAAATAATCCAATAAGGAAATGTTCAGTTTGAGGTTCTGGTGGAGCAAAACAGCAAATCTTTATTGGAACACAGTAACCATTATCACTAAAGATGTAATAAAATGGACAAAAGTGGATTTTGCAGAAACAGCACCTTTCATTAAGCAATCCTCTGCCCTTTCGTTTCCATATTCACAGCCAAAGCGTTCAGTGAGACGGCTGCAGCAAACTGAAATGCTGCACCAAAGCAATTCAGCAGCTGCTGAGGAACTGAACGCGCCTCAGGGATGTCGGGGATACAGGAAGAGGGGAATAAGCGTAAAGGGATACAGGATGAAGGGGGACCAAGTGTAAAGGGATACAGGATGAGGGGACCAAGTGTAAAGGGATACAGGAAGAGGGGAACAAGTGTAAAGGGATACAGGGTGAGGAGAATAAGTGTAAAGGGATACAGGAAGAGGGGAACAAGTGTAAAGGGATACAGGAAGGATGAGGGGAATAAGTGTAAAGGGATACAGGAAGAGGGGAACAAGTGTAAAGGGATACAGGGTGAGGAGAATAAGTGTAAAGGGATACAGGAAGAGGGGAACAAGTGTAAAGGGATACAGGAAGGATGAGGGGAATAAGTGTAAAAGGGATACAGGAAGAGGGGAACAAGTGTAAAGGGATACAGAAAGAGGGGAACAAGTGTAAAGGGATACAGGAAGAGGGGAACAAGTGTAAAGGGATACAGGATGAGGGGAACAAGTGTAAAGGGATACAGGATGAGGGGAACAAGTGTAAAGGGATACAGGATGAGGGGAACAAGTGTAAAGGGATACAGAAAGAGGGGAACAAGTGTAAAGGGGAACAAGTGTAAAGGGATACAGAAAGAGGGGAACAAGTGTAAAGGGATACAGCATGAGGAGAATAAGTGTAAAGGGATACAGGAAGAGGGGAACAAGTGTAAAGGGATACAGGAAGAGGGGAATAAGTGTAAAGGGATACAGGATGGGGGGCGGAGCGAGCAGCCATCCGGAAAAGTCGCATGTGAGCAGAGCTCCGGCGGATCGCGCCACATCACTGAATCCTACGGCATTACACCACCCTGAAACTCGGCGGTTTGACCCCCAATTGTAGCCTGAGACCTCCGGGCACCAATATGGCCCCTCCCAAGCTGCAACGAGCGGCGGAACCGGCGAAATCCGCCAAAAAAGATCGTCCTCGTGGTCCAGAAGATGGCGGCTCCCGGGACCCAGTCTCACCAGCATCTGTGAGAGAGGAGGAGGAGGATGTGCTGCAACTTCCTGAGGATCTACCAGCGACTGGTAAGACTATCCAAGCAATGCTGCAAAGCCTCAGACTTACTTTACAAACGGACTTTAGGGCTATTACCGCTGAGCTACATAACGAAATTAAAGAGCTGGGTGACCGCACGGATAATCTAGAATCTAAAACGGACGAACTTTGCTTAGCGCACAATGAGTTAATTGATGCCTTTCAAGCACTTAAAACGTCTCATGAAGCGCTAACATTAAAGATGGCGGACCAAGAAGACCGTTCTCATCGCAACAACATTAGAGTCCGCGGTATCCCTGAAAACATCAAGAACTCTGACCTCTCCTCATATTTGAATTCGTTATTCCAGACCTTACTCCCCGACCTCCCACTGGCGGAATTACTGATGGATCGACCTCATAGAGTCCCGAAACCGAAATCTTTACCTTCCTCTACACCACGAGATGTGGTTCTACGTATGCATTATTTTACAGTCAAGGAGGCCATCATGAAAGCATACCGGGCCGACCAACTTACAGAGCCGTACTCAGCCATCCTACTGTTTCCTGACCTATCTTCCCTCACGATGTCTCGGAGACGGGACTTCCAACCAGTCACGAAGATTTTACGAAACAGGGAGATACAATACCGCTGGGGCTTCCCAACGAAATTACTGGTCTGGAGGGAAGGCCGCCTGCACGTGTTCTCCTCGGTGGAGGAGGGAATGAGGCAGCTGGTGTCCTGGAGTATACTTGAGGAGTATACTCCACCTCGGGTCCCGTCCACCTCTCCTTCCAAAGTGTCTCCGGAATGGCATAGAGTTAACACCCACAAAGTTTCCTGAATCGCCAGCTCTTGACCTGACGGGAATCTCGTTCCTTTTTGAAGATTCCCAGACACTGTGACCTGCGGATCAAGATATTGGGTTCCATACAGATGACAGCTTCGGTTGACAAAGTGCGTGATGGCCATTGTTCCCGTATATATGGATACCGCAACCAGATGGTTCTTACACTGGGTGATGTGACTCCGGCGAGTCGATATGTGGCGCGACCTCTCTCGCCCCTTCCGTTTGTCGTTTGTTTGATTTTTGGTTTATTCTGTTTTGGCACTTGTTGCTGGCTCTGCACCCCCCTGAAGCCTTCCTCCAAGGTTTGGAGTTGACCCCGCTCAATCTTTTTGGGATGTGAGGATCTATATGTACATAGTTGGCTCCAGGATCCTGACCTGGACTTTTTTTTTGGTTATTTTTTCTTCTCTTTTATTTTTGGTGACCCCTTTTTTTTTTTTTTTAGAGCCTACCGGACCCTTAATATCATCACTCAATTGCAAACTACATGTGATTGGACTTTCCTCTTCGTCGAGACTATGTTATTATTGTTTAGTATAATATGAAAATTTACTCTCGCAATGTGAAAGGTTTGAATATATCCTACAAACGACATGCACTATACGCTGAACTGCGTAGACTAAATCCTGACTTTGTCTGTCTGCAGGAGACACATTTCCGTAGGCTTTCACATCCTAATTTATTCCTCCCCAATTACACCACACAATATCATGCTACCTCTCCCACTAAATCAAAAGGGGTTTCTATCTTGATACATAACAGGGTGACGCTCGAACTACATAACATTGTTAGAGATGTTAAAGGAAGATTCCTAATATTGATCTGTACTATCAACCATGTTTTATACACCATCGCAAATATATACTGTCCTAACGCTGGCCAGCGGCCTTTTTTGTAGCATGTCTTAGATAAACTCTCACAATCTCAAATGGGCCAAATAGTTATCTGCGGAGATTTTAATCTTTCCTTTGACATCAGTAAAACCGGTTCCCCTAGACAGCCAAATCGACCCCCCCTTAGTTATTATCTGAATGCCACCTACATGACGCATGGCGCCTGCTCCATCCAAATGAAACCGACTATTCCTACTATTCCATAACTCATCACACATTTTCTAGAATTGATTACGTTTTCGTACACAACTCCACGTTAGCACTAGTGCTTGACTGCGAGATTGGTAAAATGTCATGGTCAGACCACGCTCCCGTGCTGTTGACACTTTGAGATAATTACGCCTCATATGGTAAATCTCCTTGGAGATTGAACGAATCCCTACTGGCTCATCCAGAAGCAGGTCCTGAAATTAGAGAAGCCGTTTTAAATTATTTCAAGGAAAATTCATTACCTGATATCCCTCCAACTGTAAGGATATAGGGTCACCCAGCACGCAGACAAAACCCAGAAAGGCAAGAAAGAACCCTAAACTGAGAAGCTGGTCCTTAGAATGGCCAGGTACTAATCTAAAATACATAGAAGTACAGATCAGGGACAGGAGAGATAACGTAGTAATAACAAGCCAGAGGTCGGTACACGAGATAAACATATGCCAAGGGATAATGCAGAAAACACAGTCAATATACAAGCCAGAGGTCAAACCAGAAAACCAATATGCATAAGCTGTAAACACGCGCTGAGGGCTAGAAATAACCACGTCAGGGCCCAGAGCACAGACTTTGACTGATATTTAAAGGCCTAGATCCCTGACCGGGTGCGGCATTCAAAGTGGCCTGATTCAGAGACTGGCGCCCTCTCTGTTGGGAAGGCCGCACTGCAGGAGCACCAGCAGGCATGACACCAACGACCTTGTGGCATGCCCATAAGGCAGTCATCAGAGGCATCCTTATTAAGTGGGGCTCGAGATTAAAAAAAGCCAATCAAGCCCAGAAATTAGAATTGTTAAAAGATAGACAAAATTAAGAAAAATTGGTCTAGATGAAAATACTTGTTCTTGGATAGAAAACTGGCTAAAAGATAGGGTACAGAGAGTGGTCATAAATGGTACATTTTCAAGATGGACACCAGTGGTAAACGGTGTCCCTCAGGGGTCTGTTAAAGGACCAATACTATTCAATTTATTTATAAATGACCTTGAGATAGGCATTGAAAGTCATGTATCAGTGTTTGCAGATGACACAAAGCTAGGAAAAGTAATACAATGTGAGCAGGATGTTACTTCGCTGCAGAGGGATTTAGATAGATTGGGGGACTGGGCATTTAAATGGCAGATGAAATTTAATCTAGATAAATGCAAAGTTATGCACTTTGGAGTGAAGAACACACAAGTAATTTATACCCTAAATGGTACGGAGTTAGGGAAATCCAAGCAGGAGAAGGATTTGGGAATAATCATAGACTTCAAACTAAGTAACAATGTGCAATGTCAAACAGCAGCCGCCAAGGCCAGCAAAGTATTGGCATGCATTAAAAGGGGAGTTCACTCACGGGATGAAAACATAATTTTGCCTCTGTATAAATCAATGGTCAGGCCGCACCTTGAATATGCCGTGCAATTTTGGGCACCTGTCTTAAAAAAAGATATTATAGCGCTAGAAAAAGTGCAGAGACGGGCAACTAAATTAATAAGGGGATGGAAGGGTTAAGTTATGAGGAAAGACTAACAAGCTTAAACCTGTTTAGTTTAGAGAAACGGCGCCTTAGAGGGGATCTGATAACCTTATATAAATATATACGGGGCCATTATCAACCATTGTCTGATAACCTATTCATTAACAGGACTATACACAGGACAAGGGGTCATCCATTTAGACTGGAAAGAGGAAATTTAGCTTAAGCATAGGAAAGGTTATTTTCCGGTGAGAACAATAAAGCTGTGGAATTCTCTGCTTGTTGAGGTGGTTGGGTCAGAGTCTGTACAGACTTTTAAAAAACGACTGGATGACTTCCTGCAGACACAGAATATTAAGGGTTATAATATTTAATATGTGGGTAAAAGCTTCTTGATCCAAGGAGAAATCTGACGCCATCTGGGGTCAAGAAGGAATTTTTTCCCAGTATGTTGCATATTGGCAAGCATTTCAGACTGGGTTTTTTGCCTTCCTTTGGATCAACAGCAGTAGGTTATGTGAGAGAGGCTGAACCCGATGGACGCATGTCTTTTTTCAGCCTATATAACTATGTAAGTTTCTTCTCAACATAAACTCCACCCTACCCTGCTTCTCGCGGAAAAGCAGCTTCGCTCCCTAATGTCCCAACTTAGTGACATACATAAAAAACAATATGTATGGCAAGCACGTCGCCTTAATGCTAAATTTTAACTATATAGCAACAAGACGGGTAAGCTAATGGCTAACAAACTAAAGGGTCGCTTAACACAAACTAAAATTGCAAAACTTAAAACGGCATCCGCAGAATTTGTGGCACAACCACGTCAAATAGCTAACCGCTTCGTGGAGTACTACGCCCAATTATATAATCTCCACCTAGATGGGGCGACACACCAACCCTCCCTAACGGAAGTGTTCTCCTATCTGACCTCTATTGCTCTACCCCAACTCTCCCCAACCTGCCGGGATACGTTAACTACTCCGATCTCCCATGAGGAATTGATGAAGGTGCTCTCCTCCCTACCCCCTCGTAAATCTCCTGGCCCAGACGGGTTCTCCACTAAATATTATACGACATTTGCAGAATTAACTCACCCCACATATGTTATCACTATTTAACTAACTTTTTGATTCTGGCACGGCTCCCCCTGAACTTCTTAAAGCTTCAATAGTCACCATACCTAAACCTGGCAAAGACCCTACACTTTGTTCTAATTACCGCCCTATCTCCTTATTGAACGTAGACATTAAGATTTATGCCAAAATTTTGCCGAATAGATTAGCACCATTGCTCCCGAAATTGGTGGCAGATGATCAGGTGGGGTTTATTCAGGGGCGACAGGGAACGGACAACACCATTAGGCTTTTGAATATCATAGACGGAGTGGGTCACGAATCGGCACCTTGTCTTCTCCTTTCCTTAGATGCAGAGAAGGCATTTGACAGACTCAACTGGCTCTTTTTGCGCCACATTCTCTTGAAATTTAATTTTCCTCTCCCATTTATAGAGGCAGTTTTCACACTGTACTCCTCTCCGACAGCGCAAGTCTTAAATGCTGGATTCCTATCCGACACTGTCAACATCACGAACAGAACCCGTCAGGGATGTCCGTTGTCCCCGCTTCTATACGCTCTGGCCCTGGAACCGTTAGCTCAGACGATCCGAGCAGACGCACAGATTACAGGCATCCAAATCGGCCCCACGGAGGGGTAAAATCAGCCTTTTTGCGGATGATATCCTTCTTACCCTAACTGACCCCATTCACTCTCTGCCCCAGCTCCACCATTTGCTCACCCAATACGGGGAAGTCTCCTATCATCAAATTAACATAGCAAAAACGCAAGCCCTCAGTACTCACCTCTCAACTACCGATCTTAACTATTTGAAAAGCACCTACAGCTACAACTGGAGAGCAGTTTATTATATCTAGGGATAAAAATCTCCTTCTCGCGCCCCGCCCTCTATCGACTGAACTATGGCGCTATGCTGTCAATGATTAAAGAGTTGTGTTGGAGGTGGGCACGTTTTGAATTTTCCTGGTTGGGGAGGATAGCGGTTATTAAAATGTCTATTCTCCCTAAAATACTATATATATTCAGGGCTTTACCGGTGTCTCCACACCCGGCATTTTTTAAAACTTTACAAACTATTATTAATCAATTCGTTTGGAGGAGGCGGAGGCCACGGGTTAGCTTCCGAGTTCTATCCACTTCGGTTGTACAAGGGGCCTGGGACTTCCAAATGTCTTGCTATACCACAAAGCAGCCCTTATGGCGTTATTGGGCTCGGGTTTGGCGATATCTCCTGTCCCACAATGGACCTTGCCCATCTTCCAGTCGATATCCCCGTTTAGATTAACCGATATAGTCTGGCTCCCGAAACATATTCGCCCCTGACTGCCCGATTTATTGCCCCTGGCTACTCTCCTATTACATACATGGGATGCAATGAGAGGGCGACTATGTCACTATCACCCTTTACATTTAGCGATGCCAATTACAGCTTTGACCCACAAAATTCCCAACTTCAACGCCCGCCATTGGACAGCTCATGGCCTGTCCAGATTGGTAGACTTTTACTCCCCGAGGGGATTCATGCCATATAACACCCTGACTGGACGGTATAATATTACTCGCCCCCTTCCATTTTCCTACCTACAGATTAGAACATTGTTAACAAAATATGATATGACTGGCTCAGAAAGACTGACTTTACCAGCCCTGTCCCCCTTTGAAACATACTGTGCTTCCCCATATACACTCGCTAGATTACTCTCACTCTGTTATAAACTGCTGACCACCTCGACCCCTATACAGAAAGGTAAATTCCAGGTGATGTGGGAGAAAGACTTAAATATCACATTATCCCCTGAACAATGGGCTGAATCCTTTAGGGGAGATAAGGGTAAATTCAAGAGTACGTCTTTGCATGAAGCGAGGAAAAAACGGTTATATCGATGGTATTTAACTCCAGACAAGCTTAGCCATTTCTCGACTTCAGGAAATTCAACTTGTTGGCGTTGTTCTGCAACACATGGCTCCTTCGTACATATGTGGTGGCACTGCCCTCCTCTTCAAATACTCTGGTGGGATATAGTGGTGTTCCTGAATAAATTCTTAGGTACTGCCCTCCACCTGGACCCGAAAATCCTATTACTCCAGATATTCCCGAAAGAGATGTCAACGATTTAGCGTAAATTAGTGGCACACATTCTTACTTCTGCTTATACCCTTATTGCATCTCATTGGCGCTCCCCCTCCCTCCCCACTATGAAGGAGCTTAAAAACAGAGTGGGAGAAGTCAGGTCACTGGATGCCCTCGCTACTTCAGTAGCTGGAATTCCATTCTCGACCCGAGATCACTGGTATATTTGGGACCTATATTCAAGTATTTAATATGTTCCAGGGTTACTCAAAGTGATGTTTTGAATACTAAATTTTGACGCTTCCATGATGACAGCCCGGTAGACTCTTCCCCCCCCCTTTTTTTTTTTTTTTTAGGTTATGTTATTATTTACTCCTCTTTTTCCCCTCCCCCATATTGAAAGTTTCTAGAGCTCTTTTTGAAGCTTTGGTCGCTGAATTGTTCTTTAATATCTACCTGCTATGCCTTACAATGGTTTAACTACTGATGCAACGGTTATGTTTATAGATGTAAATATGCGGAGAATACTCAGCACCATTTTGTACTGTGTTATATTATGTGAAAAAATAAACTTCTTATATGGAAAAAAAGGGATACAGGATGAGGGGAATAAGTGTAAAGGGATACAGGATTAGGGGAATAAGTGTAAAGGGATACAGGATGAGGGGAATAAGTGTAAAGGGATACAGGAAGAGGGGAATAAGTGTAAAGGGATACAGGATGAGGGGAATAAGTGTAAAGGGATACAGGATGAGGGGAATAAGTGTAAAGGGATACAGGATGAGGGGAATAAGTGTAAAGGGATACAGGATTAGGGGAATAAGTGTAAAGGGATACAGGAAGAGGGGAATAAGTGTAAAGGGATACAGGATGAGGGGAATAAGTGTAAAGGGATACAGGATTAGGGGAATAAGTGTAAAGGGATACAGGAAGAGGGGAATAAGTGTAAAGGGATACAGGATGAGGGGAATAAGTGTAAAGGGATACAGGATTAGGGGAATAAGTGTAAAGGGATACAGGATTAGGGGAATAAGTGTAAAGGGATACAGGAAGAGGGGAATAAGTGTAAAGTGATACAGGATGAGGGGAATAAGTGTAAAGGGATACAGGATGAGGGGAATAAGTGTAAAGGGATACAGGATTAGGGGAATAAGTGTAAAGGGATACAGGAAGAGGGGAATAAGTGTAAAGGGATACAGGAAGAGGGGAATAAGTGTAAAGGGATACAGGAAGAGGGGAATACGTGTAAAGGGATACAGGAAGAGGGGAATAAGTGTAAAGGGATACAGGAAGAGGTGAATAAGTGTAAAGGGATACAGGAAGAGGTGAATAAGTGTAAAGGGATACAGGAAGAGGGGAATAAGTGTAAAGGGATACAGGAAGAGGGGAATAAGTGTAAAGGGATACAGGATTAGGGGAATAAGTGTAAAGGGATACAGGAAGGGGAATAAGTGTAAAGGGATACAGGATGAGGGGAATAAGTGTAAAGGGATACAGGATTAGGGGAATAAGTGTAAGGGATACAGGATGAGGGGAATAAGTGTAAAGGGATACAGGATGAGGGGAATAAGTGTAAAGGGATACAGGATTAGGGGAATAAGTGTAAAGGGATACAGGAAGAGGGGAATAAGTGTAAAGGGATACAGGATGAGGGGAATAAGTGTAAAGGGATACAGGATTAGGGGAATAAGTGTAAAGGGATACAGGAAGAGGGGAATAAGTGTAAAGGGATACAGGATGAGGGGAATAAGTGTAAAGGGATACAGGATGAGGGGAATAAGTGTAAAGGATACAGGATTAGGGGAATAAGTGTAAAGGGATACAGGAAGAGGGGAATAAGTGTAAAGGGATACAGGAAGAGGGGAATAAGTGTAAAGGGATACAGGAAGAGGGGAATAAGTGTAAAGGGATACAGGAAGAGGGGAATAAGTGTAAAGGGATACAGGAAGAGGTGAATAAGTGTAAAGGGATACAGGAAAGAGGGAATAAGTGTAAAGGGATACAGGATTAGGGGAATAAGTGTAAAGGGATACAGGAAGAGGGGAATAAGTGTAAAGGGATACAGGATGAGGGGAATAAGTGTAAAGGGATACAGGATGAGGGGAATAAGTGTAAAGGGATACAGGAAGAGGGGAATAAGTGTAAAGGGATACAGGAAGAGGGGAATAAGTGTAAAGGGATACAGGAAGAGGGGAATAAGTGTAAAGGGATACAGGAAGAGGGGAATAAGTGTAAAGGGATACAGGAAGAGGTGAATAAGTGTAACGGGATACAGGAAGAGGTGAATAAGTGTAAAGGGATACAGGAAGAGGGGAATAAGTGTAAAGGGATACAGGAAGAGGGGAATAAGTGTAAAGGGATACAGGAAGAGGTGAATAAGTGTAAAGGGATACAGGAAGAGGTGAATAAGTGTAAAGGGATACAGGAAGAGGGGAATAAGTGTAAAGGGATACAGGAATATCACTTTCAGGCCAAAGTAAATGAATTTGAAAATGTATCAAACTCCACCACTTTCCAGCTCATTTCGATCAGTCTAACTGGCAGCTGCTGTTCCAGTTTAGGCCGGGGGCACACGAGTGCACTCAGAGTGGAAGGAACGTCCGTGAGAGTGGACATTCCTTCCACTCGACGCCCGCCTGCCCCCCCCTCAGCGCTTTGCAGCCCCGTCGACGCGCATCCTTGAGCATCGACGGGGAAGGTTTCTAGAAGCATGGTGCGCGCACAAGCATGTGACCGGCCCCGTCGCAGCATCACATGGCTGCGACAGGCGCCGGTAAGAGCGTGCGCACGGGCACACTAAGTGCGCTCATGTGCACCCGGCCTTAGGAACGGAGACGAGAGAGATTACTTGAGAGAAGTCTTAAGGTATGAATTGGGCTGCACTAGAAATAGAGAGAGGGGGGATAGGAGTCACTGGCTATGGACAGAGGGGGATACTGAGTCACTGGCTATGGACAGAGGGGGATACTGAGCCACTGGCTGTGGACAGAAGGGGATACTGAGCCACTGGCTATGGACAGAAGGGGATACTGAGCCACTGGCTATGGACAGAGGGGGATACTGACCCACTGGCTATGGACAGAGGGGGATACGGAGCCACTGGCTATGGACAGAGGGGGATACTGAGCCACTGGCTATGGACAGAGGGGGATACGGAGCCACTGGCTATGGACAGAGGGGGATACGGAGCCACTGGCTATGGACAGAGGGGGATACGGAGCCACTGGCTATGGACAGAGGGGGATACGGAGCCACTGGCTATGGACAGAGGGGGATACTGAGCCACTAGCTATGGACAGAGGGGGATACTGAGCCACTGGCTATGGACAGAGGGGGATACTGAGCCACTGGCTATGGACAGAGGGGGATACTGAGCCACTGGCTATGGACAGAGGGGGATACGGAGCCACTGGCTATGGACAGAGGGTGATACGGAGCCACTGGCTATGGACAGAGGGGGATACGGAGCCACTGGCTATGGACAGAGGGGGATACGGAGCCACTGGCTATGGACAGAGGGGGATACTGAGCCACTGGCTATGGACAGAGGGGGATACTGAGCCACTGGCTATGGACAGAGGGGGATACTGAGCCACTGGCTATGGACAGAGGGGGATACTGAGCCACTGGCTATGGACAGAGGGGGATACGGAGCCACTGGCTATGGACAGAGGGTGATACTGAGCCACTGCCTATGGACAGAGGGTGATACTGAGCCACTGCCTATGGACAGAGGGTGATACTGAGCCACTGGCAACGGACAGAGGGTGATACTGAGCCACTGGCTATGGACAGAGGGGGATACTGAGCCACTGGCTATGGACAGAGGGGGATACTGAGCCACTGGCTATGGACAGAGGGGATACTGAGCCACTGGCAACGGACAGAGGGGGATACTGAGTCACTGGCAACGGACAGAGGGTGATACTGAGCCACTGGCAAAGGACGGAGATACTGAGCCACTGGCAAAGGACTGAGGGAGATATTGAGCCATTGGCAATGGACAGAGGGTAATACGGAGTCACTGGCAATGGACAGAGGGTAATACGGAGTCACTGGCAATGGACAGAGGGAGATACTGAGCCACTGGCAATGGACAGAGGGAGATACTGAGCCACTGGCAATGGACAGAGGGAGATACTGAGCCACTGGCAATAGACAGAGGGTGGTATTGGGCATCACTAACAAAAAAGAGGAAGTGATGTTGGGCCACTAGAAACCATGAAGATAATACAGGACTGCATACAATAGAGAGGTGACGATATTTGGCTACTGGCAATGGATGGAGATAACTTTGTGTTACTGTAATGGAGAAGGACACAGTTACCAGGAGTTACGAGGCAGGGTGCTGGAATGATATATGGTACAAGTAAAGACATTCCAGCACACAGTATCTCCATCAATATATTTGAACATACATGTACAAGTATTTATAAAGCGCCAACAAGTTCTGTAGCGCTGTACAATGGGAGAGACAGAATAACAAATATACATACACGTTACACACAGAACAGTAGGAGAGGGGACCCTGCTCAAGAGCTTACAATCTAAGAGGAGAGGGGACCCTGCTCGAGAGCTTACGGTCTCTGCAATGTTTTACCTGCCGGACTCGGTTTTGCTGGTGTCAGACACCGCCGTGCTGCTGCCGATGTCATCGTCAGAGAGATCGTACACGTCTAGCAGTGAGCTCTCGCTCTCCCTCGTCTGACGTCCCTTAGCAAACATTTTTGGGGTTTCTGGATTCTGGGCTGTGGTGGACGGCCTCGATCGATGAGGGTTTTCAAAATGTTGGAGGAAATAGTTTGTTATAATTTCCAGCAATGTTTTAAAGGGTTTTCCGTTCACCTGTAGAAAATAAATAAACAAACATTAACACCACGGCAACATTCCAACTCAATAAATAAATGTATAAACAATTATATAGATCAAATAAACCATTGTCAAACACCAGACCAACTGATGACCTGTATATAGGTCCTGTCTCACAGAACACAATGAAGGGAGGACAAATTTAAAGGTCACCATAGGCACTGTGACTGTGCAATACAAACTGAATGGTCACAGACACCCTTGGGCACTTCAATGGGAGTTATCGGACGATGCCCGGTGATCTGGTACAAGTTTACATGAAAAAGATGCATTGCATAGTTAAACCGCTGTGCGCGGCAGAGAAATGTGAAAAAGATGCACTGTATAGTTAAACCGCCGTACTTCGGGGAAACGTGAGAAGATGCATTGTATATGAAAACCACTGTGTGCAGGGGAAACGTGAATAGATGCATTGTATGGTTAAACCGGCATGCTTCGGGGAAACGTGAGAAGATGTATTGTATGGTTAAACCGGCGTGCTTCCGGGAAACGTGAAAAGATGCATTGTATGGTTAAACCGGCGTGCTTCGGGGAAACGTGAAAAGATGCATTGTATGGTTAAACCGGCGTGCTTCGGGGAAACATGAGAAGATGTATTGTATGGTTAAACCGGCGTTCTTCGGGGGAAATGTGAAAAAAAGCATTGTATAGGAAAACTGCTGTGCATAAAGCCCATAGGATTCAATGGAAAAAAATATTCTCGTGTTCATGTATTTTTTATTCAACCGTTTATTTTTTCAATCCGAAGGAAAAATCTTTTAATTTAATGCTTTTTTAAAGAATGGTTTAGGTCTTTATTTGGATTTTTTTTAGGAGAGCTTTTGGGATCCAATTTTTTTTTTTTTTTTTTAAAAAGGTGAGGCTTTTCTTTTTTTCTTATTTCTCTGCAAACCAGCTTCTGTGTTGCTCTCCCTGGTGCTGAAAGCTATTTCAGCACTAGGGAGAGGGGGTTAATCTCCCCCCCCCCAAAGCGTGGCAATTTTTTTTTATATATCTCACTGCGGCTGCGCTGGACGGGGGTTTTTGATGCTGAAACTTTGTTTCAGCACCAAAGACGGGTTTTTTTTTTCTCTCCGGAGCAGGGTTTTTCGTTTTTAATTTTTTTCGTTTCGTGGCCTGTCTGTCGGCTGATCTGGGTCACCCACAGAAGCTTTGAGTGGACGACCCTGATGGGACTATGGCGTTGTCCATAGTCGGGTGACCAAGTCGGTCGCCTGACTACGGTGCCAGTGGACTAAAGGAGATTAGTGTTAGGTTACCATTTGAGCTTCTGTTAAGGGTTTAACCCTAAACTATAACCCTAGTTACTAACCCTAACACTTACTTCTAACCCTAAAACTGTAGCCCCGAATTCAGGTGTAGCTGAATCACGTTTGAACTGGAAACCCATCTGTGACGTGCGTCACTTTGGACTTGGGGTACATGGACTTGGAGATGTATTTGGGAGGTGCAGGCCTGATGTGCTATGTTATTTCCTTGCCCTCTCGTGTGCAGAGTGTTTGTGTAATCTGTGTTGTGTATGAATAATGTTATGGTCCATGTGTATCTGCTGATACGATTGCTCTCAGGAATGTCTTAATATCTGTTTGAGTAGTCTGTTATTCTGCTTTCTCAGGCAAACACTGCCCCATTATTTGCTGTTTTAGACAGTAATCTGTTTACCGTCAATGATTGAACGATTGTCATTGTCCTGTCTTGTCTAGAAATGTTGAGCAAATGTTTATCACATTATCTGTTTTAGTCTAATTATGTCTCCCAACATATTCTAGGGTCAGGTTTTGTGTATGTATGACCAGTGTTTGACCGCATAAATATACATGCCTGTCCCGAAATAAAAGAGTTCCATTTTGACCTGAAAAGCTCCAGATATTCAGCCTTGTCTTATTTCTGGGGGATGCTAGCAGGTGCTCTACGTGTCTGTTAGACCATCCAATTCGGCCTTGCCCAAAATGAACCCTTTCAATGCGCACACATTGAGAGCCATTGGATTGGCTGGACACTTGCTCGAGCATCCAGCCTTCTGTCCGTCACACGATGCTGGGCATCTACAGAAGCCAAGGCTCATCAGACCCAGAGCTGGGCACTGGTTTAAAGGTCAATATGCTACTCACTTTAAAAGTAAAGTAGGAGTGGCTTTATGTTTAACCCCTCTGTTCCCGACCCCTTCCCATTTTAATTCCGGAGTATCCCTTTAAGAGAGATTAACACTGCTGCAATCAAATCATGCAATTAGATTTTGTGCTATTTTTTTTTTTTTTTTAATCACAAAATAAATGTTTCACATTTAAAGACTGTTTAGTTTATTCCCGGAGAGGGACGTGCTCCGAGCCTCATGCTGAAATTCAAAAACATCTAGTAATGATTAGTTTTAGTTGTTGTTTTATGCGGTTTATTTGTGCTTTACATCATTTACCTTGTTGTCGTGGTACAGAGGATCCAGATGTAAAGCGTGCCGCAGCTCGTTCCGGTTACAGATGCTCTGTGAGGTGCGGGGAAGTTCCTCTTCCAAAACTGCACTCGTCCGCTTTAACCTCTGATATAAAAAAATACCGGGTTAGAATGACTTACACGTGCGATGAGGTCCAATAATAAGAACATACCGTGCCAGAGCATCAGCCACATGTCCCGGCTTTATGTTTTATTATGTACTAGGTGGAAAGCCTGCCCAGAGGGCAGTCTATTGTTGTTGTCGCCAGGTCAGAATTCACCTCCACATAGTTTTTTTCCAATGTCCTATCCAAGAGTATCTCTCTATATAAATACATTTGTAACGCGTCCATCGCCGTCCCATCCGCAACAGGAGGGCCGACTGAGCAGCTGTGATGGGTGCGCGCACAGCTGACAGAGTAGGTTCCTCTTCCCTCTTAGATTGTAAGCTCACGGGAACCGGACCCTCAGATTGTAAACTCGTGGGACCCCTCAGATTGTAAACTCGTGGGACCCCTCAGATTGTAAACTCGTGGGACCCCTCAGATTGTAAACTCGTGGGACCCCTCAGATTGTACGTTCATGGGGCCCCTTAGATTGTAAGCTCATGGGGCCCCTTAGATTGTGTTGGGCTTGGGCGGGCATTTTTTTTGTAGTGTATACATTATGCGTATATTTAATGGCACGTGGTATGCAAGGCATGGCAGGCTGGTATTTAGGCACACTGGTATTATGAGACACTGGTATTGTGCATGGCAGACTGGTAATATGGCTGGCGAACTGGTAATATGGCTGGCGAACTGGTAATATGGCTGGCGAACTGGTAATATGGCTGGCGGACTGGTAATATGGCTGGCAGACTGGTAATATGTCTGGCAGACTGGTATTGTGCATGGCAGACTGGTAATATGGCTGCCGGACTGGTAATATGGCTGGCAGACTGATAATATGGCTGGCAGACTGATAATATGGCTGGCAGACTGATAATATGGCTGGCAGACTGATAATATGGCTGGCAGACTGATAATATGGCTGGCAGACTGATAATATGGCTGGCAGACTGATAATATGGCTGGCAGACTGAGAATATGGCTGGCAGACTGAGAATATGGCTGGCAGACTGAGAATATGGCTGGCAGACTGAGAATATGGCTGGCAGACTGAGAATATGGCTGGCAGACTGAGAATATGGCTGGCAGACTGAGAATATGGCTGGCAGACTGAGAATATGGCTGGCAGACTGAGAATATGGCTGGCAGACTGAGAATATGGCTGGCAGACTGGTAATATGGCTGGCAGACTGGGAATATGACTGGCAGACTGGTATTGTGCATGGCAGACTGGTAATATGGCTGCCGGACTGGTAATATGGCTGGCAGACCGATAATATGGCTGGCAGACCGATAATATGGCTGGCAGACCGATAATATGGCTGGCAGACCGATAATATGGCTGGCAGACCGGTAATATGGCTGGCAGACTGGTAATATGGCTGGCAGACTGGTAATATGGCTGGCAGACTGGTAATATGGCTGGCAGACTGGTAATATGGCTGGCAGACTGGTAATATGGCTGGCAGACTGGTTTTGTGCATGGCAGACTGGTAATATGGCTGGCGAACTGGTAATATGGCTGGCGGACTGGTAATATGTCTGGCAGACTGGTATTGTGCATGGCAGACTGGTAATATGGCTGGCGGACTGGTAATATGGCTGGCGGACTGGTAATATGGCTGGCAGACTGATAATATGGCTGGCAGACTGGTATTATGGCTGGCAGACTGGTATTATGGCTGGCAGACTGAGAATATGGCTGGCAGACTGAGAATATGGCTGGCAGACTGAGAATATAGCTGGCAGACTGAGAATATGGCTGGCAGACTGAGAATATGGCTGGCAGACTGAGAATATGGCTGGCAGACTGAGAATATGGCTGGCAGACTGAGAATATGGCTGGCAGACTGAGAATATGGCTGGCAGACTGAGAATATGACTGGCAGACTGAGAATATGACTGGCAGACTGGTATTGTGCATGGCAGACTGGTAATATGGCTGGCAGACTGATAATATGGCTGGCAGACTGGTATTATGGCTGGCAGACTGGTATTATGGCTGGCAGACTGAGAATATGGCTGGCAGACTGAGAATATGGCTGGCAGACTGAGAATATGGCTGGCAGACTGGTAATATGGCTGGCAGACTGGGAATATGACTGGCAGACTGGTATTGTGCATGGCAGACTGGTAATATGGCTGCCGGACTGGTAATATGGCTGGCAGACCGATAATATGGCTGGCAGACCGATAATATGGCTGGCAGACCGATAATATGGCTGGCAGACTGATAATATGGCTGGCAGACTGGTAATATGGCTGGCAGACTGGTAATATGGCTGGCAGACTGGTAATATGGCTGGCAGACTGGTAATTATGGCTGGCAGACTGGTTTTGTGCATGGCAGACTTGGTAATATGGCTGGCGGACTGGTATATGGCTGGCGGACTGGTAATATGGCTGGCAGACTGATAATATGGCTGGCAGACTGGTATTATGGCTGGCAGGACTGGTATTATGGCTGGCAGACTGAGAATATGGCTGGCAGACTGAGAATATGGCTGGCCAGACTGAGAATATAGCTGGCAGACTGAGAATATGGTGCTGGCAGACTGAGAATATGGCTGGCAGACTGAGAATATGGCTGGCAGACTGAGAATATGGCTGGCAGACTGAGAATATGGCTGGCAGACTGAGAATTATGGGGCAGACTGAGAATATGACTGGCAGACTGAGAATATGACTGGCAGACTGGTATTGTGCATGGCAGACTGGTAATATGGCTGGCAGACTGATAATATGGCTGGCAGACTGGTATTATGGCTGGCAGACTGGTATTATGGCTGGCAGACTGAGAATATGGCTGGCAGACTGAGAATATGGCTGGCAGACTGAGAATATAGCTGGCAGACTGAGAATATGGCTGGCAGACTGAGAATATGGCTGGCAGACTGAGAATATGGCTGGCAGACTGAGAATATGGCTGGCAGACTGAGAATATGGCTGGCAGACTGGTATTGTGCATGGCAGACTGGTAATATGGCTGGCAGACTGATAAATTATGGCAGACTGATAATATGGCTGGCAGACTGGTATTATGGCTGGCAGGACTGGTATTATATGGCTGGCAGACTGAGAATATGGCTGGCAGACTGAGAATATGGCTGGCAGACTGAGAATATAGCTGGCAGACTGAGAATATGGCTGGCAGACTGAGAATATGGCTGGCAGACTGAGAATATGGCTGGCAGACTGAGAATATGGCTGGCAGACTGAGAATATGGCTGGCAGACTGGTATTGTGCATGGCAGACTGGTAATATGGCTGGCGGACTGGTAATATGGCTGGCGGACTGGTAATATGGCTGGCAGACTGATAATATGGCTGGCAGACTGGTATTATGGCTGGCAGACTGGTATTATGGCTGGCAGACTGAGAATATGGCTGGCAGACTGAGAATATGGCTGGCAGACTGAGAATATAGCTGGCAGGACTGAGAATATGGCTGGCAGACTGAGAATATGGCTGGCAGAGACTGAGAATATGGCTGGCAGACTGAGAATATGGCTGGCAGACTGAGAATATGGCTGGCAGACTGAGAATATGGCTGGCAGACTGAGAATATGGCTGGCAGACTGAGAATATGACTGGCAGACTGAGAATATGACTGCAGACTGGTATTGTGCATGGCAGACTGGTAATATGGCTGGCAGACTGATAATATGGCTGGCAGACTGGTATTATGGCTGGCAGACTGGTATTATGGCTGGCAGACTGAGAATATGGCTGGCAGACTGAGAATATGGCTGGCAGACGGAGAATATAGCTGGCAGACTGAGAATATGGCTGGCAGACTGAGAATATGGCTGGCAGACTGAGAATATGGCTGGCAGACTGAGAATATGGCTGGCAGACTGGTATTGTGCATGGCAGACTGGTAATATGGCTGGCAGACCGATAATATGGCTGGCAGACCGATAATATGGCTGGCAGACCGATAATATGGCTGGCAGACCGATAATATGGCTGGCAGACCGATAATATGGCTGGCAGACCGATAATATGGCTGGCAGACCGATAATATGGCTGGCAGACCGATAATATGGCTGGCAGACCGGTAATATGGCTGGCAGACCGGTAATATGGCTGGCAGACTGGTATTATGGCTGGCAGACTGGTATTATGGCTGGCAGACTGAGAATATGGCTGGCAGACTGAGAATATGGCTGGCAGACTGAGAATATAGCTGGCAGACTGAGAATATGGCTGGCAGACTGAGAATATGGCTGGCAGACTGAGAATATGGCTGGCAGACTGAGAATATGGCTGGCAGACTGAGAATATGGCTGGCAGACTGAGAATATGGCTGGCAGACTGAGAATATGGCTGGCAGACTGAGAATATGGCTGGCAGACTGGTAATATGGCTGGCAGACTGAGAATATGGCTGGCAGACTGGGAATATGACTGGCAGACTGGTATTGTGCATGGCAGACTGGTAATATGGCTGCCGGACTGGTAATATGGCTGGCAGACTGATAATATGGCTGGCAGACTGATAATATGGCTGGCAGACTTGATAATATGGCTGGCAGACTGATAATATGCTGGCAGACTGATAATATGGCTGGCAGACTGGTAATATGGCTGGCAGACTGAGAATATGGCTGGCAGACTGAGAATATGGCTGGCAGACTGGGAATATGACTGGCAGACTGGTATTGTGCATGGCAGACTGGTAATATGGCTGGCGGACTGGTAATATGGCTGCCGGACTGGTAATATGGCTGGCAGACCGATAATATGGCTGGCAGACTGATAATATGGCTGGCAGACTGATAATATGGCTGGCAGACTGATAATATGGCTGGCAGACTGATAATATGGCTGGCAGACTGGTAATATGGCTGGCAGACTGGTAATATGGCTGGCAGACTGAGAATATGGCTGGCAGACTGAGAATATGGCTGGCAGACTGGGAATATGACTGGCAGACTGGTATTGTGCATGGCAGACTGGTAATATGGCTGGCGGACTGGTAATATGGCTGCCGGACTGGTAATATGGCTGGCAGACCGATAATATGGCTGGCAGACCGATAATATGGCTGGCAGACCGATAATATGGCTGGCAGACCGATAATATGGCTGGCAGACCGGTAATATGGCTGGCAGACCGGTAATATGGCTGGCAGACTGGTAATATGGCTGGCAGACTGGTAATATGGCTGGCAGACTGGTTTTGTGCATGGCAGACTGGTAATATGGCTGGGAACTGGTACCTGTCCTCACTAATCACCAAATACACCCCAGCCTGCTCCCTAAGGTCAAACAGCAACCTGCGCCTAGCTTCTCCCCGCATCACCTCTTCCCATGATAGACTGCAGGATTTCTCACGCGCAGCCCCCACTCTCTGGAACGCTCTCCCTCGTACTGTCAGACTTTCCCCTAACTTCTCTTCCTTCAAACGCTCCCTTAAAACGTTCCTATTCAGGGAAGCCTACCACCCAACTCACTGACACAACCATCAATCACTCTCACCTTACAGTCCTCTCCTCCTGTTTCCAACCCCAACCCTCCCAGATTGTGAGTTCCTACGGGAATAGGGCCCTCATCTCCTCCTGTACTGTTTGTCAAATGTTGTTCATTGTATTGGAACCCTGTCTATACAGTGCCTATTGTACAGCGCTGCGGAATATGCTGGCGCTTTATAAATAAAGAATAATAATAATAATAATGTGCATGGCAGACTGGTAATATGGCTGGCGAACTGGTAATATGGCTGGCAGACTGGTAATATGGCTGGCAGACTGGTAATATGGCTGGCAGACTGGTAATATGGCTGGCAGACTGGTAATATGGCTGGGAAGTGGTATTGTGCATGGCAGACTGGTAATATGGCTGGCAGACTGGTAATATGGCTGGGAACTGGTATTGTGCATGGCAGACTGGTATTGTGCATGGCAGACTGGTATTGTGCATGGCAGACTGGTATTGTGCATGGCAGACTGGTATTGTGCATGGCAGACTGGTAATATGGCTGGGAAGTGGTATTGTGCACGGCAGACTGGTAATATGGCTGGCAGACTGGTATTGTGCATGGCAGACTGGTATTGTGCATGGCAGACTGGTATTGTGCATGGCAGACTGGTATTGTGCATGGCAGACTGGTATTGTGCATGGCAGACTGGTATTGTGCATGGCAGACTGGTATTGTGCATGGCAGACTGGTAATATGGCTGGGAACTAGTATTGTGCATGGTGAAGCCAGGGAAAAGACTGCTTTTTCCACTCCAGAGGGTCATTTTCATTATAAGCGGATGCCTTTTGGGTTACACTCAGCCCGGCCACCTTCCAACGAGCGATGGATAGGGTGCTCCGCCCCTACCTGAGATATACCTCGGTCTACCTGGACGACATTGTCATCTTCAGTCCAGATTGGGAGTCCCATCTTCCCCGGGTTCAGACGGTTTTGGACGGTTGAGGAAAGCGGGCTTTACGGTTAACCCTGAGAAAAGTGCGGTACGGATGGAGGAAGCTAAGTACCTGGGATATGTTGTAGGCAGGGGTCTGGTAAAGCCACAATTTAACAAAGTAGAAGCTATCCAGAACTGGCCACGCCCCCTCACGAAAAAGCAGGTTCGTGCTTTTCTGGGTATAGTGGGGAATTACGGTGGTTTGTCCCCAATTTTGCCTCTATTGCTGCACCACTGACTGACCTGACGAAAGGTAGGAAGTCAGTGATTTCAATGGAATTCCAATGCTGAGAAAGCCTTCGAGAAGCTTAAAAATGCATTGTGTCAGCACCCAGTGCTGGTAGTCCCTGATTTCATTGAGGGAGTTCATTGTACAGACGGATGCCTCAAGTGAGGGTTGGGGGTTGTGCTATCCCAAGAAGTCAATGGGGAAGAGCACCCCGTGGTTAGTAGGAAACGGACGGCAGCAGAGAAAAACTATGCTGGTGGAAAGAGAGGGCGCCTTGGCCATGTGTGGGTTTTGGATTCTTTGAGATACTTCCTGTTGAGCAGGAAGTTCCGTTTAGTGTCTGACCATGCCCCCATGACCTGGATGAGGCAGCAGCACGCCATGCTAATGCCAGGGTACACCAGGTAGTTCCTGTCTCTCCAGGAGTTTAATTTTGTGGTGGAACACAGGCCTGGGAAACAGCACCAAAATGCTGATGCCCTATCCCGGATGCATTGTGTGGGCTCTACTGTTCCTCAAACGCCTCCGCGTTGAGACAGAGGGGGGGATATGTAGAGGTCGGCAGGGGTCCTGGTCCTGATGGACAATATGTTTCACCCCTATTTGGGTTGTGGTCCCTTTAAGGGCAACCACAGGGTTATCTTCCTGTCCAGGAAGAGGTTTAAAAGCCAGCAACTCCCAGACAGGATTGTGGGAGTTAAGGAAAAAGGAAAGTAATCAGTGGAAGCAGGGTGTGTGTTCCAAAAGCAGGAGACGTGCTGTGCGCTTGCTGGAGAGGCTTCTATCTTTTGGGGAAAGGACCCCAGGTTTGGGACTGTTTAAAGCGTTGGTGAGCCACCATTATTTTTCTGTTTATTTGTGCTGAAGATCAGGACTTTGCTTTAATTTCGCTGAACCAAGCGAGCTGTACTTATTTATGTTGCCTTTTTGCCTGCCCTGAAAGGGTGAATAAAGCTGTTTCTGTTTGTGAAAGACATTGTGCACGTGCTCTGTGGGCCCCCAAACATCACTATATATATCCATGTGAGCTGGGGGCAATATATATATATATAATATATAATACTATATATATCCCCATGTCAGCTGGGGGATATATATATATATATTATATCCATGTCAGCTGGGGTCAATATATACAGTGGCAAGAAAAAGTATGTGAACTCTTTGGGATTACGTGGAGTTTTGCATGAATTGGTTACAAAATGTGCTCTGATCATCTAAATCACAACAATTTGAAAAACAGTCTGCTTAAAATAATACAACACAAACATTATATGTTTTCATGTGTTTATTGAACAGAACATGTAAACATTCACAGTGCAGGGTGGAAAAAGTATGTGAACCCCTAGCCTAATGACTTCTCCAAGAGCTAATTGGAGCCAGGAGTGAGCCAACCTTGAGTCCAATCAGGTGTATATTATTGGATGTGTTGCTGAAAGCTGTCCTGCCCTTTAAAAACACACCAGTTTTGGGTGTACTGGTTTCAAGAGCACTGCCTGATGTGAAACCATGCCTCGCAGAAAAGAGCTCTCAGAAGACCTAAGATCAAGTATTGTTGACTTGCATGAAGCTGGAAAGGGTTACAAAGTATCTCCAAAAGCCTTGATGTTCAGTGTCCACGGTAAGACATACTTTCTACAAATGGAGAAAGTTCAGCACTGTTGCTACTCTCCCTAGACGTGGTCGTCCTGTAAAGATGACTGCAAGAGCACAGCGCAGAATGCTTAATGAGGTAAAGAAGAATCCTAGAGTGTCAGCTAAAGACTTACAGAAATCTCTGGCACATCCTAACATTTTTGTTGACACATCTACAATAAGGAAAACATTAAAAAGAAATGGAGTACATGGGAGGACACCACGGAGGAAGCCATTGCTGTCAAAAAGAATATTGCAGCACGTTTGAAGTTTGCAAAAGAGCACCTGGATGTTCCACAGCACTACTGGCAAAATATTCTGTGGACAGATGAAACCAAAAATTGAGTTGTTTGGAAAAAACACACAACACTATGTGTGGAGAAAAAAGGCACAGCACACCAACATCAAAACCTCATCCCCACTGTAAAAACATGGCGGAGGGAGCATCATGGTTTGGGGGCTGCTTTGCTGCCTCAGGGCCTGGACGGATTGTTGTCATGATGGAAAAATGAATTCCAGAGTTTATCAAGACATTTTGCAGGAAAACGTAAGACCATCTGTCCGCCAACTGAAGCTCCGCAGAGGATGGGTGATGCAACAGGACAATGACCCAAAGCATACAAGTAATTCAACAAAAGAATGGCTTCAACAAACAAAATACGCCTTCTGGAGTGGCCCAGTCAGAGTCCTGACCTCAACCCCATTGAAATGCTGTGGCATGACCTTAAGAGAGTGATTCACACCAGACATCCCAAGAATTTTGCTACACCAAAACAGTTTTGTGAAGAGAAGTGGTCCAAAATTACTCCAGATCGTTGTGCAGGTCTGATCTGCAACTACAGGAAACATTTGGTTGAGGTTATTGCTGCCAAAGGAGGGTCAACCAGTTATTAAGTCCAAAGGTTCACATACTTTTTCCACCCTGCACTGTGAATGTTTACATGTTCTGTTCAATAAAACCATGAAAACAAGGTGTTGTATTATTTTAAGCAGACTGTGTTTTTCAAATTGTTGTGACTTAAATGAAGATCAGAGCACATTTTATGACCAATTCATGCAAAACTCCACGTAATCCCAAAGGGTTCACATACTTTTTCTTGCCACTGTATCTATATCCATGTAAGATGGGGCAATATAAATATATATATCCATGTAAGCTGGGGGCAATATATACAGGGGTGTGGAAATTTTAAAAAAATCTACTTGTCCAACGGACTAAGTAGTAGTCCAATCTACTTGTCCCTCAGGACGAGCAACTTGTCCTGATAATTTCCCAGCTCATGGATATGCCCCAGCTCATGGATAATGCCCCCAGCTCATGGATATATGCCCCCAGCTCATGGATATATGCCCCCAGCTCATGGATATATGCCCCCAGCTCATGGATATATGCCCCCAGCTCATGGATATTATGCCCCCAGCTCATGGATATATGCCCCAGCTCACACATGGATTTGCCCCAGCTCATGGATATTGTCCCCCCACTCTCATGGATATGCCCCCCAGCTCAGACCCCAGACCAGACATGGGGCGGCTGTTTGAATGCTCTATCGGCATTCAGACAGCCGCCCCTGGAGCTCTCAGCCACATACTTACCTTCCCGAGCGGCGCCGACGAAGTCTTCGCGCCTGCGCTCTTTGAAGGACCCCCAGCAGCGATCACGTGGGACTCCCAAGTGATCGCGGCTGGGTCCTTCAACGTGCGGAAGCGCGGAGACTTTGTCGGCGCCGCTCGGGAAGGTAAGTATGTGGCTGAGAGCTCCGGGGCGGCTGTCAGAGCATTCAAACAGTCGCCCAAGCCCCTCGGATGCCGACAAGCTGGCTCAATGCCGGCTTCCGGTAATCGGGGGCGTCCCTGTAATTAGTCCGCAGTCCGGCAGGCTTCTAGCATCTGCATCTAAAAAAAAAAAAACTACTCGCCCGGATCTTCATGTCCCGGGCGTTGGGCGATACAATTCCACACCCCTGATGGATAGAGATATAGATATCCATGTAAGCTGGGACAAAATATATATATATCCATGTAAGCTGCGACAATATATATATATCCATGTAAGCTGGGACTATAATATATATATATATATATATATAGTCCCAGTTACATGGATATATATATTGTCGCAGCTTACATGGATATAATATATTTTGCCCCAGCTTAACATGGATATATCTATATATATTGCCCCCAGCTTACATGGATATAACTATATATATTGTTTTTGAGGCCATAATTGGAGCCGCACGGTCACTTGTAGATCCTTCGTTTCAGCTTGAGACGCGGGGTGCGTGCGCATGCGCAAAATGGCGGGCGCAATGTTTACAATAAAGGGAATAAATCTCTTTCCTTTGTCGCGTTAATTCCCCACTTCCGCGTTCCGGGGTGACACGCAGGGCCTCTAATCATGCATAAACGGCGGGTGCCAATTAAACACATCTGAATTCAAGTATGTTGATTTTTAATTGACTGATTTTTTCAATTTGTAAATAGAATGTGTATTGTATATAATGGCAGCAGCAAGACTAGACATATGATAACCAGCTGAGGAAGCCTTTGTTGGCGAAACGTGTCCTGGTCTTGAGTCTGGTAGATATGGTCTATCTATTTTAAAGCGAATAAATGTTTTAATTTTTAAATCGAATTGCTGTCTGCCTCCATAACTCCTGCAAAGAAGGTCTGGGGAACACCTTACGATTCCCTAAGCGTATTGTGACGGAGCCAATAGAGGCTCAATAGTGTGTGCGTTTGAATTTGGCTATCTCCTTTAAAATACAAAATTGTGTGTGATTTATTGCACTAGGAGGTGCCTTTTTGTTTCTGTCAAATATCTCACAGTGTCCTTACTCTGGTGAACCCTGAAGAAGTCGCTGGAAGGTTTTATGGGCATCCTATATAAAGTCCCTGCTCGCCTTATTCCTGGGAGCCGGTTGTGGGCTCCACAGAATGTGAGTTGATAATTGATGTACAATACTCTCACTGTGGGTACTGTCCTACTGCGCAATTTTGGTCCTCTGTTTTTGTGTTTCCTCCCTACAGTACATACCTCATCGGTACTGCTTTGAGAAGATCTACTCTTAATATGTCCATAAACTGAAGTCGTTATCTTTGAGTATCTACCCCACTGTCTTTTTTGGACTTCGGTCTCTTTAAGCGCTGTGTTGTTATTTTACCTACAAAATTGTCACTCGGGTATTTAGAGAAACCCCCTATACAGCATTCAGCGAGTGGGATAGACACCATTCCGGTGGGCGCTTCACCCCTTTTTTCTTTTCTCTCATATATATTGCCCCCAGCTTACATGGATATATATATATATATATATTGCCCCCAGCTTACATGGATATATATATATATATGTAAGCTGGGGGCAATATATATATAGATTTAACCATGTGTGCTGTGGGCAAATATATATATATCCATGTGAGCTGTGGGCAAATATATATATATATATATATATATTATACCATGTGAGCTGTGGGCAATATATATATCCATGTGTGCTGGGGCATTATATATCCATGTGTGCTGGGGGCAATATATATATATATCCATGTGAGCTGGGGGCAATATATATATATCCATGTAAGCTGGGGGCAATATATATATATCCATGTAAGCTGGGGGCAATATATATAGATAGGGATGCACCGATACCGATACTAGTATCGGTATCGGGGCCGATATTGCCGTTTGCACGAGTACTTGTTACTCGTGCAAACGCCCGATACATCCCGCCGATACCGGAAGCCGGCGCTGGGCCGGCTTGCCGGTATCCGCGGGGCTGGGGAAGCTGGCCGCGTGCATGTAAAGCACGCGGCCAGCGTTCCCTCCGGCGCGCCAAATACTCACCCTTCCTGAAGTTCCGGTCGCTGGGCAGTGATGCGTTCCTGCGGCCACTGGGCGCTCCTGTGACGCTGCCTCTCGGCTGGAGGCAGCGTCACAGATGCGGTCACGTGGCCGCCGGGCGCATCACTGCCCAGCGACTGGAACTTCAGAAGGGTGAGTATTTGGCGCGCCGGAGGGGAACGCTGGCCGCGTGCTTTACATGCACACGGCCAGCGTTCGAGCTGGGGGAAATCCCATGAGAGCTGCGGGCAAATCCATGAGAGCTGCGGGCAAATCCATGAGAGCTGGGGGCCAATCCATGAGAGCTGGGGGCCAATCCATGAGACCTGGGCCATCCATGAGACCGGGGGCCAATCCATGAGACCTGGGGGCCAATCCATGAGACCTGGGGGCCAATCATGAGACCTGGGGGCCAATCCATGAGACCTGGTGGCCAATCCATGAGACCTGGGGGCCAATCCATGAGACCTGGGGGCCAATCCATGAGACCTGGGGGCAAATCCATGAGACCTGGGGGCAAATCCATGAGACCTGGGGCAAATCCATGAGACCTGGGGGCCAATCCATGTGAGGCTGGGGGCAAATCCATGAGACCTGGGGGCAAATCCATGTGAGCTGGGGGCAAACCCATGGAGCTGGGGGCAAACCCATGTGAGCTGGGGGCAAACCCATGTGAGCTGGGGGCAAACCCATGAGACCTGGGGGCAAATCCATGAGACCTGGGGGCAAATCCATGAGACCTGGGGGCAAATCCATGAGACCTGGGGCAAATCCATGTGAGCTGCGGTCAATCTCATATAAATTTTTATGAGGTCTGTTCCTATTGGAAAGCGTCACATGACATTAAATAAAGTATCGGTACTCGGTATCGGTGAGTACTTTTAAAAAGTATCGGTACTCGTACTCGGTCTTAAAAAAGTGGTATCGGTGCATCCCTATATATAGATATAACCATGTGAGCTGTGGGCAAATATATATATATCCATGTGAGCTGCGGGCAATATATATATCCATGTGAGCTGCGGGCAATATATATATCCATGTGAGCTGCGGGCAATATATATATCCATGTGTGCTTGGGGGCAATATATATCCATGTGTGCTGGGGGCAATATATATCCATGTGTGCTGGGGGCAATATATATATATATATATATATATCCATGTGAGCTGGGGGCAATATATATATTCATTTGATATATACCCAACTAATTGATCATGTGATATCGCAGCAACCTACAACATTTACTCTGGTACCTCTCTATTTCCTGTTTACTCACCTCCAACACCTTTCACTATAATGTTTATCCACTATTGCTTCTCTTTTCTTAATCATCCCTTCTCTCTAAAACTTCTCTCTCCTTCTATACACCTTTCCAATTGCCCCAGGATGGAAAACCAGTGCCAATACACCACAGCCTTCTCAGTTCTTTTAACCTATCAGATGAGTGCTGGTGGAGAGCGTTAAAATCCAGCCCTCCCACAAAGATTTAAAACTCTGCAACCACATTATTATCAAAAGAAAACTCTGTCCAAATTCCTATTTATTCTGCTACTTTCCCTGGCAAACGATGTGGAAACTAACCCTGGTCCTATAGGTGACACAACCTTTAGTCTCCCCACTAAAAAAGGCCTCTCATTTGTGCACTGTAACATCCGAAGTTTACTCCCTAAATTGGATGAGCTTCAGGCTTGGTGTTGCTATTACAAGCCCAAAATCATTGTGCTCAGAGAGTCATGGTTAACCCCAAAAGTACCAGACTCTGCCATATCAATACAGGGGTATTCATGTTATAGAAAAGACAGAGCAAAGAGAGGAGGGGAATTGTTATTTATGTTGAGTCCATACAGTTCACCCTTACAGACTTCTAGCTCTCCTGTCACCTTTGATTTCCTCTCTGGTATAATTGAGATCCCATTCAGTAAATCAATCATTGTTGCTGGGTTCTATCGTCCAACGAGCTCTCCAGTGCACTCCCTCTCTGACATATCTCAAATCCTTAATAACCTACTTGCCCAAAACCAAAAAAGTGAACTGCTGGTCCTCGGCGACTTTAATACAGATAGCTGCAAAGTTTTAAACAGCGAGCAAACTCAATTAATCTCCTCCCCCACTCGCATTAATATGAAAAGCCCTAACCATACCTTGTTGGACTGGATTCTCTCCTCATCTCCTGATAGAATACAGGAGGCAGGCGTTCTTGCTAATAGCTTTAGTGACCATTGTCTAGTGTACTGCGTGCGCAAAATTAAGGCCTTGATATCTCCCCCAAAGGTAATAACCACCAGGTCTTTCAAGAAATTTATTCTTGAATCCTTCCTAAGTGATCTCAAACAGCTCCCCTGGTACAGGCTAAACCTAATCCCAGACCTAGACTGCAGTTAAATACTTTCAGTCTGAGCTCCTGCAAGTCTGGAATTCCCATGCCCCGCTGCGTAAAGTGCGAGTAAAAGGGACTCATCTCCCCTGGGTTACAGCTGATCTTACACTAATGTACCAGCTTAGAGATTCACTGTGGTCAAATTTCAAGAGTACTGGTTCCATGAACGATCACTACGAATACCGAAAATGTCGGAATGAATGCACAAAACAAACAAAAATGGCCAAAGCCCATTGCTTCAATGAAAATCTAAACAATAACATATCAAACCCTAGAAACTTTTGGAGAACCATAAGTAACATACAAGCACCCCCAGTCCACTCCCAGCCAGCTGCTGTCAGGGTAAACAACCAAACCCTGCAACACCCCCTAGATGTAGCAAATGCCTTTAATGATTATTTAGTTGGATGTGCCACCACTTTGATTGCCAAGCTAGGAAATGACATGCAATCAGAGAGGCCTCATGCAGGTCAGGCCCCCCCAACTGTGCAAAGTCCCTGTATCAGACAGGAATTCAGTTTTAGACCAGTGCCTGTCAGTGTCGTTACTAAACTTCTCCGTAAGCAAAAAAATGAAATACCAGTCTGGACCTGATCAAATACCAGCAATGCTGCTGAAAATCAGTGCGCCAGCAATTGCAAATCCTGTCGCAACCCTAATAAATGAGTCACCGGCGACTGAATACATACCCAAGCTCTGGAAGACTGCAAGAGTGGTACCTATCCATAAAAGTGGTGACAGTACTTTGGTATCCAACTACTGTCCGATATCGTTGCTCTCTGTAATGTCATAAGTCTTGGAAAAATGTGTCTACACACAATTACGTGATTATTATCAATATTGGAACTACTTAACCCCGGATCAATCAGGTTTTCGTCCAAATGACTCAACTACAACCGCCCTTTTAAAAGTCTGCAATGATATCCAAGCTGGGATGGAACAAGGAAACCTAACTGGAGCCATCTTCCTTGATTTTGCCAAGGCCTTTGACACAGTAGACCATAGCATCTTGTTAGAAAAACTTAAAAACTCTGGCATTGGTGATCACACGCTAACCTGGTTTCAATCATATGTATCCGACCGATCACAATATGTGTCAATTTCTGGCAGCTCCTCCCTCCCGCACACAGTTACTTGCGGTGTACCCCAAGGCTCAATACTAGGCCTTCTGCTATTCACAATATTCATAAATGATCTGCCCAACGTCTGCAAAGCCTCAACTGTACATATGTACGCAGACGACACTGATCTATACCAGCAAACCAAATCTCCCGCAGCTGGAGGCCATGCTGCAAGAACAATTCACAGAGGTAGAAAAGTGGATCAAAAAACAACAAACTTTTTTTAAATACTGACAAAACTGTAACGATGCTCTTTGGAACAGCACCTAAACTACACAAATTGCAAAATCCCCATCTACGTGTTGGGACAAAATCAAATGGCATGCTGACCACAGTCACTTCTCTCAAATATCTAGGTATGTGGTTGGACCCTAATCTATCCTTTGGCCCCCACATCGAAAAACTCTCATCTAAACTTTACCCCAAACTAGGTGCCCTGTACAGAAACAAATCCTACCTGACTCCCCGCGTAAGAAAGCAGATGTACAGCAAATGCTTATGCCGGCTATTGATTACGGAGATGTAGTGTATGCAGCCGCCCCGCAAACACACCTTCATAAACTTACTACATTGTATAACTCATTCTGCCGCTTTGTGCTACAATGTAACTACATGACCCACCATTGTGACATGTTATAAGAGCTAAACT
Source organism: Leptobrachium leishanense (assembly GCA_009667805.1). Classification (NCBI taxonomy): domain Eukaryota; kingdom Metazoa; phylum Chordata; class Amphibia; order Anura; family Megophryidae; genus Leptobrachium; species Leptobrachium leishanense. The sequence continues at coordinate 331,411,337 of CM019067.1, forward strand.
GGCCATCGCTGGAATCCAGACACACCCTTCACCTTTACAGCCTGGTGTTTAAGAGCATCTCTGGGAAGCTGCCACCCTACCTGAATAGACTGCTTCCCCCAGCAGCTCCCTCATCCTATAACCTCCGATCCAGGACCAGCACCTTTCTTGCAATACCACAATACAAAAAGACAGTGGCTCGGTCCTCATTTTCCTACAGAGCACCACAATTATGGAATAACCTCCCAGACACCATCAAATCTTCCCCCAGTCTTAAGTCACTCAAAAGCTCCTTACTAACATACCTCAATACAGAATGCACCTGTAAACATGTAACCTAGTGACTATATTTCCTACATATTTATTTTCTGTTAATCTGTATATTTGTGTTGTTTTTTTAAAATCTTGCATTGTATTACTTTGTATTTCTGTAACTGTAACACTTCAATGTTCTTGAACCCAGGACATACTTGAAAACGAGAGAAATCTCAATGTATCCTTCCTGGTAAAATCCTTTATAAATAAATAAATAAATAAAATATCCATGTGAGCTGGGGCAATATATATATCCATGTGAGCTGGGGCCAGGGGTGTGGAAATTTTAAACATATCTACTTGTCCAACGGACTAAGTGGTAGTCCAATCTACTTGTCCCTCAGGATGATCTGCTTGTCCCAATAAGAAAAATAATTTCAACAAAATAGTGTTTAGAGGTCTTTATTCATAAGAGCACGCGCATAATTAGAGTTAGAATGCCAGCTGTATTAATTAAATACATATAAATTACTGCCAATTTAATCCGAATAGTATCATGCACAGATACATATATACAACCAGACCATGCCCACTCAAGATACATATACAGAGACCTCAGCCCAAATATATATATACACAGTTGTGTTCAAAATTATTCAACCCCCAATGCTGTAAAGGGTTTTAGGGAATTTAGTGTACATTTGTAATTGTATTCAGAATGAAATCCTACAAGGACTTTTTTAAAGAACCATATGCAACTAAAATGACATCAATTGGTTTTGTAATACAGTAGTAAATGTTTTCTTTGTGAATTCTTCATTGACACAATTATTCATCCCCTTAAAGACTACCACTCTGAAGAACAGAGGTTCATTCAAGTGTTTTCAATCCGGTATTGAAAACACCTGTGGATGTCACGGAGCAGCAATAAAGCATAAATAAGCACCAATTAGGCAGCTTTAAAATGACTGTGATACTCAGCTCCTTCTAGACATTTACTGGTGTGGTTACAAACATGGTGAAGTCAAGAGAATGGTCCAGGAAGACAAGAGAAGAGGTGATTACTCTTCACAGGAAGGGCAATGGCTATAAGAAGATTGCAAAGATGTTAAACATACCAAGAGAGACCATAGAAGCATCATTCGCAAATTCAAGGCAAAGGGCACTGTTGAAACGCGACCTGGTCGTGGCAGAAAGAGATGCTGACTTTGACTGCTGTGCGCTACCTGAAGCGTAGAGTGGAGAAAGTCCCCGTGTGACTGCTGAGGAACGGAGAAAAGATTTGTCAGATGTGGGTACTGAAGTTTCAGCTCAGACAATACGGCGCACACTGCGTAATGAAGGCCTCCATGCCAGAACTCCCAGGCGCACCCCCTTGCTGTCTCCAAAGAATAAGAAGAGTCGACTGCAGTATGCCAAAAGTCATGTGGACAAACCACAGAAGTTTTGGATAGTGTTCTGTGGACTGATGAAACAAAATTAGAACTTGGGCCCATGGATCAACGCTATGTTTGGAGGAGGAAGAACAAGGCCTATGAAGAAAAGACACCTTGCCTAGCATGGCGGGGGGTCAATCATGCTTTGGGGCTGTTTTGCTTCTGCAGGTACAGGGAAGCGTCAGCGTGTGCAAGGTACCATGAATTCTCTTCAGTACCAGGAGATATTGGATGACAATGTGATGATGCAGTCCGTCACAGACCTGAGGCTTGGGAGACGTTGGACCTTTCAACAGGACAATGATCCCAAGCATACCTCCAAGTCCACTAGAGCATGGTTGCAGATTTAAAGGCTGGAACATTTTGGAGTGGCCATCGCAGTCACCTGACTTAAATCCGATGAGAACCTCTGGTGGGACTTAAAGAAAGCAGATGCAGTGCGCAAGCCTAAGAATGTGACTGAACTGGAGGCTTTTGCCCATGACGAATGGGCGAAGATACCCGTAGATCGCTGCAAGACACTTGTGTCAAGCTATGCTTCACGTTTAAAAGCTGTTATAACTGTAAAAGGATGTTGTACTAAGTACTAAGATTGAATGTCACTTGGGGTTGAATAAAACTGATAATGATGTGAGCACAGAAAAGACATTTGTGGTTATTTCATTATAAATGTTATGTTATATTTGTCTGACCTACACGTGCCTCTTTGATTTAATTGTAAGCAAGATGACTTAATGATCAAAATCAATGTCAAACTGGCCAAAACACTCAATTTCAGTGGGGGTTGAATAATTTTGAACACATATATATATATATACATATATACCTCAGACCAGATAATGCCCACATATATAGACCTCAGATCAGATAACACCCCATAAACACAAACCCATAAATAAAGGACGAGAGCAAGACGTGGGGAAACACTATAAATCCTGCACCTTCACAGACCCCCAAAACACCTCACCGAGCAATGAAACGGCAATGTTACACAGACAGAAAGCTCACGGGGGGGCACCACCGAAAAGCAGGGCCTTCCTTGATCTGCTCCATAGAAGGTCTTCAGGAAGGAGCTACTCGGTTGTAGGAAGTCTGCAGACCCCGTCCAGGTGCGGAGAGACCAGAGTAATTAAGCTGGTGCCCTTCGACTCGGCGGCCGCAGAGACTCGTGTGTGCAAGGCAGCATTTTGTTCCACTTGCTACCGGCCAAATAAACAGCATCCACCTTTCAGGCCCTTCCCTGCGCAGCGGGCAGCCGGGAGATGCACTCGCCGCCGCACAAACCTCGCCCCTCCCCTCATCGCGCCGCTCAGTGAGAGAGGGGAAGGAACGTCCGGGAGAGTGGGCGTTCCTTCCACTCTCTGCGCTCAGTGTGCAAAGCACGATCGCGCTTTGTATCCCGACAGCGCTAGTGTGCCGGGACCAGTCTGGTGGGCTTCTAGCCCGCCGGACTGTATTTCAAAAATATTTACTTGCCCGGATCTTAATGTCCCGGGCGTCGGGCGATAGAATTCCCACACCCCTGTGGGGCAATATATATATATCCACGTTAGCTGGGGCAATATATATATAAATATAATGTGAGCTTGGGGCAGTATATATAAAATGTGTGCTGGGGCAATATATATCCATGTGTGAGTTGGGGGCAATATATTACATGTGAGCTGGGAGGGATGGGTACCGGGGGGTACCCTGGGCCCCTCATATGGAAAGGGTTCGCAGGGCTCATGAGCCACGAGGACAGACCCTGTGCAATGTTCTGCCGAAGAGTGAAAGTAACAAGCACAGCTTGCGATTAGGTGCGTCTCTGCCGGTCACTGCGAACCCAACACCAGCTCTTAACCAAAACTGGTAGATTGCCGCCCCCCCCCCCCGAAACCTGTGTCTGGATCCACCCCTGGTGGGGGGGGGCTTCTTATGGTTCCTGCACCTGGGCCCTGAGGTTTCTAGTTACACCTCTGTGTAAAGGTGTACAGTGTGTGTGTATACGTGTGCAAATGGTATGTATGGGGGTATATATGAATGTATAGGTGCATGTGTACAGGTGGCAGTGCATGTGTGCATGGGTTTGAGTGTGTACAGATTTACAGTATTTGTATGTATAGGTGGCAATGCATGTGTGTACATTATAGTGTGTATAGGTATACTTATGTATGTGGCTGTGCACAGTATGGGTGTGTAAAGGTATGTCAGTGCATGTGTGTACAGGTGTATGTGTGTATAGGTGGCAATGCATTTATGTATGGGTATACTTATGTATGTGGCTGTTCATATGTATATAGAATGTGCATGTAACTGTGTGTCAGTGCACGTGTGTATAGGTTTATGTGTGTACAGTGTGTGCATGTATATAGATTTATGGGAATATCTAGGTGTAGGTTTGTGTATATGTGGCGGTGCATGTGTGTATAGATGTGTGTTTAGAAGTGTCGGTGCATGTGGGTATAGGTGTAGAGTATGTGTGCATAGGTGTATAGGTTTGCGTATAGGTGTAGGACGTATAGGTTTATGTATAGGCATATGTGTGTGTGGGTATGTTTGTGTGTGGGTGTATGTATAGGTGTATGTGTGTGTGGGTAGGTGTATGTGTGTATGTTTGTGTATAGGTGTATGTGGGTGTATAGGTGTGTGTAGGTTTGGGTATGTTTGTGTGTGGGTGTATGTGTGTGTATAGGTGTGTGTGGGTTTGGGGATGTTTGTGTATAGGTGTGTGTGTTTATAGGTGTATGTGTGTATAGGTGTGTGTGTATGTGTGGGTATGTGTGTATAGGTGTATGTATAGGGGTGTGTATATATATATATGTGTGTGTGTGTGCATAGGGGTGTGTGTGTGTATGGGTGTATGTATAGAGGAGTGTGTGTATATGTGTGTGTATAGGTAGGTGTGTGTGTATAGGTGTGTGTGTGTATAGGTAGTTAGGTGTGTGTGTATAGGGTGTGTGTAGGTGTGTGTAGGTGTATATAGGTGTGTGTGTGTAGGTGTATATAGGTGTGTGTATATATGTGTGCATAGGGGTATATGTGTGTATAGGGGTATGTGTGTGTATGGGTGTATGCATAGGCGTGTGTGTGTATAGGTGTGTGTATATGTGTGTGTGCGTGCATAGGTGTGTGTGTATAGGTGTGTCTATATAGGTGTGTGTATGTAGGTGTGTGTGTGTGTATAGGTAGGTGTGTGTGTGTATAGGTGTGTGTGTGTGTATAGGTAGGTGTGTGTGTGTGTATAGGTAGGTGTGTGTGTGTGTATAGGTAGGTGTGTGTGTGTGTATAGGTAGGTGTGTGTGTGTGTATAGGTAGGTGTGTGTGTGTGTATAGGTAGTTAGGTGTGTGTGTATAGGTGTGTGTAGGTGTGTGTAGTGTATATAGGTGTGTGTGTGTAGGTGTATATAGGTGTGTGTGTGTATATATGTGTGCAATAGGGTATATGTGTGTATAGGGGTATGTGTGTGTATGGGTGTATGCATAGGCGTGTGTGTGTATAGGTGTGTGTATATGTGTGTGTGCGCGCATAGGTGTGTGTGTATAGGTGTGTCTATATAGGTGTGTGTATGTAGGTGTGTGTGTGTGTATAGGTAGGTGTGTGTGTGTATAGGTGTGTGTGTGTGTATAGGTAGGTGTGTGTGTGTGTATAGGTAGGTGTGTGTGTGTGTATAGGTAGGTGTGTGTGTGTGTATAGGTAGGTGTATGTGTGTGTATAGGTGTGTATAGGTGTGTGTGGGTTTGGGGATGTTTGTGTATAGGTGTGTGTGTTTATAGGTGTATGTGTGTATAGGTGTGTGTGTGTGTATGTGTGGGTATGTGTGTATAGGTGTATGTATAGGGGTGTATATATATATATATGTATATGTGTGTGTGTGTGTGCATAGGGGCATGTGTGCGTATGGGTGTATGTATAGAGGAGTGTGTGTGTGTGTGTATAGGTGTGTGTATAGGTAGTTAGGTGTGTGTGTATAGGTGTGTGTGTAGGTGTATATAGGGTGTGTGTGTGGGTGTATATAGGTGTGTGTGTATATATATGTGTGTATAGGGGTATGTGTGTGTATGGGTGTATGCATAGGCGTGTGTATAGGTGTGTGTATATGTGTATGTATAGGGGTGTGTGTATAGGTGTGTCTATGTAGGTGTGTGTGTGTATATAGGTAGGTGTGTGTGTATAGGTAGGTGTGTATGTATATAGGTAGGTGTGTGTGTATAGGTAGGTGTGTATGTATATAGGTAGGTGTGTGTGTATAGGTAGGTGTGTGTGTGTGTGTATAGGTAGGTGTGTCGTGTGTGTATAGGTGTGTGTGTGTGGTATAGGTAGGTGTGTGTGTGTGTATAGGTAGGTGTGTGTGTGTATGTTAGGTAGGTGTGTGTGGTGGTATAGGTAGGTTGTGTGGTGTGTGTGTGTATAGGAGGTGTGTGTTGTGTGTATAGGTAGGTGTGTGGTGTGTGTGTGTGTGTATAGGTAGGTGTGTGTGTGTGTGTATAGGTAGGTGTGGTGTGTGTGTGTGTATAGGTAGGTTGTGTGTGTGTGTGTGTATAGGTAGGTGTGTGTGTGTGTGTGTGTGTTGTGTGTGTGTGTGTGGTGTGTAGTGTGTGTGTAGGTGTGTGTGTATAGGTAGGTGTGTGTGTGTATAGGTGTGTGTGTGTGTATAGGTGTGTGTGTGTGTATAGGTGTGTGTGTGTGTATATAGTGTGTGTGTGTGTATAGGTGTGTGTGTGTGTATAGGTGTGTGTATACGGTGTGTGTATAGGTTGTGTGTGTGTGTGTGTGTGTATAGGTGTGTGTGTGTGTTATAGGTGTGTGTGTGTGTGTGTGTATAGTGTGTGTGTGTATAGGTGTGTGTGTGTATAGTGTGTGTGTGTGTATGTGAATAGGTGTGTGTGTGTATAGGTGTGTTGTGGTGTGTATATAGGTGTGTGTGTGTGTATATAGGTTGTGTGTGTGTCATAGGTGTGTGTGGTGTATAGGTGTTGTGTGTGTATATAGGTGTGTGTGTGTGTGTGGTGTATATAGGTGTGTGTGTGTGTATAGGTGTGTGTGTGTGTATAGGTGTGTGTGTGTGTATATAGGTGTGTGTATAGGTGTGTGTGTTGTGTATATAGGTGTGTGTGTGTGTGTGTATATAGGTGTGTGTGTGTGTATAGGTGTGTGTGTGTGTATAGGTGTGTGTGTGTGTATATAGGTGTGTGTGTATAGGTGTGTGTGTGTGTGTATAGGTGTGTGTGTGTGTGTATAGGTGTGTGTGTGTATATAGGTGTGTGTGTATAGGTGTGTGTGTGTGTATAGGTGTGTGTGTGTGTATATAGGTGTGTGTGTGTATAGGTGTGTGTGTGTGTGTATAGGTGTGTGTGTGTATATAGGTGTGTTGTATAGGTGTGTGTGTGTGTATAAGGTGTGTGTGTATAGGTGTGTGTGTGTGTATATTAGGTGTGTGTGTATATAGGTGTGTGTGTGTGTGTATAGGTGTGTGTGTATATAGGTGTGTTGTGTATATAGGTTGTGTGTGTGTATATAGGTGTGTGTGTATATATATGTGTGTGTATATAGGTGTGTGTAATATAGGTGTGTGTGTATATAGTGTGTGTGTATAGGTGTGTGTTATAGGTGTGTGTGTAATATTAGGTGTGTGTGTGTATATAGGTGTGTGTGCATATAGGTGTGTGTGTATAGGTGTGTGTGTGTGTGTGTGTATAGGTGTGTGTGTGTGTGTGTGTAGGTGTGTGTGTGTGTGTGTGTATAGGTGTGTGTGTCCGCCTCATTGTGCCCTTACACGGGGTTCCTTTCTGTGATATAAAATAAATGACCCATCCCCCATATCCCTGATTATAAACATAGGGTCACTGTGTAACAAACACAAGAGCTGGCAATCTAGAATCACGTGACCGGCCTCCTCATGCAGGCTGTGAGCGCGTGGCGCCGCTCCTACCTTCCCGTATAAAAACTCTCTGACCAGCGAGGAGGCCACCGCTTCCACCACAAGACCGCCTGGCATGTCCTCTCCCCGCATCCCGGATAGACCTGCACACACACCACCAGGCTCCACCACGAAGGCCTGGTTGCTACGGGAGCTCTGCGCCATAGCAACAAGACCGGCTATTAGACAGATGCTCCTTGCTTTACTACATCTCCCGTGATGCTCGCGTGCCGGTGCGCCCCTTTACGACCGCTGTCCACGCCCGCGGTACCTCACGGGAAGTGTAGTTTCAAGAATAAGTCCATTTGTTTTTGTTTCCTCTTTCTATGCTTGACGCGTGATTGGGGGAGTTTAGCCGCCCCTCCCCCACTGCTACTGGTCCTGGAATGGCTTTATGCATTTATAATGAATTCACTCAGTTAACAAGGAGAGGGAAAATAAAACAACACAACTTGGCTTTTCCATCTTTATGTGTTATTTTTCATTATTTATTGAGGTGCAGAAACAAACAAATAAATGTAACAATAAATGTACTGCACCTATATCATATATATATATATAAACTGCACCTATATCATATATATATATATAAACTGCACCTATATCATATATATATATATAAACTGCACCTATATCATATATATATAAATGTACTGCACCTATATCATATATATATAAACTGCACCTATATCATATATATATAAACTGCACCTATATCCTATATATATAAACTGCACCTATATCCTATATATATAAACTGCACCTATATCATATATATATAAACTGCACCTATATCCTATATATATAAACTGCACCTATATCATATATATATAAATGTACTGCACCTATATCATATATATATAAACTGCACCTATATCATATATATATAAATGTACTGCACCTATATCCTATATATATAAACTGCCTATATCCTATATATATAAACTGCACCTATATCCTATATATATAAACTGCACCTATATCATATATATATAAACTGCACCTATATCATATATATATAAACTGCACCTATATCCTATATATATAAACTGCACCTATATCATATATATATAAATGTACTGCACCTATATCATATATATATAAACTGCACCTATATCATATATATATAAATGTACTGCACCTATATCCTATATATATAAACTGCACCTATATCCTATATATATAAACTGCACCTATATCCTATATATATAAACTGCACCTATATCCTATTATATAAAACTGCACCTATATCATATATATATAAATGTACTGCACCTATATCATATATATATAAACTGCACCTATATCCTATATATATAAACTGCACCTATATCCTATATATATAAACTGCACCTATATCCTATATATATAAACTGCACCTATATCATATATATATATATATATAAATAAACTGCACCTATATCCTATATATATAAACTGCACCTATATCATATATATATATAAATAAACTGCACCTATATCCTATATATATAAACTGCACCTATATCATATATATATAAACTGCACCTATATCCTATATATATAAACTGCACCTATATCATATATATAAACTGCACCTATATCCTATATATATAAACTGCACCTATATCATATATATATATAAATAAACTGCACCTATATCCTATATATATAAATAAACTGCACCTATATCATATATATATAAACTGCACCTATATCATATATATATATAAACTGCACCTATATCATATATATATATAAATAAACTGCACCTATATCATATATATATAAACTGCACCTATATCATATATAAATAAACTGCACCTATAGCATATATATATATAAATAAACTGCACCTATATCATATATATATAAATAAACTGCACCTATAGCATATATATATAAATAAACTGCACCTGTATCATATATATATAAATAAACTGCGCCTATAGCATATATATATATATAAATAAACTGCACCTATATCATATATATATAAATAACCTGCACCTATATCATATATATATAAATAAACTGCACTTATAGCATATATATATATAGATAAACTGCACCTATATCATATATATATAAATAAACTGCGCCTACAACATATTATTATATATAAATAAACTGTACCTATATCATATATATATATAAATAAACTGCACCTATATCACATATATATATAAATAAACTGCACCTATATCATATATATATAATAAACTGCACCTATATCATATATATATATATATATATAAATAAACTGCACCTATATCATATATATATAAATAAACTGCACCTATATCATATATATATATAAATAAACTGCACCTATATCATATATATATATATAAACTGCACCTATATCATATATATATAAATAAACTGCACCTATATCATATATATATATATAAATAAACTGCACCTAAATCATATATATATATAAATAAACTGCACCTATATCATATATATATATATATATAAAAACTGCACCTATAGCATATATATATATATAACTAAACTGCACCTATATCATATATATATATAAATAAACTGCACCTATATCATATATATATAAATAAACTGCACCTATATCATATATATATATATAAATAAACTGCACCTATATCATTATATATAATATAATAACTGCACCTATATCATATATATGTATATAAAATAAACTGCACCTATATCATATATATATAGACTGCACCCTATAGCATATATATATATATATAAATAAACTGCACCTATATCCTATATATATGAATAAACTGCACCTATATTATATATATATAAATAAACTGCACCTATATCATATATATATATAAATAAACTGCACCTATATCATATGTATATATAAACTGCACCTATAGCATATATATATAAATAAACTGCACCTATATCATATATATATAAACTGCGCCTTTATCATATATATAAATAAACCGCACCTACATCATATATATATAAATAAACTGCACCTATATCATATATATAAATAAACCGCACCTATATCATATATATAAATAAACTGCACCTATATCATATATATAAATAAACTGCACATATATCATATATATATAAATAAACTGCACCCATATCATATATATATAATAATGTAAAACATTATGTTGAAAGAAGGCATAATTACAATGTTTCAATAAAATATTCCCAAAAAGAATTTTTAAAGATGTGTCAATCGCTAATGCAGTTATTATAAACAGTAGAGGATAAAGAACACAGGGAAAGAAAAGCAACTGGAATCATCTCAGCCTAGCCGGAAGGAATGAGCCATAAGAATTAAATTCATTTAAACCCCTAGGAGCTATAGTATTTAACGTAAAAATCCAGAAAGCCTCCCTTCGTAAAAGTTCGCTTGCCCGATCTCCCCCTCGTGAAGGTTCTGGGACATGGTCAATAAGTCTCACTCTTAAAGTAGAGAGTGCATGACCATACTCTCTGAAGTGTCGTGCTACGGGTTGGGGACTCTCTCCGCCACTCAATGCAGCCCTAATTGAGGACCGATGGTTAGCCATGCGGGTTCGGAGATCAGTGGTGGTCTTACCCACATATGCCAGCCCACACGGGCACGTAAGTACATAAATCACAAATCTAGTTGTACATGTCATCCTGTACCTGATCCTAAAGATGCGTCCAGTGTGTGGGTGCTGGAAGGATTTACACGGATTTACAAAATTACATGTAGTGCATCCCAAACACCGGAAACAACCCGGATTAGTCACCAACTTGCTCTGATTGCGCGTAAATTGGTCTGTATGGACCAATAGATCCCTCAAATTTTTGTTTCTTTTATAACACATAATTGGTGGTTGTCTAAACTTGCCTTCCAAGCAAGTATCACTTTGCAGCATATGCCAGTTACGGCGTATGCAGTTGTTAATACGCCTGGATTGAATATTATATTTGTGAGGAAACAGAAATCTAGGGAGTCTAGATTCCGAGGAAGCAAGTTCACTATTTTCAAATTTAGACCGGGCATTGGCTAAAGCAGTTACAAGAGTGGGACTAGAATAGCCCCGCTCCAGAAACCGAAGTCTCATCGTATCAATCTGGCTCTCACGTATGTCTGAATTGGAGTTGTTACGGAGAACCCTTAAAAATTGGGACACAGGTAAGGAATCCTTAAGTTTGGGGGGATGGAAACTGTGATTATGCAAGATAGTATTGCGATCAGTTGGTTTACGGAAAAGCGAGTAAGCTATAGAACGTCCAACCCGAAAGATGTTAAGGTCTAGGAACTCTGCCCTCTGAGGATCGCTTCGATATGTAAATCGTACTGTCGTGGGAAGATTATTCAAAACAGCCATTTTCTGCTCAAGCTGTGACCTATCACCATCCCAAACGATAAGAATATCGTCAATAAACCTGTGATAGGCTCTCAACCCATCGGAAAACAGAGGCAAGATGTATTTCACCTCATATAGATACATAAACGCGTTAGCGTACATGGGTGCCATCGGGGCACCCATTGAGATCCCCCTGCGCTGCCGATAAAACTTATCTTCAAATCGAAAATAATTGAGACGAAGGGAAAGTCTCAATAGTTCAACAATAAAGTCAGTATCCCACTCAACTCCACTTGTGGCATTTTGTAATACCCATCTAGCAGCCTCCACACCATCATCCTGGGGGATGACAGTGTAGAGGCTACAGACATCAATGGTGACAAACAGTGATTGATCAGAAAGGGACACTGCTTTGATTTTATCTATAACATCCCTTGAATCACGAAGGCACGTGGACAGCGACATAACAGGTGCCTTTAAGGCTTTGTCAATCAATTGCCCTAAGGGTTCCAACAGGCCACCCACCGCAGAGACTATAGGCCTCCCAGGGGATCGATGACTATCCTTGTGGATTTTTGGCAGAGTGTATAAAATAGGAACTCTAGGGAAATCAACAATCAAGAAATCTTTAATCTTTTCATCAATAAGATGCCTATCAAAGGCATCTGTGACAACTTCTCTAATAATACCCTTAAAGGTTTCAGTAGGGTCTGAAGGACATAACTCGTAGGTATCAATATCCTGAAGTTGCCCCCCAATCTCTGTCCTGTAATAATTGTAATCTAAAACCACAACGCCACCGCCCTTGTCAGCAGGACGTATTGTTATAGATTGATCAGAACTCAAGCTCTTAATGGCCTCCCTTTCTGCACCTGTCAGATTGCTTACAGCTCTGGTTTTTCTACATAGAATATCATTAGATTCTTTTTTGACAGTCTGCAGAAATGTTTTAATAGACACATTGCTAGATAAAGGATCAAAATTACTTCTGAGATGTAAATCAATATCGCTTGTGGTAGTTACCATGGGAGATGGACCAAAAAACTCGGCTAGTCTCAAGGACCGGCCAAATTTATATTGATCAACATCCCATTCAAATAAATCTGGTCGAGCAGTTGGAACGAAACTCAGTCCTTTAGATAGAATATTATACTCGGGGGCAGAGAGGAGGCGCTGGGAAAGATTGTATACAGATGTTATCTTTGATTCTTGGGGGGTCTCCCCCTGAGACCCCTGGTTCCGCCACTTCCCCTTGTGGCCCCGACGTATATGTCCATTCCTCCTCCTCCTTGGCGGGGGGAGGACCTTGTCTCTCGGACGAGTCCAAGTCCTGGCTCTAAAAAAGAGGGAGCTGCAGTGTCTGTAGATTTGGAGGCTATCCTATGTGGGGGAACAGACGTTTCCGTTTCTGACGCCGATTCCCCCGAGGTGTAGTCAATAGTGGGTTTAGGGGGTCTCCTGATGTTAAATCTGCGAGTTGGTCTCCTATCAGGAACAGATCCAGAGAGCCAGCGGTAAACTCTATGTTCGGCATAATCAAAATTAACCCGCTCCAATTTATCACGTTTAAAACGTATCAAGTCATTGCGGTATTTTTCAAGGTTAACCATAAGCTGGTTTACAAGATGTTCATTGTCGGAAGCTTTAAGATCAGAGTCATGTTTGGATTCAAGCTCGCTAATCTTAGATTTGGTTAATTTATATTCTCTCCCAACCTCCTCGATAACCAGTAACATTAAATCCATCGAGCACTTATTTAAGATAGCGATCCACCGCCGGCAAACCTCTGGGTTATTTCTGCCGATGGTGGGCTGATTTCGTATTCTGAAGCCCCGTGGGATCTTTTTAGATCGATGGTAATCAGATAGGTATGTCCCATGTAATTCGAAATCAATCAATTTTTGTTTAAGTCGTTCGAGGTCCTTAACTATCTTACCAGGATCTGATGATAGAGGCAGATCAGCGTCTGACTGTGGCCACAAAATATCGGCAGCTTGTTCATCCGAATAATGCCATGTTTCAGCGTGTTCAACGAGGGCTCCAGCCCGGGCTAAAAAATCCTCCATGCTGCTTATAATTTAACTGTGTTCAATACAGGATAGTAAACCAAGCACTGGTGCCGGGGTAGACACGAACGGCAACGTGTCAAAGAATACAAACGCCAGGGATCCCCGCACTCCACGTGTAGATGCAAATACTTGCTCCGGTGCTGGACTCTCACCGATCCGAAAATATAGAGTACCAAGGAGACCGCTCCACGGAGTCTTTGATTCAGAAATATTTATTTGAAAAAGTATTCAACGTTTCAGTCCCATTACGGACTTTCGTCAGGAATATGTGAAAAACACAAGCACCAACATTTTATAAGAAAATACACACTAATTACACACCTGTAATCACAAACGTCAGCCCCGCAGCGCGCACGCCGTCGAAACCGGAAATCTGGCATGGAGCGGTCAGATGACCGCTACCATAGGAACCAGACGCCGGCCCCAAGAGCAGAAGCAGCGCGGCGGAGGACGTAAATATGAGCATACGCAAAAAATAATAACAACAACAATAATAACAATCCCTAAGGGGGAAAAAATATAATAATCTAATATCTCTACTAGATTGTAAAGTAAGCCTAAAAATCAAAGCTTATGGAGATACAATAAATAAGTATTGCGACTGAATATTTTATTGAAACATTGTAATTATGCCTTCTTTCAACATAATGTTTTACATTATGAGTATATCGATTAATTCATAAAGCTGTATTTCAGCTTTTTAATGCGGCACAACTAGTGTATATACGCATGGAGTCTTCATTATTTATGTATGCTTCATGTCTTTTTTGGTTTTCAATGCATATTATTTATTTTTATTTCACATTTCTTCTCTTTTCATTTTTACTTCCACGTTTATTTTTGGTGCTTCTTACTAGGTTTATTTTCAGTCGCAATATACAGATGTACTGCACCTATATCATATATATATATAAAAACTGCACCTATAGCATATATATATATATATATAAAACTGCATCTATATCACATATATACATAAACTGCACCTATATCGTATATATATATATATATATGGACTGCACCTATATCATATATATATAAATAACTGCACCTAGATCATATATATATATAAATAAACTGCACCTATATCATATATATATAATATATATAATAAACTGCACCTATATCATATATAAATAAATAAATGTACTGCACCTATATCAATATATATATATATATATATATATAAACTGCATCTATATCACATATATATATAAACTGTACCTATATCATACATATATATACAGTTGTGTTCAAAATTATTCAACCCCCAATGCTGTAAAGGGTTTTAGGGAATTTAGTGACATTTGTAATTGTATTCAGAATGAAATCCTACAAGGACTTTTTAAAGAACCATATGCAACTAAAATGACATCAATTGGTTTTGTAATACAGTAGTAAATGTTTCTTTTGTGAATTCTTCATTGACACAATTATTCAACCCCTTAAAGACTACCACTCTGAAGAACAGAGGTTCATTCAAGTGTTTTCAATCAGGTATTGAAAAGCCCTGTGGATGTCACGGAGCAGCAATAAAGCATAATAAGCACCAATTAGGCAGCTTTAAAATGACTGTGATACTCAGCTCCTTCTAGACATTTACTGGTGTGGTTACAAACATGGTGAAGTCAAGAGAATGGTCCGGGAAGACAAGAGAAGAGGTGATTACTCTTCACAGGAAGGGCAATGGCTATAAGAAGATTGCAAAGATGTTAAACATACCAAGAGAGACCACAGGAAGCATCATTCGCAAATTCAAGGCAAAGGGCACTGTTGAAACGCTATCTGGTCGTTGGCAGAAAGAAGATGCTGACTTCGACTGCTGTGCGCTACCTGAAGCATAGAGTGGAGAAAAGTCCCCGTGTGACTGCTGAGGAACTGAGAAAAGATTTGTCAGATGTGGGTACTGAAGTTTCAGCTCAGACAATATGGCGCACACTGCGTAATGAAGGCCTCCATGCCAGAACTCCCAGGCGCACCCCCTTGCTGTCTCCAAAGAATAAGAAGAGTCGACTGCAGTATGCCAAAAGTCATGTGGACAAACCACAGAAGTTTTGGGATAGTGTTCTGTGGACTGATGAAACAAAATTAGAACTGTTTGGGCCCATGGATCAACGCTATGTTTGGAGGAGGAAGAACAAGGCCTATGAAGAAAAGAACACCTTGCCTACTGTGAAGCATGGCGGGGGGTCAATCATGCTTTAGGGCTGTTTTGCTTCTGCAGGTACAGGGAAGCTTCAGCGTGTGCAAGGTACCATGAATTCTCTTCAGTACCAGGAGATATTGGATGACATTGTGATGCAGTCCGTCACAAACCTGAGGCTTGGGAGACGTTGGACCTTTCAACAGGACAATGATCCCAAGCATACCTCCAAGTCCACTAGAGCATGGTTGCAGATTAAAGGCTGGAACATTTTGGAGTGGCCATCGCAGTCACCTGACTTAAATCCGATTTAGAACCTCTGGTGGGACTTAAAGAAAGCAGTTGCAGTGCGCAAGCCTAAGAATGTGACTGAACTGGAGGCTTTTGCCCATGACGAATGGGCGAAGATACCCGTAGATGACTGCAAGACACTTGTGTCAAGCTATGCTTCACGTTTAAAAGCTGTTATAACTGTAAAAGGATGTTGTACTAAGTACTAAGATTGAATGTCACTTGGGGGTTGAATAAAACTGATAATGATGTGAGCACAGAAAAGACATTTGTGTTTTATTTCATTATAAATGTTATGTTATATTTGTCTGACCTACACGTGCCTCTTTGATTTAATTGTAAGCAAGATGACTGAATGATCAAAATCAATGTCAAACTGGCCAAAACACTCAATTTCAGTGGGGGTTGAATAATTTTGAACACAACTGTAGATATACAGGTATGTATAGATAGAACTGCACCTATATCATATATATATATATATAATATATATATATATAAATAAACTGCACCTGTATCATATATATATAATAAACTGCACCTATATCATATATGTAAATATATATAAACTGCACCTATATCATATATATATATATATAAACATCACCTATATCATATATATATAAATAAACTGCACCTGTATCATATATATATATAAATAAACTGCCCCAATATCATATATATAGACTGTGCCTATATCATATATATATAAATGCACTGCACCTATATCATATATACATAAATAAATGTACAGCACCTATATCATATATAGATAAATAAACTGCACCCATATCATATATATATAATAAACTGCACCTATATCATATATATATATATATATATATATAAACTGCACCTATATCATATATATAAATGTGCTGCACCTGTGTCATATATATATATAAAGAAACTGCACCTATATCATATATATAAACTGCACCTATATCATATATAATATATATATATATAAACTGCACCTATATATATATATATATATAAACTGCACCTATATTATATATATAGAAATATACTGTACCTTATCATATATATATATATAAACAGCACCTATATCATATATGTATATATATATATAATAAACTGCATCTGTATCATATATATAAATAAACTGCACCTATATCATATATATAAAAAAACTTTGCCTGTGTCATATATATAAATAAACTGCCCCTATATCATATATATAGACTGCACCTATATCATATATATATATAAATGCACTGCACCTATATCATATATACATAAATAAATGTACTGCACCTATATCATATATATAAATAAACTGCACCTATATCATATATATAGATGTACTGCACCTATGTCATATATATATATAAATAAATTGCACCTATATCATATATATATATAAGTAAATGTACTGCACCTATATCATATATATATATAAATAAACTGCACCTATATCATATATATATGAATAAATATACTGCGCCTATATCATATATATATAACTAAATGCACTGCACCTATATCATATATATATAAATAAATGTATTACACCTATATCATATATATAAGTAAACTGCGCCTATATCATATATATATATATAAATAAATGTACTGCACCTATATCATATATATATATAAATAAACTGCCCCATATCATATATATTAATAAATAAACTTCACCTATATCTTATATATAAATAAACTGCACCTATATCATATATATAAATAAATGTCCCGCACCTATATCATATATATAAATAAACTGCACCTATATCGTATATATAAATAAATGTGCTGCACCTGTATCATATATAGGAGTAAACTGCACCTACATCATATATATATATAAATAAATACACCTATATCATATATATATAAATAAACTGCACCTATATCATATATATATATATATATAAACTGCACCTATATCATATATATATAAATAAACCACCTATATCATGTATATAAATAAACTGCACATATATCATGCATGAAGCTGGAAAGGGTTACAAAAGTATCTCCAAAAGCCTTGATGGTCATGTGTCCACGGTAAGACAGAATGTCTACAAATGGAGAAAGTTCAGCACTGTTGCTACTCTCCCTAGGCATGGTCGTCCTGTAAAGATGACTGCAAGAGCACAGCGCAGAATGCTTAATGAGGTAAAGAAGAATCCTAGAGTGTCAGCTAAAGACTTACAGAAATCTCTGGCACATGCTAACATTTTTGTTGACACATCTACAATAAGGAAAACATTAAACAAGAATGGAGTACATGGGAGGACACCACGGAGGAAGCCATTGCTGTCCAAAAAGAATATTGCAGCACGTTTGAAGTTTGCAAAAGAGCACCTGCATGTTCCACAGCACTACTGGCAAAATATTCTGTGGACAGATGAAACCAAAATTGAGTTGTTTAGAAAAAACACACAACACTATGTGTGGAGAAAAAAAGGCCCAGCACACCAACATCAAAACCTCATCCCCACTGTAAAACATGGCGGAGGGAGCATCACGGTTTGGGGCTGCTTTGCTGCCTCAGGGCCTGGACGGATTGTTGTCATTGATGGAAAAATGAATTCCAGAGTTTATCAAGACATTTTGCAGGAAAACATAAGAACACCTGTCCGCCAACTGAAGCTCCGCAGAGGATGGGTGATGCAACAGGACAATGACCCAAAGCATACAAGTAATTCAACAAAAGAATGGCTTCAACAAAACAAAATACGCCTTCTGGAGTGGCCCAGTCAGAGACCTGACCTCAACCCGATTGAAATGCTGTGGCATGACCTTAAGAGAGCGATTCACACCAGACATCCCAAGAATATTGCTACACTGAAACAGTTTTGTGAAGAGGAGTGGTCCAAAATTACTCCAGATCGTTGTGCAGGTCTGATCTGCAACTACAGGAAACGTTTGGTTGAGGTTATTGCTGCCAAAGGAGGGTCAACCAGTTATTAAGTCCAAAGGTTCACATACTTTTTCCACCCTGCACTGTGAATGTTTACATGTTATGTTCAATAAAAACATGAAAACATATAATGTTTGTGTTGTATTATTTTAAGCAATATGAAGCACAAAGATAAATATTAATTAAAGTTTAATGCAAAGAACACTACACACATAGAATGAAAATGAGGATTTAAAAAACACAAAATGAGAAATGAAGATGGTGTGTCTCTGGTAGAATGTATTATAAGGGCGATTTGTGAACACCCTGTGGTCCGTCTACTTATAATTAGGCGAAAAAAAGGGGAGGTCAAATAAATTGCGCTAATGCGCTAGAAGAAATCCTTGATTAGGGTTCACCATATAAAGGACGACTTATTCACAGGGACTATGATGCATCTACACAGAATGAATGAAGAAAGTTATACAACTTAGTCTTGAAATATGAAATGGCCCTTAGAAGAGGTGCTCAGAATTCAAGATTAATTGAAATCGTATATAAGGGGCATCAAACCAAATGTCTCATACACACATAGGGACAATACCCTCCATGTAAGGGTGGACCTCTGCTGTTGCAAAGATCAATACAATCAAGGAGTAAACATTCATAAGTTATGGTTGAGACAAGAATTAGGTGTATATAAGCGGAATATCGTAGTAGTTGTTTGGAATATCGGCTTGTCACAGATACCGTGTCTCCCAGGAAACAACGCTATGGTATGGTCACGTCGCCGTGATAAATAGGCGTACGGATATAATGATCAACCGTTTTATACCCCCTATTGGACTATCACATTCCAAGTGGAACATACATTATACACGGCGGGAAGGTGCATAGGCGTGGGGCAACGAGGCGTTGTTCTTAATAAAAATAGCCTCTATAGAGTGTATTAAATACGCCAGCCGTCACGCTCTAGTATAGTCACACTCTCCCAGTCTATAACCATACTTATAACTAGTTCACACCAAGGTTTGTGCGGGTCGAGACAAATCAAAAGTATACAATCTTGCAATAATGTTCACCAGATAATTTCAACGGTGTTATATCCCAATGGACAAGAAGAGGACATAGTATAAATTCCATCAAGCCAAATATATTCATAGAGCAGTGTCCTTCATTATCGTGCTTCCGATACAACTTAAAACGTAAATCCGCATTTTTCGGCAACAACCGCAGTGACGGCGCTCTGGTATAGTCACACTCTATACTTTGCAATCACACTTTTAACTCGGTCTCAAATTTATCATACTCCAAGTATTCATGAGTGTATTTATCGGCATAAGCTAAATTTATCATACTCCAAGGATATTTTTCAAGAATATGGATATTTAGAGTGAACGATCTCTGTACAAAATATGTAATTGAAAAGAATGGCCATCTGACATTGAATCATGGTAACACATAATAGCGATAGTGCCCTTACGAAAACAAAACAATGTGCGAAAAAAACTATGTAACAAATAAGCATAAAAAAACAAAAAAGTAAATGATTTAGGCAGGGTTATGATGAGCAGTCAATAAAGGGGGAAAACGTAAAACCTTCGTTGAGGCCAGCTGGATTTTTAGTTCCCAATTTATATATCCAGTAGGCTTCTCTTTGACGAAGTTTTTTATCGAAATTTCCACCTCTGGGTCCTATCCGGACCTGTTCCAGTACCATAAATTTAAGGTCATCAGCTTTATTATGGTGTTTGAGACGTAAATGTCTAGATACTGGAGTTTCGCGTGGGTATCTCACAGAACGTACATGTTCCAGTATTCTCATTTTTAGTGGGCAAAAAGTTTTCCCAATATATTTGATACCACAGCTACATGTAAGTAGATATACAACACCTGATGTATTACAGTTCGAGAAATCTTTCACCTTAAACTTTTCGGTGTTGTCTACATTTGTAAATTCCTTAGAGTCTTTTTGTATGTATTTACACCCCTTACATCTACCGCATTTAAAGGTTCCGATAGGTGGTTTATTTATCCAATTCCTTTTTATGGGGCTTGTTGTAAAGTGGCTATGGTGGTTGGTCGCCGATGTTAGAACATCGACGCGATGTTATAGATGCATGTTTTGTCAAAACTTGTTGAAGATGGGGATCTTGAGTAAGTAAGGGCCAGAAGCGTTCACAGATTCTTCGAATTTCGTACCACCCAGTATCGAAATTGCCAATCATTCTAATACATTTATCTTCACTTTTTTGCTTGTCTTGTAACGTCATGTCACGGTTGGTCAGAAGAGCATTTTGATATGCCTTCTTGAGACACCGGTTGGGGTATCCTTTTTGTCTGAACATATCTTTCAGGTCTTTAGCTTTGATGTTAAATTCTACCAGTGATGAACAAGTTCTTCTTAATCGAATATATTGTCCCATTGGTATCCCGCGTTTCAAAGGAGGAGGGTGGAAACTTTCCCAATTAAGCAAATTATTGGTGGCCGTATCTTTTCTATACAGAGATGTCTTTAACGACCCATCTAATGATTTGTTAATTGTGACATCAAGAAAATTTATGGTATGTTCTTGGATTTCAAAAGTGAATTTTAGATTTAGGTCATTATGATTCAATTTGTTCACAAAATCAATAAAGCTGTCTCTATTTCCTTTCCAGAGAATAAGAACATCGTCGATGTAACGTTTCCAGTTGATAATGTTAGATTGAAATTCCGTAAAGTCTGGGCCATTTACGATAAATTCTTCCCACCAACCTAAATGTAGGTTGGCGTATGATGGTGCCATAGCTGTACCCATTTACGTCTCAAACACCATAATAAAGCTGATGACCTTAAATTTATGGTACTGGAACAGGTCCGGATTGGACCCAGAGGTGGAAATTTCGATAAAAAACTTCGTCAAAGAGAAGCCTACTGGATATATAAATTGGGAACTAAAAATCCAGCTGGGCTCAATGAAGGTTTTACGTTTTCCCCCTTTATTGACTGCTCATCATAACCCTGCCTAAATCATTTACTTTTTTGTTTTATTATGCTTATTTGTTAAATAGTTTTTTTCACACATTGTTTTGTTTTCGTAAGGGCACTATCGCTATTATGTGTTACCATGATTCAATGTCAGATGGCCATTCTTTTCAATTACATATTTTGTACAGAGATCGTTCACTCTAAATATCCATATTCTTGAAAAATATCCTGAGTATGGAGGTCAATTGATTTAGCCTACTTTGGCTTTATTTCTAGATTAAATGTATACTCGTTTCCTAAAGCTACAATACCAGAGCAAAGTTCGAGAGAGATTCGCAATTGAAACGAGCATCATTCCCCCCCCCATTGGCTTCTCGTTACTAGGTAACACGACATATCCCCTCAGCGGAGGGCATTACGAACGGAAGCGTTGAGTGAGGTTAGCGTGTTTTCCCATTGGCTGCGTGAAAACGTCGGGAGGGGCTTAGTGCTCTACACAATCAAAAATTTTACATCTAGAATTGCCGTCACCTGGCGTGCGGTTTCTTTGGTAACTTATAAACTGTATATATTGAGGCCCTTCGTATGAGTAGCATCACTCTTGATGAAGCCGTAATGTGAAACGGTGAAACGCGTCGAGTTCTCTCTACTCAGAGTATTATACTCCGTTTTAACAGTCACTATGGTTGATCCAATGGTTGTGTGCCTCTGTTACTAATGGGCTGACAAATTGGTTTGTGGCTTGGCTACATTTTGCTTTACTACGTGCATCAGCAATGAAGGGACATGTGCTTACCTACTTCATAAACTATTTGTGATTATGCTATACGCAATGATGATGGCTGCCGGTCGATTTCTCTACCGATAAATTTAGCTTATGCCGATAAATACACTCATGAATACTTGGAGTATGATAAATTTGAGACCGAGTTAAAAGTGTGATTGCAAAGTATAGAGTGTGACTATACCAGAGCGCCGTCACTGCGGTTGTTGCCGAAAAATGCGGATTTACGTTTTAAGTTGTATCGAAAGCACGATAATGAAGGACACTGCTCTATGAATATATTTGGCTTGATGGAATTTATACTATGTCCTCTTCTTGTCTATTGGGATATAACACCGTTGAAATTATCTGGTGAACATTATTGCAAGATTGTATACTTTTGATTTGTCTCGACCCGGACAAACCTTGGTGTGAACTAGTTATAAGTATGGTTATAGACTGGGAGAGTGTGACTATACTAGAGCGTGACGGCTGGCGTATTCAATACACTCTATAGAGGCTATATTTTATTAAGAACAACGCCTCGTTGCCCCCACGCCTATGCACCTTCCCGCCGTGTATAATGTATGTTCCACTTGGAATGTGATAGTCCAATAGGGGGTATAAAACGGTTGATCATTATATCCGTACGCCTATTTATCACGGCGACGTGACCATACCATAGCGTTGTTTCCTGGGAGACACGGTATCTGTGACAAGCCGATATTCCAAACAACTACTACGATATTCCGCTTATATACACCTAATTCTTGTCTCAACCATAACTTATGAATGTTTACTCCTTGATTGTATTGATCTTTGCAACAGCAGAGGTCCACCCTTACATGGAGGGTATTGTCCCTATATGTGTATGAGACATTTGGTTTGATGCCCCTTATATACGATTTCAATTAATCTTGAATTCTGAGCACCTCTTCTAAGGGCCATTTCATATTTCAAGACTAAGTTGTATAACTTTCTTCATTCATTCTGTGTAGAAGCATCATAGTCCCTGTGAATAAGTCGTCCTTTATATGGTGAACCCTAATCAAGGATTTCTTCTAGCGCATTAGCGCAATTTATTTGACCTCCCCTTTTTTTCGCCTAATTATAAGTAGACGGACCACAGGGTGTTCACAAATCGCCCTTATAATACATTCTACCAGAGACACACCATCTTCATTTCTCATTTTGTGTTTTTTAAATCCTCATTTTCATTCTATGTGTGTAGTGTTCTTTGCATTAAACTTTAATTAATATTTATCTTTGTGCTTCATATTATTTAAATTATTGGGTTATCCCCATTTGGGAAATAATTTTTCCTTTTTTCCTTATTGTCGTAACTATTATTTTAAGCAGACTGTGTTTTTCAAATTGTTGTGACTTAGATGAAGATCAGAGACATTTTATGACCAATTCATGCAAAACTCCACGTAATCCCAAAGGGTTCACATACTTTTTCTTGCAACTGTATATAAATAAACTGCACCTATATCATATCTATAAATAAATGTACTGCCCCTATGCACACAGATCATATACAGTCAGGTGCAGAAATATTGGGACATGGACACAATTGTAACATCTTTGGCTCTATACACCACCACAATGGAGTTGGAATGAAACAAACACAATGTGCTTTAACTGCAGACTGTCAGCTTTAATTTGAGGGTATGTACATCCAACTCAGGTGAACGGTGTAGGACTTACAGCAGTTTGCAGATGTGCCCCCACTTGTTAAGGGACCAAAGGTAATGGGACAGAATAATAATCATAAATCAAACTTTCCCTTCTTAATACTTGGTTGCAAATCCTACAGTCAATCACAGCCTGAAGTCTGGAACGCATAGACATCACCAGACGCTGGGTTTCATCCCTGGTGATGCTCTGCCAGGCCTCTACTGCAACTGTCTTCAGTTCCTGCTTGTTCTTGGGGCATTTTCCCTTCAGTTTTGTCTTCAGCAAGTGAAATGCAGCTCAATGGGATTCAGGTCAGGTGATTGACTTGGCCATTGCATAACATTCCACTTCTGTCCCTTCAAAAACTCTTTGGTTGCTTTTGCAGTATGCTTTGGGTCATTGTCCATCTGCACTGTGAAGCGCCGTCCAATGAGTTCTGCAGGATTTGGCTGAATGTGAGCAGATAATATTGCCCGAAACACTTCAGAATTCATCCTGCTGCTTTTGTCAGCCGTCACATCATCAATAAATACAAGAGAACCAGTTCCATTGGCAGCCATACATGCCCACGCCATGACACTACCACCACCATGCTTCACTGATGAGGTGGTATGCTTAGGATCATGAGCAGTTCCTTTCCTTCTCCATACTCTTCTCTTCCCATCACTCTGGTACAAGTTGATCTTGGTCTCAGCTGTCCATAGGATCTTGTTCCAGAACTGTGAAGGCTTTGTTAGGTGTTGTTTGGCAAACTCTAATCTGGCCTTCCTGTTTTTGAGGCTCACCAATGGTTTACATCTTGTGGTGAACCCTCTGTATTCACTCTGGTGAAGTCTTCTCTTGATTGTTGACTTTGACACACATACACCTACCTCCTGGAGAGTGTTTTTGATCTGGCCAACTGTTGCGAAGGGTGTTTTCTTCACCAGGGAAAGAATTCTTCGGTCATCCACTAGTTGTTTTCCGTGGTCTCCCGGGTCTTTTGGTGTTGCTGAGCTCACCGGTGCGTTCCTTCTTTTTGAGAATGTTCCAAACAGTTGTTTTGGCCACGCCTAATGTTCTTGCTACCTCTCACTTGAAATGAACTCTGGGCCTTTTATCTGCACATTGTAATTGGGGTAATGAGGGAATATCACACACCTGGCCATGGAACAGCTGAGAAGCCAATTGTCCCATTACCTTTGGTCCCGTAACAAGTGGGGGCACATCTGCAAACTGCTGTAAGTCCTACACCGTTCACCTGAGTTGGATGTACATACCCTCAAATTAAAGCTGACAGTCTGCAGTTAAAGCACATTGTGTTTGTTTCATTCCAACTCCATTGTGGTGGTGTATAGAGCCAAAGATGTTACAATTGTGTCCATGTCCCAATATTTCTGGACCTGACTGTATATGTGTCGCTGGGTGCATTGTGTGATATTTTCCTCTATATGTGTCACTGGGTGCATCCATTGTGTGATATTTTCCTCTATATGTGTCACTGGGTGCATCCATTGTGTGATATTTCCTCTATATGTGTCACTGGGTGCATCCATTGTGTGATATTTCCTCTATATGTGTCACTGGGTGCATCCATTGTGTGATATTTTGTGTTGTATCTTTCCATCACTTGCTCTTCACTGTGTGGCTTTGGTCATAGAATGGAGTGAATGGGTCGGTCACCGACTCCCATCATTGTATTGTGTGGGATGTATTTAAAGGACATCAGCAGGGGTAGATTTGAAGGCTTTTAAGCTCTCTGTTTATATCATTCAGCTGCCAGCTCTTATCTCTGGTAGCCTGTAGAATAGACTGTAGGCTTATCTAAACATTCCCTCCTCCATCTCATTAACTGGTAAATACCGTTGATTAGATAAACCACAACAGTAAAGTGAAACATTTGAATAGATTTTGGTAAATGTTGCATCATGGGGAAAGTCAACAAAATGGAAATCGGAGATACAAAGTTCTTATTTTTCCATTCTAATTCAAAGAGAAAGACTGCAGCATGTGGCTTATAATGTATTGTATGGTGTGTTTTGTTGGTAATGTAATGTAGTTACAGTTTGTGGTGGTGTCCCTTTAATAAAGGCCTCACACACAGCCTAACAGTCACATCCGGGGATCCAGCTGCGGCTTTCTGAGCTTTATCAGAAGGAGAAGGAGCTGCTAGTACCTGGCGGGAACACAACAAAGACACGTGTGACCTCTGACCCGGAAGTGAACCGGCATACGTCACTGGTAAACACCAGTCTCTGATTTAGTTAGGGGCGGCTGGCTGTGGGGCTCGTTACAGTTTCATCCTTTACTTTGCAGTAAAAATGTTTCTGTCCGCATTCTGTATCAGAAAAATGTTTGTACACAGATCCTTCCCTACACAAAGATGGCTGCTCCATTCCATCGGCTTCCGGTCACATGCTCCCTCCCGGCTTCCATAGGGGTTGGTTTCTTGCACACTTCCGGGAGTAGCTGTTTCTAACTAAAGACATCAGAGACAAGCGAATAAAACAAGAAAGTGGGGTGAGAGCAAATAATCAAAGTAATTGGATGTGTCTAGGTTGCTCGTGGTGGTATACAGAGGTGGCTCGTGGCTAGAAGGGGTGGTGGTATACAGAGGTTGCTCGTGGTGGTATACAGAGGTTGCTCGTGGTGGTATACAGAGGTGGCTCGTGGCTAGAAGGGGTGGTGGTATACAGAGGTTGCTGGAGGGGGTGGTGGTATACAGAGGTTGCTGGAGGGGGTGGTGGGATACAGAGGTTGCTGGAGGGGGTGGTGGGATACAGAGGTTGCTCCCAGTATACAGAGGTTGCTCGTGGCAGTATACAGAGATTATATATTTCAGGAGGTTATTAAAAACAATTTCTTAGATGGTGTGTATAGATGCTGGTGTGGTGGGGGGGGGGGTCTGGTAATAAAGTTTATTTGGGGCAGATGGGCAGTGGTATATAGAAGCTGAGGTTATATAGAGGTTGGTGTGGGGTATATAGAAGCTGAGGTTATATAGAGGTTGGTGTGGGGTATATAGAAGCTGAGGTTATATAGAGGTTGGTGTGGGGTATATACAGTTGTGTTCAAAATTATTCAACCCCCACTGAAATTGAGTGTTTTGGCCAGTTTGACATTGATTTTGATCATTCACTCATCTTGCTTACAATTAAATCAAAGAGGCACGTGTAGGTCAGACAAATATAACATAACATTTATAATGAAATAACCACAAATGTCTTTTCTGTGCTCACATCATTATCAGTTTTATTCAACCCCCAAGTGACATTCAATCTTAGTACTTAGTACAACATCCTTTTACAGTTATAACATCTTTTAAACGTGAAGCATAGCTTGACACAAGTGTCTTGCAGCGATCTACGGGTATCTTCGCCCATTCGTCATGGCAAAAGCCTCCAGTTCAGTCACATTCTTAGGCTTGCGCACTGCAACTGCTTTCTTTAAGTCCCACCAGAGGTTCTCAATCGGATTTAAGTCAGGTGACTGCGATGGCCACTCCAAAATGTTCCAGCCTTTAATCTGCAACCATGCTCTAGTGGACTTGGAGGTATGCTTGGGATCATTGTCCTGTTGAAAGGTCCAACGTCTCCCAAGCCTCAGGTTTGTGACGGACTGCATCACATTGTCATCCAATATTTCCTGGTACTGAAGAGAATTCATGGTACCTTGCACACGCTGAAGCTTCCCTGTACCTGCAGAAGCAAAACAGCCCCAAAGCATGATTGACCCCCCGCCATGCTTCACAGTAGGCGAGGTGTTCTTTTCTTCATAGGCCTTGTTCTTCCTCCTCCAAACATAGCGTTGATCTATGGGCCCAAACAGTTCTAATTTTGTTTCATCAGTCCACAGAACACTATCCCAAAACTTCTGTGGTTTGTCCACATGACTTTTGGCATACTGCAATCGACTCTTCTTATTCTTTGGAGACAGCAAGGGGTGCGCCTGGGAGTTCTGGCATGGAGGCCTTCATTACGCAGTGTGCGCCGTATTGTCTGAGCTGAAACTTCAGTACCCACATCTGACAAATCTTTTCTCCGTTCCTCAGCAGTCACACGGGGACTTTTCTCCACTCTACGCTTCAGGTAGCGCACAGCAGTCGAAGTCAGCATCTTCTTTCTGCCACGACCAGGTAGCGTTTCAACAGTGCCCTTTGCCTTGAATTTGCGAATGATGCTTCCTATGGTCTCTCTTGGTATGTTTAACATCTTTGCAATCTCTTATAGCCATTGCCCTTCCTGTGAAGAGTAATCACCTCTTCTCTTGTCGTCCTGGACCATTCTCTTGACTTCACCATGTTTGTAACCACACCAGTAAATGTCTAGAAGGAGCTGAGTATCACAGTTATTTAAAGCTGCCTAATTGGTGCTTATTATGCTTTATTGCTGCTCTGTGACATCCACAGGTGTTTTCAATACCTGATTGAAAACACTTGAATGAACCTCTGTTCTTCAGAGTGGTAGTCTTTAAGGGGTTGAATAATTGTGTCAATGAAGAATTCACAAAAGAAACATTTTCTACTGTATTACAAAACCAATTGATGTCATTTTAGTTGCATATGGTTCTTTAAAAAGTCCTTGTAGGATTTCATTCTGAATACAATTACAAATGTCACTAAATTCCCTAAAACCCTTTACAGCATTGGGGGTTGAATAATTTTGAACACAACTGTAGAAGCTGAGGTTGCTGTGGGGTATATAGAAGCTGAGGTTGTATAGTGGTTGCTGTGGGGTATATAGAAGCTGGGGTTATTCAGTATTTTTTGGGCTTGTGGTGACCAGGCCGGATTAAGATCTCGATGGGGCGGGAGCTGAATATTTTGGCTGCTTTTTTTGGAATTTAGTGAAATGGAAACCTATTTTTGGTTATTTAATTTAGACGGATACGGCTGTATGTAACCAGACTGGGATACGGCTGTATGTAACCAGACTGGGATACGGCTGTATGTAACCAGACTGGGATACGGCTGTATGTAACCAGACTGGGATACGGCTGTATGTAACCAGACTGGGATACGGCTGTATGTAACCAGACTGGGATACGGCTGTATGTAACCAGACTGGGATACGGCTGTATGTAACCAGACTGGGATACGGCTGTATGTAACCAGACTGGGATACGGCTGTATGTAACCAGACTGGGATACGGCTGTATGTAACCAGACTGGGATACGGCTGTATGTAACCAGACTGGGATACGGCTGTATGTAACCAGACTGGGATACGGCTGTATGTAACCAGACTGGGATACGGCTGTATGTAACCAGACTGGGATACGGCTGTATGTAACCAGACTGGGATACGGCTGTATGTAACCAGACTGGGATACGGCTGTATGTAACCAGACTGGGATACGGCTGTATGTAACCAGACTGGGATACGGCTGTATGTAACCAGACTGGGATACGGCTGTATGTAACCAGACTGGGATACGGCTGTATGTAACCAGACTGGGATACGGCTGTATGTAACCAGACTGGGATACGGCTGTATGTAACCAGACTGGGATACGGCTGTATGTAACCAGACTGGGATACGGCTGTATGTAACCAGACTGGGATACGGCTGTATGTAACCAGACTGGGATACGGCTGTATGTAACCAGACTGGGATACGGCTGTATGTAACCAGACTGGGATACGGCTGTATGTAACCAGACTGGGATACGGCTGTATGTAACCAGACTGGGATACGGCTGTATGTAACCAGACTGGGATACGGCTGTATGTAACCAGACTGGGATACGGCTGTATGTAACCAGACTGGGATACGGCTGTATGTAACCAGACTGGGATACGGCTGTATGTAACCAGACTGGGATACGGCTGTATGTAACCAGACTGGGATACGGCTGTATGTAACCAGACTGGGATACGGCTGTATGTAACCAGACTGGGATACGGCTGTATGTAACCAGACTGGGATACGGCTGTATGTAACCAGACTGGGATACGGCTGTATGTAACCAGACTGGGATACGGCTGTTATGTAACCAGACTGGGATACGGCTGTATGTAACCAGACTGGGATACGGCTGTATGAACCAGGCTGGGATAACGGTGTATGTAACCAGGCTGGGATACGGCTGTATGTAACCAGGCTGGGATTACGGCTGTATGTAACCAGGCTGGGATACGGCTGTATGTAACCAGGCTGGGATACGGCTGTATGTAACCAGGCTGGGATACGGCTGTATGTAACCAGGCTGGGATACGGCTGTATGTAACCAGGCTGGGATACGGCTGTATGTAGCCAGGCTGGGATACGGCTGTATGTAACCAGGCTGGGATACGGCTGTATGTAACCAGGCTGGGATACGGCTGTATGTAACCAGGCTGGGATACGGCTGTATGTAACCAGGCTGGGATACGGCTGTATGTAACCAGGCTGGGATACGGCTGTATGTAACCAGGCTGGGATACGGCTGTATGTAACCAGGCTGGGATACGGCTGTATGTAACCAGGCTGGGATACGGCTGTATGTAACCAGGCTGGGATACGGCTGTATGTAACCAGGCTGGGATACGGCTGTATGTAACCAGGCGGGGATACGGCTGTATGTAACCAGGCGGGGATACGGCTGTATGTAACCAGGCTGGGATACGGCTGTATGTAACCAGGCTGGGATACGGCTGTATGTAACCAGGCTGGGATACGGCTGTATGTAACCAGGCGGGGATACGGCTGTATGTAACCAGGCGGGGATACGGCTGTATGTAACCAGGCTGGGATACGGCTGTATGTAACCAGGCTGGGATACGGCTGTATGTAACCAGGCGGGGATACGGCTGTATGTAACCAGGCGGGGATACGGCTGTATGTAACCAGGCGGGGATACGGCTGTATGTAACCAGGCTGGGATACGGCTGTATGTAACCAGGCTGGGATACGGCTGTATGTAACCAGGCTGGGATACGGCTGTATGTAACCAGGCTGGGATACGGCTGTATGTAACCAGGCTGGGATACGGCTGTATGTAACCAGGCTGGATACGGCTGTATGTAACCAGGCTGGGATACGGCTGTATGTAACCAGGCTGGGATACGGCTGTATGTAACCAGGCTGGGATACGGCTGTATGTAACCAGGCTGGGATACGGCTGTATGTAACCAGGCGGATACTGTGTGATTCATTTATCATTCAGATTTCAATCATAAGGCTATGGTCAGACGAACGCATTTTTCACGTCTACCGTCAAAAAGTGCGTTGATGCGTCCGAACGCATTTTTTCACGGAAGACGCGATAGCGGTCATACGATGCGCATTTTTGGGCGTGATTTTTTTACGGATCCAAACCAGGCAACTTTGGGTGTCTGGACGTTATGTTGGCCGGTCATGAGCAGCATCTGACGTCTCCTAATCACGCAAACACTCCGCTATGTGGACGCAGCGCACTCTGTACTTCAGTACTAGCGGTTCAACGTTCTTGCAAAAATGTGTTGGTTTGCCGCTTGCGTTGCGCGGCCGAACTTTGTGTGTGAGTCTGCGTTGGACGTCATTTGCTGCTACCACGGCCGTGATAAAGTGCGGCTAAATGCACGTTCTCGCTGCGTTCGTCTGACCCCAGCCTTAGAGTGAAATATTTTTTTTGCCCATTTTTATCATCCAAATCTTTTGTGGTTCTATATTCTATAGGGAATTCTTGTTAAGAAAACGGGAAACAGGAAGCTGTTACTGCATAATTCTGAGAAAATATACAATTGTACCCATAAAATGAAAAAAAGGAAATATTTCCCTTGTGTTTTTTTACGAATAGTATGACTATGTATAAATCACTGGCCTTGCTCCCAGCGTGGGAAATTAGCAGGTGAGTAACGGCAGTGGTATTGCTCATTTTATACGCGACAAATGGACAATGCCATCGCTTTGGAACTGAAAATAAATAAAAAAAATAGTTTTCTTTTCTTTTAGATTTGACATGGTCAGGTTTGGTATCAATGCAAAGGCCAGACTCTGCCCTGTCCAATGACACCTCACTTGACCTTGTGAGGTGTAAAGATTAGTGACGCAGGGGTCCAAAGTCGTCCCCTCCCCCGCAGTGCTCCTCGCTGCAGTGCGACGGTTTAGGTTTTTGATGTAACAATTCGTAACAATGGATTGTACCATCACCTCTACACTTGTTGTTGACATGAGAAAAGTGATGGTTAGTTAGTGCAGCATCATTGTTCACTTTAAAATTGAAAAGTGAAAAATATTTATACCCGGGAGTTGTAGCAGACAGGTTGATGTAAGCCTTGGGATTCTCCCATCATGCCCTGCAAGCTGTCCCTCCAGCCGGACGTATTGGTGTTTTTACATGGATCTGCTGGTTTATTTTTCAGCCATACGATGTTCGGCTCGTCGAGAGGGGGCGTCCGAGGGGGCCAGGACCAGTTCAACTGGGAGGATGTGAAAACCGACAAGCAACGGGAAAACTACCTGGGTGAGGAGATTCCTGCGTGCCGACAGGGTCTGCGGATGCGCGTGCGTCTCCGATCCATCGCTCTGCGGATGCGCGTGCGTCTCCGATCCATCGCTCTGCGGATGCGCGTGCGTCTCCGATCCATCGCTCTGCGGATGCGCGTGAGTCTCCGATCCATCGCTCTGCGGATGCGCGTGCGTCTCCGATCCATCGCTCTGCGGATGCGCGTGCGTCTCCGATCCATCGCTCTGCGGATGCGCGTGCGTCTCCGATCCATCGCTCTGCGGATGCGCGTGCGTCTCCGATCCATCGCTCTGCTCAGGCGCTGCGGAACTTGCCAAGAACGAATCTTACGGTATTGGTTTTGGCCAGAGTATTTATCGTGGGGGGGGGTTGTTTGGCTGGGGGCTGGTTCACGTGGGGGGGTGTCTGGCTGGGGGCTGGTTCACGTGGGGGCTGTCTGGCTGGTTCACTGGGGGGCTGTCTGGCTGGGGGCTGGTTCACGTGGGGGCTGTCTGGCTGGTTCACTGGGGGGCTGTCTGGCTGGGGGCTGGTTCACTGGGGGGTGTTAAGTCTGGGCATTTATTTATTTATAAAAGGATTTTACCAGGAAGGATACATTGAGATTTCTCTCGTTTTCAAGTATGT
Organism: Leptobrachium leishanense; assembly: GCA_009667805.1. NCBI lineage: Eukaryota > Metazoa > Chordata > Amphibia > Anura > Megophryidae > Leptobrachium > Leptobrachium leishanense. The sequence goes on from CM019067.1 coordinate 331,445,018, forward strand.
CATGTATGTGAGAGGGGCATATAGTTGGGGTAAGGGATACGGGGTGGGGGGGGTTTAGCTGTTGGATGGGTCACCCGGGGAGGGTGGTGTTTATCCAGAGTTTTTGGATAATGGTTGGTGTAAATCTGTCTTTGTTAGGGAATTCCCTGATGGCCCCGGTGGGAAGGTGGCAGAAGGGCAAGGATCTGACGTGGTATGCGAAGCAGAAAAGCGGCGCCGCACCGTTAACCCGAGAAGAGGAATTGGCAGCGGTGAAACAGGCAGAAGAGGAGGCCATGATGGCTGCACTGTGAGTCCCTCTGCCCGGGTCTCCCTCTGCCCGGGTCTCCCTCTGCCCGGGTCTCCCTCTGCCCGGGTCTCCCTCTGCAGGCGACGCTCTGATGTGTGAGGTTTATACATACCGGGAGACAGTCGGGTAATTGTAGGACGAGACCCGGAGGGGGTGATATGTTAAGTCTCTATCTTTTTATACGGATCACAAGTCAGATATTTAACCCCTTCACCACCACCAAGTGATTTTCAAAAAAAAAAGTCAGAAACCAGTGTTTGGTTTTTTTTTTTTTTGGTTTTTTTTTTCGATTCCTTTTGATAAATTGTGCAGTATTAACGCTGTAATAACCTATTGGGCCACAAGATGGCGCCATCTACTGCCAAACTGAGTTAGAGGTTTTTAACAGATCTATTTTCTTGTATTTCTCCCGCGTCGGCTGCTGACAGATTCTGAAAGCTGGAGATTTCTGAGCTTCCAGCAGCTGATTTTACAGTTGTAGCACCTTGCGCATTCTGCCCGCAGGGCTAAAACTTTGGGGGCGCCTTCTGCAGTCCAGAAGCAAACAAGTTTCATTTTCTTTTGGGCTGCAGATCAGCATATCAAGATATCTCTCTCGGTAGTGAAGGGGTTAAATGGTCTCCGGGTTCCAGAATGTGGTTTCCTAATCGGTAACAATAAAATATAAACAAATGGACAAATAGTGAAACTCTAACAATGTATCAAGTGTATAAATACAGAATAAAAAGTCTCCTTTATAACCAGAAAAGTCACGTTTTCCAGAGCCGCAGCTAAGCCTGGCCGTGGTAATGAAGGCACGTGGTCATAGAGGGGGGCACGTGGTCATAGAGGGAGGGGACACATCCCTTCTTTCCACCGCTTTTTCCTCAGACAGAAAAATGGAAGCGGAACTAGCGTAGTGTATTATCAAATAACAGCAAGCTCTTGTGCAGCGATTTAAGGCGACGCTCTCGCCCATGTCGGTGCCTTTTTGCACTCGGTTTTATAGTCCCACGTGCGGCGCTTTAAAAGACTTAAAGATAAAACCAGATAAAATTGATAAAGTGCATGCAGCGCTTAATAAAGTCATAAAATAAAGATTGAAGCGGTAAGAAAACCCGTTATGATGCGGGGGAGGGGTAACCACGGATCTGGTTTGGTGTGAAAGCTTCGGCGCGTGTCCTGGAATTGATTTACAGATGAGGCTTCTTTTCTTCCAGAGGTTACAAGAGTGCAAAGCGTCAGCCCACGGGGCTCAGCAAGGAGGTATGTGCGTAAAGTGCTGCTCCGTCATGACTTGTCTCGATGGTGTAATCTGTTGTAACGTCGTGTTTGTTTCTGTCCCGCCAGGAGTTTGCCGAAGTTTGCAAGCGAGACGGGTCGGAGCGAGATGAGAAGGACGTAGACCGGGTCCTCGGATTGGGAAGCTCCAGGTACACTTTCTTTCAGAACGTTTTCCGTGGGGGGGCGGGGTTGCTCTCCCCTTTTCCAGTGTAGTAGGGAGCTGCAGAGGGACAATATTCTTGTGATCTGATAACCCTGAGCAGCTCCGCGTTACCGGCTCTGTTATGACCGGGTCGCTGTCGGTGACTCGCGTCATAATGTTGGCTACCAGCTCCTGGGAGACGAGCGAAACCGACGCCAGAAGCGAGTGATAACGTGTTTTGCAAAGTCCCTGAACACGAGGCGTCTGAACCAGAATTCTTTTCTGTCGTGAGGAGCTGGGAGGAGGAGCTGGGGGAGGAAGCTGGGGGAGGAGGAGCTGGGGAGGAGCTGGGGGAGTAGTGGGGAGGAGGAGCTGGGGGAGGAGGAGCGGGGGAGGAGGAGCTGGGGGAGGAGGAGCGCGGGAGGAGGAGCTGGGGGAGGAGGAGCTGGGGGAGGAGGAGCTGGGGAGGAGGAGCTGGGGGAGGAGAGCTGGGGGAGGAGGAGCGCGGGGAGGAGGAGCGCGGGGAGGAGAGCGCGGGGAGGAGGAGCGCGGAGGAGAGAGCGCGGGGAGAGAGCGCGGGAGGAGGAGCGCGGGGAGGAGGAGCTGGGAGGAGGAGGAGCGCGGGAGGAGGAGCTGGGGAGGAGGAGCTGGGGTGGAGGAGCTGGGGGAGGTGGGGCGTGGAGGAGCTGGGCGAGCAGGAGCTGGGGGAGGAGCTGGGCGAGGAGGAGCTGGGGGAGGAGCTGCGAGGAGGAGCTGGGCGAGGAGGAGCTGGGCGAGGAGGAGCTGGGGGAGAGCTGGGCGAGGAGGAGCTGGGCGAGGAGGAGCTGGGGGAGGAGCTGGGCGAGGAGGAGCTGGGCGAGGAGCGAGCAGGAGCGGGGAAGGAGCTGGGGAGGGAGGAGCTGGAGGAGGAGCGAGGGGAGGAGGAGCGAGGAGGAGCTGGAGGAGGAGCGAGGGGGGAGGAGGGAGGAGGAGCGGGGTGGAGGAGCTGGGGGAGTGGCGTGGAGGAGCTGGGCGAGCAGGAGCTGGGCGAGGAGGAGCTGGGGAGGAGCTGGGGAGGAGCTGGGCGAGGAGAGCTGGGCGAGGAGCTGGGGGAGGAGCTGGGCGAGGAGAGCTGGGCGAGGAGCTGGGCGAGGAGGAGCTGGGGAGGAGCTGGGCGAGGACTGGAGGGAGAGCTGGGCGAGGAGAGCTGGGGGAGGAGCGAGCAGGAGCGGGAGGAGCTGGGGAGGGAGGAGCTGGAGAGGGAGCGAGGGGAGGAGCTGGGGAGGAGGAGCTGGAGGAGACGAGGGGGGAGGAGCGAGGGAGGAGCTGGAGGAGGAGCGAGGGGGGAGGAGGGAGGATGAGCTGGGGAGGAGCGAGGAGGGGGGAGGAGCGAGGAGGAGGGGAGGAGGGAGGAGGAGGGGGAGGAGGGGGGAGGAGGGGGAGGGAGGGGAGGAGCGAGGAGGAGCTGGGGGAGAGGAGCGAGGAGAGGGGAGGAGGAGCGAGGATGCGACGAGGAGCTGGGGAGGAGCGAGGAGGAGCTGGGGAGAGCGAGGAGGAGCTGGGGGAGGAGCGAGGAGGAGGAGCTGGGGAGGAGCGAGGAGGAGGAGCTGGGGGAGGAGCGGGGAGAGAAGCTGGGGGAGGAGGAGCTGGGGAGGAGCGAGGAGGAGGAGCTGGGGAGGAGGAGCTGGGGAGGAGCGAGGAGGAGGAGCTGGGGAGGAGCGAGAGAGGAGGAGCTGGGGAGGAGCGAGGAGGAGAGCTGGGGAGGAGCGGGGAGGAGAGCTGAGGAGCGGGGAGGAGGAGCTGGGGAGGAGGAGCTGGGGAGGAGCGAGGAGGAGAGACTGGGGGAGGAGCGAGGAGGAGCTGGGGGAGGAGCGGAGGAGGAGCTGGGGGAGGAGCGAGGAGGAGCTGGGGGAGGAGCGAGGAGGAGGAGCTGGGGAGAGCGAGGAGGAGGAGCTGGGGGAGGAGCGAGGAGGAGGAGCTGGGGAGAGCGGCGAGGAGGAGCTGGGGGAGGAGCGGGAGGAGGAGCTGGGGAGAGCGGGAGGAGGAGCTGGGAGGAGCGGGAGGAGGAGCTGGGGGAGGAGCGGAGAGGAGCTGGGGAGAGCGAGGAGGAGCTGGGGGAGGAGCGAGAGGAGGAGCTGGGGAGGAGCGGAGGAGGAGCTGGGGAGGAGCGGGAGGAGGAGCTGGGAGGAGCGAGGAGGAGCTGGGGAGGAGCGAGGGGAGCTGGGGGGGAGCTGGGGAGGGGGAGCTGGGAGGGAGGAGGAGGGAGGAGCTGGGAGGAGCTGGAGGAGGAGGAGCGGAGGAGGGGAGGAGCTGGGAGTAGGGAGGGGAGGAGCTGGGGAGGGGGGAGGAGGAGCTTGGGAGAGCGGGGAGGGGGGAGGAGGGAGGAGGAGCTGGGAGAGAGCTGGAGGAGAGGGAGAGCGGGGAGGAGCTGGGGGAGTAGGGAGGGGGAGGAGGAGCGGAGGAGGGAGGAGGAGCTGGGGGAGGAGGGAGGAGCGGAGGAGGGGAGGAGCTGGGAGTAGGGAGGGGAGGAGCGAGGGGGAGAGGAGTTGGGAGGGGGAGATGAGCTGGGGGAGGAGGAGCTGGAGGAGGGAGGGGAGGAGCTGGGGGAGGAGAGGAGGAGCGAGGAGGAGCTGGAGGAGGAGGAGGAGCGAGGGGGAGGAGGGGGGAGGAGGGAGGGAGGAGCGAGGGGAAGCTGGGAGGAGGAGCGAGGGGAGGAGGAGATGACTGACGGGGAGGAGGGAGGAGCTGGGAGGAGGAGCTGGGGAGGAGCTGGGGGAAGAGCGAGGCGGAGGAGCGAGGGGGAGGAGCGAGGAGGAGCTGGGAGGGAGGAGCTGGAGGAGGAGCGGGGAGGAGGGAGGATGAGCTGGAGCGGGGAGGAGGAGCGAGGGGGAGGAGCGGGGAGGAGGGAGGATGAGCTGGAGCGGGAGGAGCGCGAGGAAGCTGGGAGGAGCGAGGGGAGGAGCTGGGGGAGGAGGGGGAGGAGCTGGGGAGGAGCGAGGGGAGCTGGGAGGAGGAGCTGGGAGGAGCGAGGGGAGAGCTGGGGAGGAGGAGGGGAGGAGCTGGGGAGGAACGAGGGGAGCTGGAGGAGGAGCTGGGGAGGAGCGAAGGGAGGAGCTGGGAGGAGCGAGGGGGGAGCTGGGGGGGAGGAGCGAGGGGAGCTGGGAGGAGGAGCTGGAGGAGGGGGAGGAGGAGCTCGGGGAGGAGGGAATGAGGGAGGAGGAGGGGAGAGGGAGGGGAGGAGCTGAGGGAGGGGAGGAGCTGGGGGAGGAGCTGAGGGAGGGGAGGAGCTGGGGAGGAGCGAGGAGGAGAGCTGGGGGAGGACGAGGAGAAGAGCTGGGGAGGAGCGAGCGGGAGGAGCCTGGGAGGAGAGGAGAGCTGGGGGGGAGAGGAGGAGCTGGGGGAGGAGGGGAGGAGCTGGGGAGGCGAGGAGGAGCTGGGGAGGGAGGAGGGGGGAGGAGCGAGGAGGAGCTGGGAGGGAGGAGGGGAGGAGGAGCTCGGGGAGGTTTGGGGAGGAGGGAGGATGAGCTGGAGAGGAGCGAGGGGAGGCCGAGGGGGAGGAGCGAGGAGAGGGGGGAGGGAGGAGCGAGGAGGAGCTGGGGGAGGAGGAGGGGAGAGCGGGGAGGAGCGAGGGGAGGAGCGAGGAGGAGCTGGGGGAGGAGCGAGGGAGGAGCTGGGGAGAAGCGAGGGGAGGACGAGCTGGGGAAAAGTAGCGAGGAGGAGGAGCTTGGAGTAGCGAGGAGGAGGAGCTTGGGAGTAGCGAGAGGAGAGCTGGGCGAGGAGGAGAAGCTGGGCGAGGAGGAGTGCGAGGAGGAGCTGGGGAGGAGCTCGGGAGGTGCGAGGAGGAGCTGGGGAGGAGCGAGGAGAGGCTCTGAGAGCGCCGGGAGGAGGAGGAGCTGGGGAGGAGGAGGAGCTGGGGGATGGAGCGGAGGAGTGCGGAGGAGGAGCTGGGGATTGGCTCCTTATAGTGAATATCCCTCACCCCATCACTGCACCGTCCAGAGCGGGAGATGGCTGCGCCCTCCGGGACCCGTATGGGAGATGGCTGCATGGGGCGAATTTAGGGGGTCTATTTACAAAGCACTGAAATTGCAATTTGCTTTGTGTTTCGCCGCGATATCAATTTACAGAAAATATGGTTTCTTTATTTATCGCACGTTCACCGTATTTTGCTGAAGTTTGAGCGGCTGAAACCGTTACCGGATATCGGCGAAAACCACTGAACTGAAAAGGGGAGGGGGGGTCTCCTTTTTCAATAAGAGGTTAAATCAACAAAAATGTGTCTGAATAATAAAAGTCTTTTAAAAACATAACAAAAAGATCTAATAAAATGAAAAAAACAGAGTAAAACGTCTTCAGAAAAAGAAATGTATGACTTTTTTTCCATTGAATCCTGTGGGATTCGCCTGTTTAAACCTATCGCATTGAACCGCTGAATATCGGGGCATTTCGCTGCGTGCTCTCTCTCCCTGGCTGCGTGCTCTCTCTCCCTGGCTGCGTGCTCTCTCTCCCTGGCTGCGTGCTCTCTCTCCCTGGCTGCGTGCTCTCTCTCCCTCGCTGCGTGCTCTCTCTCCCTCGCTGCGTGCTCTCTCTCCCTCGCTGCGTGCTCTCTCTCCCTCGCTGCGTGCTCTCTCTCCCTCGCTGCGTGCTCTCTCTCTCCCTCGCTGCGTGCGCTCTCTCTCCCTCGCTGCGCGCTCTCTCTCCCTCGCGCGCTCTTCCTCGTTCATTCTGTGGATAGACTGCATGATAGTTTGCTCTATGGAATAATTTCTTCGCTGCCAAACTTCACCGTATTTATCAGTTCGCCTGTATTTGGCGAATGCACGAATTGACCCAAAGTTGCACTGAACGGTGCAATTTAAACGTTCAGAGGGTGGTGATTTAACCCCTTGTGTGTATGTGATGTGACCTCTGGTCTCCTGCTTGTCGCTGTTTCCTCAGCGTTATCTCCAGCCGGCTCTCGCTTTCCAAGGAGGACAAAGAGGCCACGAAGATGGGCTTTTCTGTCTTTACCGTAAGTGGTGATGTGCTGCAGCGGCCGCTGTGCTAGTGCTTTATCCGTGTAGTGACATGGTGCGCGTGCTCTCTCTGCACCACGTATGCCGTGTGTACTGGTCTATTCCATGCTGAGAAAGCTGGAATCCATCTCTCGTGTCGCCGCGCGCCGCCTGCCTGTGCGTCCTCCTAAACAAAGTGATTTCCATTTTAAAGCACCAGAAAGCCGGGAATGGGCAGGACGCTGCGTCTGCAAAGCAGAGACCCGAGACGGGCGAGGAACAGAAGCAATCCAGGTAATCGTAAAATTTTCCTATTTCATGAAGGAGAGCTTTGATTTTAAGAAGGACTCGGAGGCGAGTATTTGAGCGCCTCCTGTAGACAATGCATGGCGGACACAGTCTCAGCCATTCATGGCCACGCTGAGCCCCCTGCCTCATCAGACCAAGCTCACCTTCAAGCAATACTCGCCTCCGAGTCCTGTTTCATGAAGGAAAGCTTTGATTTTAAGAAGGACTCGGAGGCGAGTATTTGAGCGCCTCCTGTAGACAATGCATGGCGGATACAGTCTCAGCCATTCATGCCCACGCTGAGCCCCCTGCCTCATCAGACCAAGCTCACCTTCAAGCAATACTCGCCTCCGAGTCCTGTTTCATGAAGGAAAGCTTTGATTTTTAATGAGGTTGTCGGCGTTTTATTTGTTCTCTCAGGTCAGAGCAGAAAAAAGCCAAGAAAGAAAAGAAGAAAAAGGCGAACAAGGAGAAGAAGAAGCTGAAGAAAGAGAAACGTCGCAGAGCGGATTCCTCGTCCCCCTCATCTGACACCGACAGGTGCGACTCCACTTACCACAAATCCCTTTGCTTTGTGCGGATTTCTTACACTTTGTTTCCGTGCGGCTGAAGGTGCAGATTGCTCAGTGATCCCGCGTCCTCCGGGGGTCCCAGAATGTCCAAATGATTGGTTTCTTTCCATAAAGGCCTCGGTGCAACTTTTATACCCGGGCTGTGCGCCCCATATCTGGAAGTTACCAGAAAATAAAGCCAGAGTTTTCCTATTCCATACCGGGGTGCTCTGAACGGTCACTGCCGCTCGGGAACTCGACTCAAGAACGCTGCCGCCGAGCACGGCACATTCTGGGGGGTATGCCCACGAAAAAATGCTGCCAAGCGCTTCCAGCGTGCGCACAGACTGAGAGCTGCAGCAGTAACAGTATCACGTCTCTCCCATCTCCTTCCTCTAAAACATGGGATTCGAAGGTAGATCCCGAAATCTGGAAAGCTCCGGCTCCAGAACATCGCGGATAAAAGGGGCTCGGCCTGTATTATGCCTGAGCCTTTCAGGGTGATTCAGAGAGAGCCGACATTGCACCGAGGAGTGAGTCTCCCCATACGGTGACATATCGTGGCCATTCGGCTATTCAGAGAGCAGGCAGTTCGCTAAATTTTGGCGAATTGCCAGCAAGTATGGTGCCTGTTCGACGGCAGTGAAATCCCCCATAGAGAAGCTAATGGTTAATCTATTCACATTGAACAGCAGAGAAATGTCAGTGACATGTCCTGATGTTCAGTGGTTTCATTCGGCAGGTTTAATCAGGCGAATCCCATAGGTTTCAATGTTAAAAATATTCCCGTTTTTATCCAATCTCTAATAAACCGTTTATTCTTCTGCAGCAAAAAGTCTTTTATTTTTCATTTTTTTTTTTTCGGCAATATTCCCCCCCCCCCTCCCCCCTAAAAAAAACCTATATATTTAATTTTTATGTTATACTATACAGTAGTTTTGTTGGAAACACCTTTTAACCCCATAAGGATCACTGGTGTACAAAGTACATCCTGGGGAAAATTCCCCTAAGGACCAAGTGCGTACTGTGTACCTCATGGTCTTTAACCCCCTCCTATACTCAGGTCTCACGTTAGACTGACTTCCTTGAAGTCCGCTGACGGTTTTAGAGGCCCCAGCCGTGCGCGATGACATCACTTTCAGGCGTCCCCCTGTACCTGCAGGGGGAACCTGGGAGGGGAGGTCCTTTGGACGCTTCTACCTCCTAAACGGCTAGAAAAAAAGAAAATCTATCGCTATTCCCTACACAGAAGTGAATGTGTTGGCTGCGAGATTATACAAAAGGCACAATGAACCAATAGGTGGATTGTTTAAACCTGCAGCTCCCCACAAAGTGTACCCCCTCACCTACAAAGATCAGTAATACAAACCTGTATATCGGGAGCGCAAAGGAATATTGTTACAGGCAGCATGTGTGTGTATATATATATATTCTCTTCCTCCCTGGATTCAGCACAGTCCCAGATAAAATGCTAATAAATCCAAATTTCGCCACAATTCCTATAGTAAAGCACAAGATGTGATCGCGCTGTATTGTTTATCTCTGGTGGATATTAGGCAGTTTTCTATGAAATATTACTCCCAAATAAAGCGCCTATAGGCTCCTGTCGTTGGCATATGAGCTTCTATGGGGGGCTCCTCCCATCAATGCCATACGACCAATAGTTTGGGTAGCGGCAATCTTCTTATTACTCGTATAGCTCAATGAAAGGACAGTCTCTCAAGGTCAACCCGAATATATATGTAAATATAGGTCAGTTTACTCACGTGTCCCAGAGCCTGCCATGTGAGCGGCGCTGTATGTTAGCCTTAGACCGCTTTCACTTTGCGGGGGGTCCTGACCCTCATCTTTATCTGTGAATCTTCTCCAAAACCTCCCAGTCCCGAATATGGTGAACCAAGAATTTTCACAATTCTATTAAAGAACACATTTTTACCCAATAAAACCTGTATTAAAATAAAAACCGGCTGCACCGGAACGCCTCTCTGCTGCTTCTCCGCAGGCTTCATCAACCGGAAAGCCCGTTAGTCCCGCATGTGTCCTTTTATCAACGCCTTCATTATATCCGTCATGCTAGCGCCTTCATTATATCCGCCATTTGCGTTCCTTCTCATTTCCGGCTGCCTCTTTACGACACATCTCTCTATTCTGCATGATCGCCGCCATTAAAAACCCAACGCGATTTGTTTTGGAGGCTCATTATACAAACACAAAGGGTCTTCACGATCACAAACTTTCACCACCTCTTTAAACATGTGGAATAATGTTATTCATGGCCCAATATACCAACGTTTAATAATCCCACTTTATATTGGTCTAAGAAACCTGGAATCTGGTGCGGTATGGGCAGAGCATGGCTGGGGCAGAACCTCCTCCTCTATAGACTGCATATAGAGGATATTATATCTCCCTTCCATATTCTTAATCTATCCTCTATATGCAGTCTATATGCAGTCTATATATGCAGATATAATTTGGGACTGGGAGGTTTTGGAGAAGACTCACAGATAAAGATGAGGGTCAGGACCCCCCGCAAAGTGAAAGCGGTCTAAGGCTAACATACAGCGCCGCTCACATGGCAGGCTCTGGGACACGTGAGTAAACTGACCTATACTTACATATATATTCAAGTTGACCTTGAGAGATTGTAGTTTCATTGAGCTATACGAGTAATAAGAAGATTGCCGCTACCCAAACTATAGGTCATATGGCATTGATGGGAGGAGCCCCCCATAGAGGCTCATATACCAACGACAGGAGCCTATAGGCGCTTTATTTGGGAGTAATATTTCTATTATTTACTAGAAAAATAGAAAGGTCTGCCCTTTCAGCGGTGCCTCTTTAACCCCTTAGGTGCCGAATCGCGGTTCGAACACAGAAGTGGCTGACGTCTTGGATGTCAGCCAAGCCTGCGGGTCCCTTCCCCCCCCCCCCCCCCCCCACCCACTGACGTTGTCGTCGTATGTGTGATGATGTCAGTGGCCAGTTAGCTCCACTTGGCAGCTAGGGGGTTAAGGGGATCCTTTTGGATCCCCATATTTGGTATCATTGGAAAGGCCTGATCATGCGACGGTCCAAAGATACCAAACACGACTAGGTTTGATTGTAAAAGTAAAATAATTAAAAAAAATTATTACATTGAAACCTAAAAAAATCTAGTCATGCATCCTGTCTGTCCAACCACTGTGCACCCTTTGTGCGCCGCCTAGAATGACAGCTGTGTGTGATTAAAATATATATATATATTTTTTTTTTTTTTGCTTGATGTGTGTTCTTCCTTTTTCTGTTCCCCCCCCCCTCCTTTCTCACCCCCCCCCCTCCTTTCTCGGTGTTCACAATGTGCTGTCTGTGCTCACGTGATGGTCTGACCCGTTCTCCTCTCTATTGAAAGGTGGAGAAGGTGCGGCCCCTCAGCAAGCCATCCGTCATCCTCCCGGCAGCTCGGAGCCCGCCGGCCTGACAGACATTCATCGGAGGAGAGGGACCGGCCGCGGTTTCGAGGCAGTCACCGCCCAGCCGCCCATTCATCCAGAGAAAGTTCCCCTCGCCGGGTGGCACAGCCCCATGCCAGGACGAGGAGCCCAACACGGGACACTGAGCCCTCTCCCCCCCGCAGGAGGAGAAGGTCACAATCCCCACGTGAGACCAGGCGACGGCACGACACCGACTCGGACGATTAATTGCTGCAGGCGATTGGGGGGGGGTTTGATGGAGGCAATGGGGGACCACCAGCCACCACAGAGTGACCCCCGACACCGCGGCTTATGTAGAATGCATTGACATGTCCCCTCTCTATATGAAGACGTGAAAGCCGTCCTGCGATGGCGTCTAATCCTGGATGAGATGTGCCGCAGCTTCCAAGCGCTGTATTGTGTTGCCGGGCTCGGACTGTAACCCATGGCTTATCATGTGACACTGATGGGTCTGTTTTTTTTGTCCCCGGACTGACCCAACGCTGCATCTAAGAGCTGGGTGAGGATCAACCTCCAGCCCCTCCTCTAACCTGCCAGTGCTGCTTCTGGGCCAGCACTCAAGTCCGCGGACCGAGTCAATGGCTACTAGACCTTTACCTCCATCACAATTCTACACCAGGTGTCGGCAACCTCAGCCGTCCAGATGTTTTGGACCTATGTCTCCCATGATGCTCGGCAGATGTCGGTCCAAATGTTGAGGCCGAGGTTGCCGACCCCTGTTTTAATCTACATAAAATCTCGGCGGCTTCTGGGATAAATATATATATTTGCTTTGTGTCCCCCCGGCCTCCATGTAATCTCTGCAGCCCCCCCCACCCCATTCTTTTAGGGTCCCCCGGGAGGGAATAACGATCCTCCAGGATTTGGTGCATCTTGCAGACTCTAACATCATGAGCTTCTCCCGCATGTTAGCCTAGTTGTGCGCCGGCTCTGCGGGCGGCTGCTTTAGGTATTGGCGGTGTGGTATGGGCCATATTGACCTGCTCTGTCCACCAGTAAGTCGAGTGATGCAGGTGACGGCACGAGTCGGGCCGCCCGAAGGAAGTCTCCCATATGTGCGGTGACGAGCGCTGACTCTGCAGCTCCCCCTTAAGTGCCTCGTGTGTGATTTGTCCTGGTCTCGATGGTCTGGGCCGTCACCGCGCACTGTCTCGGGACTTGCAGTGCCGGCACAGGTGGTGCCATGGGAGGCATTGATGGTCTGGGATGTCACTGCGCACCCTCTCGGGACATGCAGTGCCGGCACACGTGGTGCCATGGGAGGCATTGATGGTCTGGGATGTCACCGCGCACAGTCTCGGGACATGTGGTGCCATGGGAGGCATTGATGGTCTGGGACGTCCCCGCGCACCGTCTCGGGACATGCAGTGCCGGCACACGTGGTGCCATGGAGGCATTGATGGTCTGGGATGTCACCGCGCACCGTCTCGGGACTTGTGGTGTCATGGGAGGCATTGATGGTCTGGGTGGGAAGTTGTGGAGCATCTTTTCTCCTCTTCAGTCATGGTCTGCTCTCGCGCTCCCTGGGGGGGGGGGGCAAACCTCGCAGAAACCTACATTTTCACGCATTCCAGCTTAGAAATCAGAGGGGGGGGGGAGGATTTTTTTTGTTGTCTGACGTGCTCGATCGGCCGCAGCTTAACCTTAACAGGTAAAATCGAATCCATCTGACAGGACTGCGTTTTGACTGCAGAGCTGACCATCAAGTGACCCCCCCCCCCCATTTAAAGGCGGTGACCATATCTGCGCCCAGTATTTTTTATATATATATTTTCTTACGTACATATTTAATGATAATTGGGGCTGACAGAGACGTCACAAGCCGGGCTTGAGTTTGTCTCGCGTGTTTTGTGACGGCGTCTCGGGTTCGTGTTGCTGCCGCACAGTCAGTGCGTCCTGAAAGCCTGCGTTTTTATCACGGTTTTTTTTTGTGTGAACCCGCTTTTCCCTCCCTCTTCCAGTGATGCGTCTGTATGGAGCGCGCACCTCGCTCGCCCAGCTTTTACCACGGACACCACAGTGGGGAACCAGCTCCGCCAAGTCCCTGCAGTGACAGACACGGGCGTACGAGATGCTCCGCCCATAGAGCATCACATCAGCGCAGCTTTTTCTCACGTTATGAGCTCGTTTGTGACAGCTCGGTGCGTGGAAATGCTGACGTGACGGGCGAGAGATCCCCAGGTCTTGTCATGATGCTCCGTCACTGTTGCATCATGGGACAGGTAGTGTCCTCACGCTCCAAAATCCCCCGCTGTACCTTTCTTGCTCCATCTTCCCACACAGCCCCCCCCCATGCACCCCACTAAACTATTCACCCTCACCTAGCGTGTCACCTTCTCTCCTCTTAGAGGACCCTGCTCAAGAGCTTACAATCTCTGTTAACAGTATGTCTGGCCCATTGTACTGCGCTACGAACTCGTTGGCGTTTATAAACACTTGTAACTGTTGTGTTTTTGTGTGTTTGATACGTCCGGCTTCTAATTTTATTTTTTATATATTATATTTGGACGTAATCCCTGTATCGGACGGATGTTTCTCTGTACATATGGGAGGAGTGTCCCTTATCCCAATTCGATGGGGCTGGACGTGTTGTGGATTTGGGCTTTTTGGGATATTTGTGTATAATAATGAGATCTCTCGGGGACCTGAGCCTAAACACGACATTCATTAATGTTACACACAACCTGAAGTGTGTTTTATACCGGACTTATAATCATTTTGTCCACCGTAACATGGCGTCAGGGGAAGCTCTTTTGACTCGGGGTCGTGACTCGGGGTCGTAACGCGGCTCTAATGTTGGTGTTTTTTTTTTTTTTTTTACATATTCACTCTTTTGATAAGAGACAAACAGGATCACAATACGTCAAGATTTATGGTCATAAAAATACAAGCGCGCGCAACAATACTAAATACTCCGCAGGAGTAGTGTCGCTGTAAGGAGCAGCTCTCGCGCTCGCTGTAAGAAAACGCTAAACAAACTTTACTGCAGCGTTACGGGAGCCAGCGAGAGGGCTGAATACAGTGAGAGCTCCTGGATCAGTGTTTGCCTTTCATCCACAGCATTTTCATATTGTGTGTCCTCTGTTTATTAAAGGCTGGTCTTTCTGAGCTTTGTCTGATTTCTTTCAATGTAGCCGCGACGGGCCACTGTGAATAACTTTCCTGTTTTTTTTGGGAGTGCTCTGCGAGCCCCGGCAGGGGGTCTGCTCCAATCTGTCATTTGAAACGCATACAATGGGTCACCGCTCTCTGCACTTCACTATAAACCAAACTGACCCCCTGCCTGTGACGTGCAGGAACCAAGAGACACCCAGGTCACAGAAACAGATCTCCAGAATCACCGCAGTTAATGTGATGTCTGTCCCTGCACCCTAAAATCCAAGGAATCGCCCCAATTATATGGAAAGTCTGTCCCCGCACCCTAAAATCCAAGGAATCGCCCCCATTATATGGAAAGTCTGTCCCTGCACCCTAAAATCTATAAGGACCCCCCCCCCGCCAATTACATGGAGAGTCTTTCAGGGTGCAGGGACAGACTTTCCATATAATTGGGGTGATTCCTTGGATTTTAGGGTGAAAGAACAGACTTTCCGTTGGTGCACCCTAAAAACCAAGGAATCACCCCAGTTACCCCGAGAGTCTGTCCATTCACTCTGAAGGCCAGAGAATCCAACCCTGAATGTCTGTGACAGAGAAACCCATTGTATTGTCCAGACATTTGGATTGAACCATACGTCCCAAACTCCCTAGCTGTTCGATTGATCAGACGAGCAGGTCTCCCATTGGACCTTCAATATTTCATCATAGTATTCAGAAATGTCCTGTGTTTCCTGCAGGCCACCCAGGGAACGTATTGTTATGAACTTGTAGACCTGGAGCAGAACGTGATGATGTCCCACACAGTAAAGGTTGCAGCCCGGATCGTGGTGACGTGTTGGTGGCCATCTTGTATTGCCCTCAAGTAAAGCATTGTTTTTCAACTCAGGTCCCCTTAACAGGACAGGTTTTAAGGGTTCCCTTGGGGAAATGCAGACTGAATCCTGCAGTCACTGAGCAGCAAATCCTATCTCCTGTGCTGTGCTTCACATATCCTGCAAACCTGGCCTGTTAAGGGTACCAGAGGAGCAGAGTTGAGAAACACTGAAGTAAACCAACCATCGCAGCTCTTGTGGAACCTTGGAGTTAGTGGGATGGTGGGCTCAGTGGGATAAATATGGTATTACGAAAGCAGTCATTGTGCCCGCTTGATTCATCTTTTGTGTTCAGGCCTGATTTTATGGTTGTCCTCTTCTCAGTCTGCAGGGGGGGGACCAATGTCTTCCCAACATAATAAAAGGTCAATTAAAAGGCCCAGTGACTGGCGTCTTCCACTCCACAGCCGGGAAGGGGAATTCTATTCAACATTCAAACGGTTTAGCAATTAATCCCATTGTCAGCCTGGAAATGAGAGGGGCTGGGCGAGAACGGGATGTTTCTGGCCAAAGGAGACGGCTGGTGGGGGTGTGTAGCCCATGAAGAATAGGCTTCATCTCAGCGGGGTGGTGGAATGTAAATTACAACCTGGGGCCTTGTAGACCTGGTCAGAGCCAGGAGCTGCTCGACAGTTTGCTGTTAATATATTTTGCATATAACATGGAGTTCACAGACGAGGGTTATCCTGTTGACTACTGACCTCTTTACCATCACATACTTTCCACAATTTCCACCGCAAAGGAATATTTGGTGCCTTATGTAATAGATGGTTCCTGGACACTTACCTCTATAATCAACATATACGCCATTCCAGGTGATCTGACCCTTGTGTTTGTTTCGGTGATGGTAATTTGCCATGAGAGCATGAAAGTCACGAAGCTACATGAACCTCCTTGAGGGCCATCAGTCATTGCAGGGACTACATAAGGACACTAAACCAAAATCAAGATCCTCCATATTTGATTTTCTTTCCATAGAGCCCTAGGCACCTTGTTGATGAGCTGTTATTGGATGAAGACAAGACGAGTAGTGGTCTTCTTGGACTACAACCAATACACAACGTGCAAAGGCCATCATTGGTGAAGTTTCCTCATGTCGTTGATGTTCTTACTGGTGATTGCTCAGAACGTATAATCTATTGAAAGATATTGGAAGATTCTTGGAATGTGTTTGGTTCCTGGAGCTTCAGTTGCCACAAGCAAGACCTCTCATCCTCACTCATGGTCTCCATCATGGTTGTAACTGTCATCCAAGTTTTGTCATACATAACAAAATCAGATGTGTAATAGTAGGAGCCACTCAAATCATCGAGGTTACCAAACAGGTGGCGAAGAAATAACCCAGTTGGTAATTGCAGAGGGATTGGCCAAGTCTACGGGTTGTCATCGGGAAATTTGGGCCATGGTGAAAAACATTGAGAAATCCTATCAGAGATCCGGGTGATCTAGGTCCAAGGTGAGCAGACATCACAGACCCATGGTAGCTGCCCACGTGGCTCACCTGGGTTGCCCACACCTGAAAAAAAAGGGGGTGGGATTCGCCAGCAGCTACTGTAAAGTCAGTATTCATCTTTTTTTATGGGACTTAAAGCTCGAATTGGGAAAATTAAGGATTAAATCGGGTGTATAACAGAGCAGCACAGCAATAAAACTCCTTGGAGACTGTCTCTAAACTATAATAAATGCTGTTGGAGTCACATGGTGTGAATAAGACACTTTGCTCTTCTTCTAAATGACATTTTTAATGACATAAATGACCCTGATAGGTCGTGATGTCATCTGAAATGTCTGGAAATAGCCTTGATTCCGGCTCTGCCTTCACCGCCATTCCCAACACAAGGGTCAAGATCGGGTCACATGACATAGAGAGCTGTGTTTTGAATAATAATAAAGTCTGTTTCTGAAGAGGAGGAGGAGGAGTAAAGCTCGTCGCGCTGCTGCAACAACGAATAAAGCATTTTAATTTCGTTCTAGTCATAAGGGGTTATTCACTAAGCTGCGAATTGGCCCCGAGTGCACCGGACGGTGAATTTCACTGTATCTGTCATTTCGGGGCAGTTCGTCTATTCACCAAATACAGGCGAATTTACAGCAAAATACGGTGCAATTCAGCGTCACCAAAATTGCCCCAACAGAAGACCATCCTTCTATTCAGAAAATGCCGAATTGCACCAAAATGTCAGTAAAACGACCTGATTTTCGTTGATTCGGTTCGACAGGTTTAATCAGGAGGTGGAATTCGCCAATGCCAATTCAACGTGAACTGCCTGCAAGCAGGCCCCAGGGCTCCAGCGAGAGCCAGCGGCACACAGAAGCAGCAGGCCAGAAGCTTCACTATCATATTGGACAGCCATCAGGGCACCACCTGTAGCCAGCACCATGAATGATCCGAGGGGGTCTTCAGCGAATACCCCGGCGAACAGCACATCAGGAGGAAACGCACAGCCATCTGCATCACGCTGAGCAGGATCCCCCACCAAGGGCAGAGACGGTAAGTCGTCTGTACCACAATTTGCTCCAGATTGCTTTCTAGTCTCCATTTCGACCAGCAGGCCATCTTTGCACTCCACCGGCAGACGCACTCACACTAGGAGTCCCCAAGCTCCTGCAGACCGCAATCCAGCCATCAGGCAACACCATTCACTTCTGGTAAATGGGCCGTCCATCTCCACCATCAGCAGCTCCAAGCAATCGTCTAGGTCCGACACCAAGGCCTCCATGTCTTCCAGGGGGGGAGGGGGCAAGCCCACTGCCGATCTACACTCACATCAACCGCACCAACCATGCAGATGTCTCCAGGGACCGGGAGACAGGGGCCCTCCATCTCCACAGTCTGAGTCAAGACAGCTTCCCATGGGGGGCACTCCACGAGGAGACAAAGAAGTGGCGGGGCATGGGTCCTCCAGATGCCAGGCCGCAGATCCCAAGATGGCCGCTGGGGAAACGGTCCCGCCAGGGGATGAGCCGAGTGAAGACCCTCAAGAGGTCGAAAGGAGAGATTGGAGGAGAAATTAAATTGCCGAAGTACAAAGCATTGAAATTTTGATGCTTTGTGAATAAACCCTTGAGTCTTCGATGAAAATAATTAGTCGATTAAATGAACACTAGTCTCCGGGTCCCAAAACAAAACCAGAAGGAAGGAACGACGCGCATGTGAGTCCTTACGTAAACAATTAATGCTGAAACGGGGGGGGGGAACCATTTGAATGTCCAATCGGGGTCTCCCGAATCCCGAGAGCCACAGCGTTATGGAGATATCTTTCCATCTCATCTTTTAATCCATGTTTCTTTTGCGACGGGCGCCTGACCGGAGCCTCCGACATCTCCGAGCTAAATCTGTGGCTATAAATATGAATGGAAACGGAGGGTAACTCTGGTTAACCAGTGTACACAGCGACCGGCTGAACACAACGAGGAGGCGTGCGCGGTAACAAACCTGGATTAATTCCCAGATACTGATCAAAGACTCGCCGTTCCTCAGTCACAACCTGCGAGAAAATGCACACGTGGATCCACCAGATGGCAGCAGAATCCTCTGGGCAGGGAAAACATACATCTTGCCAAGATAATGGCCGCCACGGTTACCACTGAGACTCCAACATCTCGCCCAGAGTGGTGGCGTCAAGTGTGTTTGATGTTCTAAAGTTTATGGAATTAAACCCAAACATACACAGTCCTCTTACGCCTCACAATATTGTGACTACGGTGGCCAGCACGTCCAAATGTCCACCCTTAGAGATGATCGTGCTTATGGGTATCGGGAAGGCATATACTCGCGCCTCTCTCGCCCAACTATATATCTATATATAATATTTAATTATTATTTCGGTGTGGGATTGTTTGCCTTTGTATCGTTTTCTTGCATATACCTGTGAACGTCTCTATTTCTGACATTTGAGTTGACCAAGGCCATTGCTACGGCTGAAACGTTACCACCTTCATAAACCTGCTTCAACAAACTGCCTTGGGAGTGCCGGTATCCAGTGCTCTTTGACCAAGAAATGACGGAAAACGAGAGTGTCCGTGGAAGCGTACAGCTGTAGAAGAAGGCAGAGGAACTAGAGCAACGGGATGAGGAAGTCAGCCATCTTGGAAGATGGATGCTCTGCATGCCAACCAATGAGTGCACCCTCGTCAATGGATCCACCACAATGGTTTTTTTGTGACCTTGATGTTATTATCACGCAACCCACTACCAACGGTTTGGGCAGAATGTTTGCAGACGATCATTTCATTGGCGTTTTATGGCCACGGATTTTATAACGTGAAATCACTGCTCGAGTTTTCATCATCTTAAAAAAATGAAACAAGAAAAAGATCAAAGGAGACCAGTTATGGAATGATTTGGATAAGCCGTCTCCCCCCGGGGGAAATCGTTACATCCTGAACTAGAGGTGCTTCGTCTCAGTTTACACAGGTTCTTAAAGACTTTTCTGGGGTTCCCCAGATCAACGTTAAGCTGCTAATGCTGCGCGGCCGAGTTAAGTCCTCGCCAACGTTCGACACCTCTTACACCGGCGAACAAATGAAAGCATCCAAACATTTTTTCATGAGCAGGTCATAGACAGATCAAACGCTTTAATCTCATTTATCCAGTGACAGCACATTGAAGATCGTACGCCGAGACAGGTTCAAGCTGCGTCTTGCTCGTATCATGCCAACTGTCTGGCTTGTGTCCGCCATGTGCATTAAAATGGCCTCCGGGGCATAAAATGGCTGCTACGTTTTGAGGGACACCTGGCTGGTTTCAACCAGAAGCAATTATGAAAAGACCACCAGATACTCATGACTGCTCTGTGTGGAAATGCACGTCGGTTTATCGTAACAGGAGACGGCCTCGGGGCCCGACCCAACCACCGGCTGACAAATCCCTCAGACATGCGTTTCCTCACTCAGTAGCTCAGCTGCCATTCCAAATATTGGCCTTCAGCACATTTTTTTCTGGCAGGAGAAGACCTCCCTGTGATTGTTGTCTATCTTTTTTTTTCCTCATTTGCCAAAGTGTAATTTTTCTTTTGTCTGAAAACCAACAAGAGCAGAAATCCCGCAATGAGTATTTCTCGGCTTCGGCTGCTTTAGGCTCCCCATATTCTGCTGCCCTCTGACCTGATAAACGCGAGCAGAAACAGGAGCCCCATAAAAGACACCCGCACACCCTGAAAACATGGAGGAGCCCCTAAAAAGACACCCGCACACCCTGAATATATGGAGGAGCCCCTAAAGAGACACCCACACACCCTGAATATATGGAGGAGCCCCTAAAAAGACACCCACACACCCTGAATATATGGAGGAGCCCCTAAAAAGACACCCGCACACCCTGAATATATGGAGGAGCCCCTAAAAAGACACCCGCACACCCTGAATATATGGAGGAGCCCCTAAAAAGACACCCGCACACCCTGAATATATGAGGAGCCCCTAAAAAGACAACCCCGCACACCCTGAATATATGGAGGAGCCCTAAAAAGACACCCATACACCCTGAATATATGGAGGAGCCCCTAAAAAGACACCCACACACCTGAATATATGGAGGAGCCCCTAAAAGACACCCACCCCCACACCCTGAATATATGGAGGAGCCCCTAAAAGACACCCGCACACCCTGAATATATGGAGGAGCCCCTAAAAAGACACCCACACACCCTGAATATATGGAGGAACCCCTAAAAAGACACCCGCACACCCTGAATATATGGAGGAGCCCCTAAAAAGACACCCGCACACCCTGAATATATGGAGGAGCGCCTAAAAAGACACCCACACACCCTGAATATATGGAAGAACCCCTAAAAATAAACCCGCACACCCTGAATATATGGAGGAGCCCCTAAAACCCCCCCACACCCTGAATATATGGAGGAGCCCCTAAAAAGACACCCACACACCCTGAATATATGGAGGAGCCCCTAAAAAGACACCCGCACACCCTGAATATATGGAGGAGCGCCTAAAAAGACACCCACACAGCCTGAATATATGGAAGAACCCCTAAAAATAAACCCGTACACCCTGAATACATGGAGGAGACCCTAAAAATACACCTGCACACCCTGAATACATGGAGGAGCCCCTAAAAAGACACACACACACCCTGAATATATGGAGGAGCCCCTAAAAGACACCCCGCACACCCTGAATATATGGAGGAGCCCCTAAAAAGACACCCTGAAAACATGGAGGAACCCCTAAAAAGACACCCGCACACCCTGAAAACATGGAGGAACCCCTAAAAAGACACCCGCACACCCTGAATATATGGAGGAGCCCCTAAAAACACACCCTGAAAACATGGAGGAACCCCTAAAAAGACACCCGCACACCCTGAAAACATGGAGGAACCCCTAAAAAGACACCCACACACCCTGAATATATGGAGGAGCCCCTAAAAAGGCACCCACACACCCTGAATATATGGAGGAACCCCTAAAAAGACACCCGCACACCCTGAAAACATGGAGGAACCCCTAAAAAGACACCCGCACACCCTGAATATATGGAGGAGCCCCTAAAAAGACACCCGCACACCCAGAATATATGGAGGAACCCCTAAAAAGACACCCGCACACTCTGAAAACATGGAGGAGCCCCTAAACAGACACCCGCACACCCTGAATATATAGAGGAGCCCATAAAAAGACACCCGCACACCCTGAATATATGGAGGAGCCCCTAAACAGACACCCGCACACCCTGAATATATGGAGGAGCCCCTAAAAAGACGACCGCACACCCTGAATATATGGAGGAGCCCCTAAAAAGACACCCACACACCCTGAATATATGGAGGAGCCCCTAAAAAGACACCCGCACACCCTGAATATATGGAGGACCCCTAAAAAGACCCCCGCACACCCTGAAAATCATGGGAGGAACCCCTAAAAGAACACCGCACACCCTGATATATGGAGGAGCCCCTAAAAAGACACACCGCACACCCTGATATATGGAGGAGCCCCTAAA